>JARFXV010001883.1:5000-25607 GCA_031761425.1 Cosmopolites sordidus | reverse complement strand
AGACCGGCAGATCATTTTTGTTTTTATTTTTTTAGAGTACGTGGGTTAAAAGATTTGTATACGAGCAGTGGCTTTATCATGAAGCATTAGAGCAAAAAGAAGTATATATATATATATATATATATATATATATATATATATATATATATATATATATACATAAACTATACATAAAGTAATGAAACTGGGTCTATTGATATAACAACGTCATTCATCTGATGAGGATTCTGTACGAGTTTGAACTACCTAAAGATACTTGTTGGTCGGTAACAATTCTTTTTCGAGAACCAGATTTTTGCGGATGCCTATCGAAAATAGTTGTTTTTGTTAAGGGCCCAGATTTACGTATGGTTTAATGCGTTCCAAGACAAGCCCAAGACTTCAATTGAAAATGAACTTTACAGCGGAACGATTTCAACTGCAAAAGTGATAAAAAATGTCCACCGAATCTGGAGTACTTTGCGTTTTAATCGTTGATTTCACACAATCGTTCAGACGAATGAGTTGTGGATGAAGTATATGTACGCGAAAATGGTTTTCGAAAAACTTTCGCATGATCAAAAGCACAGCAGGAGGGAAAACATGTCGTGATTTTGTGTGGCGGATCGAAAATGACCCTCATTTTCTGGAACATATCATTACTGGTGACGAGTCTTGGATTTTTGAATACGACCTGGAAACGAAAGCTCTAGAGCGGAATAAATGGCATATCTTTTTTGACATCCGCCTGGGGAGTCATAAAAAACCAAAAAAACCAAACGGTAAACCAACAGTTTACCGAAAAGTTCTTGAAAGGTGAATAAAGTGGTCATTCGTACGAGTCCGACATCAAGAACAACTGGGTGCTAACTCAATAAACGACTTTGGGATCATGGGGATTATTCATAAGCAATTTATGCCTCAATGCCAAACGGTAAACTAATAGTTTACCGAGAAGTTCGTGAAAGACGAAACAGAGTCATTCGTGTGAGAACGTCGTATGCAATTGTGCTGAAATAATCAATTTCTTTTCTGAAAGTCTCTTAATATTATATTTAATTTTTATGAAACTCCCTTTGAAGGTAAATAATATTCAAGGAGTAGAAGAATAATTTAGGAAATTATGGTTGGTATCCGAGCAATTTAGCGGCCCGAAAAAAGATTGTATTAAAACGATATCCGTTTAAATAATCTAACACAGATAATACCCTTGTTTAAACAATAATTTTCAACCAACTTATTAAGGTTTAGCATAATTTTATATAGGCTTAGAAAAGGGACAAGTTTCCCAAATGAATTATAATTCCAGTAAGAAAACAAAAACCGAAGCAGTTTAGAGCTCAGAATATTTGTTATCATTCTAAGCAGCAGGGTAGGATGTTCAATTTATCACGGTTTTAAAACAGTTTGCGGAGGCAGTATCCCGTTTAATGCGTCAAAAAAGTATCGTTGTCATCGTATTTTTGGCGATTCAGATTTTAACGAGATGTTGCTTTCAGTTTTTGTACAAAGTAAGGTGAGATGTGACACTAGATATAACCCAGAAATATGATTTTGTTGAGGATGTTTAAAATATAAAACGTGATTTGAAATAACAAAGATTTCCGTGTGCTGTATTAACTATCTCAAATAACTTAACTTTATCATTACAATCTGGAGAGAAGAAAGGATAACAGCAAATGGAAGGAATGCCACTAATATACCTATTTAAAAAAATGGAGACACAGAAACGCCAACAGATTGTAATAATTATAAAGAAATTTCTGTGTTGGATATATATTATAAGATAGTAGCGAAATTAATCAAAAAAGGTTAGAGTAATTGATCCCAGATAAAAGAATACCAGGCAGGTTTTAGGAAGGGCAGATGAAGCACTGGCCAGATTTTTGTCATAAAAGAACCACTAACAAAGTGTTACGAGTATAAAAGGCCTATGATTCAGGAAAGAGATCTAGAATGATAAAAGCATGAGCATGACAGTATAAATAACAACAGCTAATGTAGGTATAGAAAAAAGAAATGATAAAAGATTTTATGGTCAAGGCAGGTTTAAGATAAGGGTATCCACTATCGACGCTATTATTCAACATGGGTATTGGAAATGATTATTAGGAAGGGCCACTTGAACATAGAAGTACACATATGGCAATAATTTCGAGAAGTAAGAAATAATTAAAAGAATTAACAAGAGGCTAGTTGAGGCAGCATATAAATTTGATTTAAAAATCAATAAAAAAAAAACAAACTAATGATAGGTCGGTCCAAGGAAAGGTCCCGAAAGCAGAAGTTGATTCAGAACTAGGAAGAATGGCTTTTGAAAGCGTGGAAGAATTTGTCTGTTTCGGAGTAAAGATAACAAGTAGGTGTGAGGAAGAGAAGGATATAGACCTAAGTTTGATTAAAGCTAACATATGTGCAGGAGCCTTGAACCTGATGTGAAACATTGACAGTAAACAAGAAAGAAGAAGAGAAACTGTTAAAATGGGAACGTAGAATAATCAGAAGGATACCATGAGAAAAGAAATTCGATGGCATTTATATGAGAAGAACGAATGAGGAAATTTATAATAAGATCCAAGATAAACACCATAGTGAAATCGAGCAGACCGCAGTGACTGGGTAACAAAAACACTAGTAAAAATTGAAAATATAAAATTAGTGTCGAACTAAACAATAAATCCTAATATTTACAGTGTTGGCATTATGACAGACCATTTATGTGAGACCATTTATTAGAGATTGGACCTAGAGCTTAATGCATCGAATCACTGACATCAGCTATTGGGGATGCTAGGGTTAATCAACCCTAGCATCCCCAATAAGCTATCAAGTTTCGCTTGGACCATCAGTTTTTTTTACTAAACAAGGCATCCGGCGAGTGGCGAGTGGCAAACGTACAAGAAGGCATCTCAGAAGAAATACGGCCATGGCCAGTTCTGGGCTGCCACGACAAAGGGGCGATTCCATGACAAATTTGACGCTCTTGCCGAGAAATCATACGAAGCAAAGGGAGAAAAGTGACGCTCTTGCCGAGAAATCATACGAAGCAAAGGGAGAAAAGTGAAACCCACACAGCTCTAGCCGCAGTATATATGATGGAGGACTATATCCTTCGGCAATGATTCAGCCCAGTCAGCAGATAATAGATATGTTGAAAAAATATTGATAAAAATATGCTGATATGCTGAAACATATGATGTTAAATAATAAAGACAATTATTAGCCAACAATATTAGTTGTGTAATATGTGGTTCGATACTAAAAAAAAAACACGAAAAATTGGATTCACCAAGAATACCAATGTAAAGCAGCGGACGAAGTGACCACATTTACTGATTAACATTAATATTAATTGATTAGTGTTAATTTACGACATGGAGAGATTTAAAAAAAATACAACCCTTCAATTTGAATAAATGTTGCCTTCTTCAAGATTTTTCATGAATTAAACTAATGTACTACTAGCAGCAATATTATTAAAAGCTATAAAAATTCATATATATATATATATATATATATATATATATATATTATATATATATATATATATATATATATATATATATATATATATATATATATATATATTAAATCAAATTATTTGTTCAAAAATATTTTGAAAAATATTTGAAAAGAGATTTCTTTCATCATTTGTATTTATTCGAAAATATTCATATAGAATCAATGATAAACCCACACAAATATGAAAAACTCCATTCTTTAAGTTGAAAATAAAACATTAATATTTAAACATTCATATTTAATGGTCTTGTTTATAATTAATTTATTTTATGTATCTGTTTTAAAATAAACGTGTTTCAATTGACAATGTATTTACTAAAATAACAATTTTAACAAAGAATACAAAGGGATTGTTTTGTTTTGTCTTTTAAAAAGAAACAATAAATGTCAGTAATATGTCAATATAGTGAAAAAATGAAAAGTGTGAATACACAGTGCACATATTACGTTAATATAATTGGCTTGTCTATTATCTAAAAATGTAGTAAAACAAAAAAGCTTTTATTTATATTATTGTATAGAATAACAAAGGTTAAATTATTCTATTTTTTTTATAAATCTAGTTTTAAATACATAAGTAGAATATATTCTCATTCATTGTCAGTAAACTCATGCAATATGTAATATTTAAATATTGTTTATTGAATTTAACATCACTGCAAAAAAGAACAGCATTAAAATATCGATAGAAAGAACTAAAAGTATAACGTTAACCGAAGAACTTATCAGATACAAACTTGAACTCAAATGAAACATGATATAACAAGTGATGAAGCAATTATCTGGATATACGAGCATATTAAGCAAGAGAAACTTAAACATAAGTAAAACAAAAATTTAACACTAAGCATTGAGAATAACAGGATGTCTAAGAAACACAATAGTTCGAAACAAATATATGAGGCTAGAGAGCAAAGTAAAAATCTACAAAAGTGTTTTGTGTTCTAGAGTAACATATATAGCAGAGACCAGAGCGGACACAAAGGGAAGAAAACTAAAAATAAGAACACTAGAACTGAAAACTCAAAGAACCATCTTAAGAGTAACACTAATAGATATAGTAACAAGCATCTACATAAGAGAAACGTACAGAAAGCCGTAAAGCCAAAAGAAAGAAAGTGTCGAGGAAGAAAAAGAAGAAGAAAAGACTGGAATCAGCACATAGATAGAATGAGCTCAAACAGAATGATCAAAATATGCAAAGACCAATACTCTTCAAGCAGATAATCTATCGGATGACCCCCTAAAAGATAACAATCATCATCTGTACAAATACACTGTTTATAGGAAAGACAAAACAGGAGAATAGTGGAAGAAAAAGAAAAATTAGATGTTTAATTGTTATTTAATTTGCATAACAACATCGAAAAAGACCAGTCTCATGATTTCATAATGGGATGAGATAAGAAGTAATTATTTTAAGATAACTGAAGAACAGAAGTGAAAACCAAAAATGAACCCGAGGGCGATAAGGGTAACTGGTCAGTTGTTTAGAACCAACCATAAAAATTAAAATTTCTGTATAGTGTAGAAAAATCATTACTAAAACTGAAAAAACTTGAACCTTCCATTTCTATCTACCTCGGCATGAGTGATCTCATACATCCAGATGTTTTTCGAATGTTGTCATGCTGTCGCTTGATTGGTGACACTGTCAATGTCACTTCTTTTTCCGTGCCATAGCTTCCAAATAGATGTTATTTTAGCCCATCTTTATATTGTTTTGGCAATTTTTTCCACACTATCTTCTATTCTGCATTCTAATCCATGTTCATGTTTTCTTAAAGTGTATCGCAGTATTAGTCGTTCAATATATTTTTATGTCACCTTTAGTTTGTGGATTGTTTTTGATTTACTTCCCAGCTTTCTGACGCGTAAATCAGTACCAGTGTCACACATTAGTTTGGCATTCTGAGTATCATTTTTGTTCTATACTTCTTTTTATTCGTGGTGCGTTACTCAAACTACCGAATGCTGTTCAGACCAATCTTGTCTTGGTTCTTGTTTGTCCATTTATTTGCTAGTTTTATAGTTATTGTTTGCCGTAAGTCTTCGTACTTTTCGACTTCTACTACTTTTTTGCCCAGTATTATCTCTTCACACTTATCTGATGATTTGCTTCAAGTGAGATTCAAGATTTAGTATTACTTATATTCGTTGTCAGTTCAAACTTCTACGCTATCCGACTTTAATAGGACACGTGAAAAGTTGTGGATTTAGATAGTCACTAAAATAATGCTAGATCGTTGGCGTGACTTATACACACAAGTTAACAGATAGTTTGTGACGAGGAGTTGTCGGATCGTTTTACTTATATTTTTCTGGGTAGCCTGATGGTACTTGTTGCCTATATATATATATATATATCTATATATATATATATATATATATATATATATATATATATATATATATATATATATATATATATATATATATATATATACCCAAACACAAATGTATTTGTACCATAGACCAAATGAATTTACATAAAGTATAAATTTAAGATAAATTAACTTCTCCTTCCCAAAATATTCATCAAAGTAATAATGATGTTGATGTTTATTATATTACCCCTCAATTTTCAAGTTATGTTTTAAGAAAAATATTAGTAAAACAGTAATTTTGTAGTAAAACAACAAATATTAGTAAACAGTCCCACATATAACAAATTAATTCGTACCCCACGCGTTAAAAATCAAGCATGGATTAGAATGCAATCTACGCAAAACCAATGATATTTGTTTGTTGCCAATAATAAATGTCATATCGGTGATAACTATTTATTAAAATAACATTATTAAAATGGTTCGCGGACGTGCGTTGAGTACTGATTTACGAACATCTATTGTTAAAGCTTACGAAGATGGTAATTCTTATAAAACAATTGCTACAAATTTTAATTTAGCGAAGAGATTAAGCGAGAGGGAAGATCTTAAATTTAGATTAGTCAATAATAACTTGCCGTCGCAGGGTAAAATAATTCGGATACGGATTTTGCAAGGTAAACTTTCAATGATATTTACGATTTAGAGTGTCCATGCCATATTTTAAACGTACAGGCAAAAGCAAAACCGGTGCTAACAGTGGTTCAGAAGCGTTACAGAGTAAAACGGGCTAAAGAACATTTGGACTGGAATCAAGTCCAATGGAATACAATAATCTTTAGCGACGAGAGTAAATTTGATAAGTGGATTGGTAATCATCGAAGCAGAGTCATAAGAAATAAGTTCGCAGCATTTCATGATGATTTCCTGAAGAAAACAGTACAATTCGCACAAGGATTAATGGTGTGATGCTGCATGTCAAGCCAAAGCGTTAGAAATCTTTATTTTATAAAGGGACTTGTCGATACTAATAAGTACCGCCAAGTTTTAGAAGATCATTTGTTGCCATCCATTCAAAAATGTGCAGATAGTTAATGGTTACATTTTCCAGCAAAATGGCGCTTGTTATCATAGAGCAAGAAGTACCAAGGCATGGCTTATTAGAAATAATTTATTTGATTTACTTAGAACTTTAGATTGGCCCTCTAGCAGCCCTGATTTGAGCCCCATAGAAAATCTTTGGGGCATTATCAAAAAGTAGCTCAGAAATCGTCGTCCTCATACAAAAGAACTCTTGAGATCTATGCTACTCGAGATTTGGCAGTTCATTACATAAGAACAATGTCAAGAACTTCTCAACACAATGAATAAAAGAATGAGAGCCATAATTAGAGAAAGTTCATGTTTTTAACTGTCTATTTAATACCATCCTTTAGACCACATTACAGAATATTATTTCTTAAATTCAATTGAAAAAATTCTAATTATTTCCAACGTATTAAATAAATTTAATGGCGTACGATTCGAAATTTTACGAATAAATTTAATGGCATACGAATACATTTATGCTTGGGCTCATGTATGTATGCTTGGCTTTCACGGTCCTGGGCTTTCCTCTGCCACTCGGGTCCAATATACTTAACGATGTCATCAGTCCATCATGCTTTCGGTCTTCTGCTCGAATGTTTGCGATCAAGCGGTATCCACTCCAGGATTGCCTTGGTCCATCTGTCATCCAATCGTCTCGCTATATGGCCTGCCCATCTCCATTTCAATTGCTTTACTCTTCCAATGATGGCACACACTTTTGTTTGTTCCCTAATCAATGTGCAGAGCTTTCTGTCTCATTTTGTACTGCCAAGCATACATCTTTCCATTCCCCTCTATGCTACCCAAATGTTTTCTATAAGTTGATTAAATAATAAAATATTAAATCAATTCTACTTGTTCGATAATTAAGCCAAGTTTATTAACTTTCCACCGATTAATAACGCCAATATAATTAAAAGCGTTGTAATATTTTCAAATGTGTTTCTCAGTATTTAAATGTGATCTAACGTCTTGTACTTTTACTGAACCCAGCTAACCTAACTTGGCTAAGTACACATATAAGCCTACAATTTTCTAATTTAAGTTTTGTTTCCTTTTTTGTAAATAATTGTTATCACAGCATTGTTCCAATCATCTTGTATATTACTACTTTTTCCATCTCCAGGCAAATATTATCTTCAACGAAAGTTTTTCAATAATATAATTCAATATTATAATATAAAAAATATTCAAAACATCTTCAAAAGATTTATCAAATTCGAAATACAAGATTTTATCTGAAAAAATGTTACTTCTGAATAGGCATCAGCTTACTAAGTACATTTTAAGCCTCCATTTTGATTATGTTAACAAGTAACACGGAGCTTGAATTGCTAATCAGTAAAAATATTGTGTAGATTAACTGAACTATGTATATTTTGTGTCGTTTCAAAAATGGAGAATAAAAAAAAGGATTTTCATCAAATATTACTTTGTTATTTCCGTAAAGATAAAAAGCTTAAAATACAACAGGCGCTATTAGATCTAACCAAATTGATGATAATAATTTAAAACAGTATTATTATAAATTGATGCAAAACATCATATATGTAGATGCGTGTACCAAAGTTGCGAATACAAAGTTGTCAACGTATTTCAGTTACGGGGAAAAATCGATATTTGGGTAAAAATAAATTAAAAACATAACGAAAAAGATCAACTTTTGAAAGTATCGATAAATGAAAATGAAAAACACAGTAAAATAAAAAAAAATATGCGTAAGCGTAATAAACCAGCTCAAATGACATTGACATAAATTAATTCATTAAAAGAAAGGTTATGTTAGGAATTTGGTGGAAATATAAATAAATTGTTAAGCTGATAATCTGGCAACACACTCAATAGTCAAAGTGAGTGATGCTACAGGATCTTTCAAAATTGATAGATCGTAAAGATATTGCGTTTCATAACATCATGGTTCGACTACATACATTTTAAGTCACTTGCTAGAAATTATTGCAGTAATTCTAGGCTGTGATGTCATATAGTCCTGACATTGCACTATCAAACTTTCATTTATTTAATTCATTGCAAAATGGTTTGTCAGAAAAAAAAAAACTTCAAAAACAGTATCGCGTCTCACTTGAATCTTGAAGATGGGGAAAGATCAAGTCATCAACGATCTCTCGATGTCGAACTTTTAAAAGCAAGCGTATCTGTACAACTTAGAACAAGCAATACGATGCTTTCAGGAAATTAGGAGTATCCCAAACTGCTATTAACTTGCATTTGCGAGGAATAGGAATGGTGCCATGAAGCTGTAGAATCATCCCTGATGAACTCTCGCCACCGTAACCCACGCGTCGGGTGAAATGTGTAAAACTTTCCTCAAAAATCTCTATTTTCGATTCATCAAAGTGATTGTTGCATAGATGAAAAATGAGTTTATATTCGACAATCCTAATGACGGTTATGCTCGGGCAACTAGTTCTTCAGATTCAAGGTGAGAAAGATTTGTCCAAAAGGTCATGCTTTTTGATGGAATTTTGAAGGAATAATTCACATTGAGTTGATTCATGATGGTAGAGCGATAAATTGAAAACTCTACTCAGCTCAACTTGAGGCAGTACAAGTTGTTCTGGCCGAAAAATATCTAGCTTTGGTCAACCCTAAAAAAGTCCTCCTGACACCATACTCAAGACCACACAATTCACATCTGATCACCTAAAAATTCACGAATTTGATTTTGAACTTCTCCCTCACCCATCATACAGCCCCGACCTCGCTACGTCGGATTATCTCTTGTTCCGGTAAATATACAAAGTTTGGATCAAATCCAATCAGATGTTAGGCTGACGATAATATTTTAGCATTATTGCTTGTTCTTTATTTTTGTGGGATACCAATGCAAATGCAACTACTGTTACATTAGCCTGCTATGTTGACATGATCGAGATGATTTTGACACAACAATGAACCAACAATTAGCCAGGTTTACCACCGCAAAGATATCGTTAAAAGTCGTTAGAGAGTTACTTCCCAAACATTTTTATATTTGTAAATAAGGAAACATTTCTTCGCTAACGAGATCACGAGATTTAACTGTATCTGATGTATACAATTGCACAATTTGTACAATTATTTGAAGGACAATATTGACCTGCCAGAAAATATTGCGGATCTGAAAATGAAAATTTAATTAAAAATGATCCGAATTTTAATAAAAGAAAGAGGTAAGGGAAGGATTTAGGATTAGACGCGCATCAGCAACTAAGGCTACAGATTAAGCATAAGAAATCAAAATTTAATAACAACTTATCCGACTTTAAAAAAAAAAAAAGGTAAGGTATGCATTTAGAATTAGACACGCATAAGCAACTAAGGCTATTTAGCAACTGGATGTATAACTTAATGTGGGTTCTGAATCACGGTCATCAGCTACCGATAAACCCTTGGTTTTGGTCTTAACCATAAATCTCTGGAGAAACCTACTGACTGACGAGTGCCCGACGTAGAATACCCCTCAGAACGTATCCGGCCTTACCCAGCATCGAACTAGCGTGACTGTGTAGTTATTCCTTATCAGATTTTACACTCTTACATATAAACATTCACAAACATATAAGAAAGTGGCATCACCAACATCCATACGGAAAAACGGAGCCGAATCGAACTACAGTGAACTACTACTCTGAATTGTAATAGAAATTACACCGCGTAATCAATAATGTGCGATTGAGATTGGAAGAGTGATTACGAAGAGACGGAAGTCACCTTTCAGATATATTTAAAACATAAAATGCATTTTTCTTTCTGTAACATGGTATATTTTTTTAATCACGTACAAGTAAGAGTTTCTAATAGCCTATCTTTCTGCCACACCCTGTATGTAAAAAATAAAATGTTTTTACATTTAAAAAATGCCAATACGTCAACATTACATTATAAAACCCCATTATAAAAAACTAAAAATTGCTTACCAAAACAGGCGATACACCCAGTTTTCTAAGAGTCCAACGAGGTATTCCAATTCGTACAAGTACCATTAACGATATCACCAAACACCGCCAATTATCCCATGCCTCTGCGTACACCTACACACAGACAAAAAACACCTTTCATCACTTTTGTGTAACGAAAATTTTTTAAGTGATAATTTAATTTTAAGTAATAGCACAAAATAATATTCATTAAAACCTTAAATTTGTAGGATTTCAATATTTCTGTGACTATTTACAATGAAATGTTTATCTTAAATGTCATAGATTTTTCTTTTGAAAAAATTGCAATTTTTCGGAGAAAGTTTTTAAGGTAAGTGATGATGTTTTTTGGTGATGTTTGTCTGTATGCAGGGCGCAGTTTTTAGAGAGATAAGCATATTTTAAAAGGATGGGAAATATATTTTAAAGGTGTATTGTAGAACAAAAGAACATAAGATAACAATTCAAAATTGTTGTATGTGTCTCAAAGTGTCGGGCCAATTTTTTTAGTCCCTGGCCGCGTACCTAGAACCAAAAGTTAAAACATTAAAAATTTAGAACTTGAAATGTTACTGAAACAAAAAATTCTAAATTTTATGGAAAACTCTAAGTACATTAACTGTTTTAATAAATATACCTTAACAATTTTGAAAATATATTTAACAATATACAAAATTCAAAATTTATTAAAGTATATTTCTTCGATAACCTATCCACCAGTTAAGCAACTAACTTTGTTCTACAAAACACCTTGTATATAATTTCAATGTGTAAAATATTAAATTGTTTTGTGTATCCTGGGATTTTTAAGTTGGTGTGTCATTCTCCTGTAGTGTGCTGGAAATATCTAAGTACAAAATTACACCAAGTAGAAAAAGTGCTGGAGATAATTTTTTTTTATTTTCCAGTTCAATGAAGCCATAACAAATAATCAATTGTGAATATGATACGTCCAACACATTTTCATATATACAACATGCAAACTACTTATTAAAATAACACATAAGCTAAAACCTAGTGTTATAGACAAAATATTTCGGTATAAAAAAACAAAATATCATATATCATTTTATAATTCCTAAAAAAGTTCATTGCACTTTCATTTTTAAGTCGCTCTAGTTTAGCGTTTTTGGTTTAAGTACTTTCTAGTTTAAGCATTTTTAAGTTTTGGGGCTGTTCTGAGACATTTTTCTCATGTTTCGCGACTTTCCCGATATAAAAGTCTCAAGTCGCAGGTTTCCCATGGACATGGAACTGCAAAATGTGGGACCCTTTCGAAATATTTGCTTTAACAATCAGCAAAAGCGTTTCGAAATTGGCAGGGCTAATTCTTAAAAATATTCTAAAACCCTTGCCTACCATCTTCTAGATTTAATTTTTCGAGAAGATTTTTAGCCTACCAAACCAGTGCCTACCAAAAATAGATTTCATATCCAGGATTGTTTAGGTTTCAGTTTTGCACGTTTTAATAACATTAAATTATTTAAACATACATTAAACACAGAGAAATTTCTTTGGACATCGCGTCCTGATTTTTGTAACACAACTGGCTCCGTAGGTGTAGACGCGACAGCCTAGAAACAATGTATTGCGACTGTCACTATACAATGTCGCGCAACTTAGTCCCTAGATGTGCACTAGGCTTAAGGGTTATATAAAACTATAAATCATACATATTTAGCTTTCGATGTTTAAAGATATGTCATCAGTAAATGAAATTTTCTTCGAATATGAGTTGAGTTGAGCCGAAAATCCTTGCTATTATTTTTGTTACGTCTTGGTCAGACAATGACAGCTAATTCTAATTAATTAGAATTCCTTAGTAAGTTAAATTATTATTAAAGTTCTACAAAAACGTTGAATACATTTCTTTAATTTTTTTGATTGCAGACTATAAGAGTACTATACAATAACTTCGTTTTAAGTAAAAGAACTAAGATTTATGTCTAAATTTCCACTATATTTAAATAATTATATGACAATTATTCAACACCGCAGTTTCGAATTTGAAGTCCTAAAAATTAAATAAACTCAATATTCTACAATAAGAAAATTAAATATTATGTACAATGCAAAAAATATTGCCAGATGCACCATTCGCATACAATCAGTTGAGGATTGGAAATATTGTACTGGACCGATCACGGGTGGTGGATAGTGAAAGTTCCATTAGATATTAATGGACAGTTGCGAATATCTCAAAATAAGCAGCCCCGAATCAAGGCAAAAAAACTAAATCCACTTAGCATCTGACTTGTATCAAGCGGTTGAGTGGTCAGCGTCTGTTCACCAATGGTGCGGCTGATATTTAAATTCTGGAACTAACCCCTCCAGTCTTAACCTCTGAACCGTCATGGTTAAAAACCTTTAATTCAAAGTACAAGATGAAGCGTTCTAGTAATTACAAAAGTCACACATCCTCTACCAGCTTTGCTGGTACAACCGGACTTTCGGATTCTGAGACGTCCGGGCTTAAACTCAAAATCCTCCTGAGAGAGAGTCGGACACCTCTGGCCAACATCTGGAACCGAAAACAAAAACTTTCTTTGGAACGGTAAATGTCAATTATCTCCTGCGTCCAGGAAAACTACACGAATTGGGGCGAACATTGAATCAGCAAAAAGTCCAAATTTTAGCTATGCAAGAAACCAGATTGACAGATGATAACACCTTGGAATTCGGCAACTACAGACTTTTTAAAAGTAAACCGGACAAAAGAATACTCAAAAATACACCACATCTCGGTGTTGCTTTCGCTATTTCAAGAAACATTCTTGGTTCTATAACTAATGTCCAGCCAGTAAATAATCGACTTATGATACTATCCCTCAAGTGTGCTAACGAAAACTATACATTAATCGATGCACACCTCCCAGTTAACGAAGTAAATAAATCTAATCCTGAAAAAGTAAATAAGTCCTGGGAAATTCTGGAAAAGACTATCTCTAAAATTCCCTCTAACCATGAAAAAATCCTATTGGGTGATTTCAGCACCCAACTAGGGAAAGAAAGAAAGTACAGGAAAATAGTCGGCAGTTTTCTCGCTCATAAATGGACTAACCATAATCGTAGAAGATTGATTGAACTATGTACGCAGTTTAATCTAAAAATAATGTCAACCCATTTTTTAAGAAGAAAATAATAAAACAAAAGACCTGGAGGTGCCCGAACACGTACATGGGTGAATTTCAAATTGGCCATGTTGCCATTTCGTATCCCAATTATAAAGAGATTTTGAATGTTCAAGTCAGGAAAGAAGCTAACATAGACACGGATCACTACTTGACTAGAATCTTAGCTTAAAATCTCGAAAACTTATTCAAAAGAGACTGCTAATACCAAAGTTTGACCCTACGAAAATAAAACCAACCCTAACAGAAGAGCTTGATAAACAACTTCTTACCTTTAGCTTTATTACCACCGAATAAAGATGAAATAATTAGGCAAATCAAGCGATTTAAAAATAACAAAGCTTATGGTGAAGATGGAATCATTGCTGAACTTTTGAAATCCGCTGGTCATCCACTACATAAGAAAGAAGATAGAACGGATGTAAACAACTACAGAGGGATATCTCTTCTCCCAGTTTGTTACTAAATTCTATCTCATGTCTACTAGAGAGAGCACAGGGACAGTTAGAATCTAAAATTGGTGAATATCAAGCAGGTTTTCGACCAGACAGATCCTGCCCTGAACAGGTCCTGAATATAAAGTTGATCCGAAGATATAAAAAACTGAACAATAAAAATATCGTCTGTACATTTGTGGATTTCAAAAAAGCATATGATTCTATTGACCGCGAATCTTTATTCCAAATCTTGAAACAACAAGGACTAGATCTGAAAACGCTGGCAATTATTAAAGCAACATTAACTAACACAAGGTCAAAAGTTAAATTCATGGGTGACATCTCAGAGCGCTTCGAAATTAACACTGGAATGAGACAAGGGGACTCACACCGCTCTTATCTAACTGTGTTCTAGAAAAAAACAGAAGTGGCGTGAAAAAAAGTCGGCCATGAATATTGAGCAGCCCATTAAACTGGGGAGAACCAACATCAAAATTGATTGTCTGGCGTTTGCTGATGATCTAGCAATTTTGGTTCAAAATGTATTAACGGCACAGAAACAGTTTGAAATCCTAAAAGAAACAGCAGAAAAGGTAGGACTCCAAATTTCCTTTGAAAAGGCACAATACATGACCTGCAACAGACTAAGAACCCCATTTCTAAAAACAAAATATGGTAACATCAGACGTTTCTCTCAATTCAAATATTTGGGTGAAATAATCATGGAAATGGTTTGGAAAAAGCGGCGGCCAATAAGGGTAGATGTCAAAAAATGGCAACGGCATTGAGACTTACACAAAATATTTACCACAAAACATACATATCTAAAAACACAAAACTGAGACATTACAACATAGTTATTAAGCCAGAATGTCTATATGGGGCAGAAACGCCCATTTTGAATAGAAAGAGAGACATCCAAGACATTGAAAAAAAGGAATGAAAAATCATAAGAAAAATCTTAGGCCCAAACATATAAATAGCCCAACATACCGACTTGGGATATCGGAAAAAGAAGACTTAAGTTTTACGGGCACATAAAACGGATGGATCCGAGTAGGCTAATTAGACAAATAGTCGAATTTTATGAAAATAGGAGTAGAGCTAAAGTAGAAATAATTAAATGGATTGCTGCAATTAAAGAGGACCTAAGATCAGCAAATATTACACAAAGTGAAATTCAGGATAGGTTGGACAACAAGGTTGGCCAGAGAGAAAAATGTAGGAAGACTGAAACAACTTGGTCTGACGAAAGGAAAAAAGCTCATAGCGAAACAATTAAATTAGTATGGGCGCAAAGGAAGGCTAACAACAACAAACGCCTCTAACTGTATTTCGCGTGGTCCACCAGGGCCCATACGTGAATAATAATACTAATAATTTTAATGAAAAATCCGCGAAAGTGAAAAAAATTGCGACTTGAAAAAAAACAATGTCGGTTCGTCGGGAAAATACTTTCGGTTTATACAAATGGATGGTCTTAGCTGGATTTTTATATATGTAGATGAGGATCTAATTATTTTAGTAAGCCAAAAACAAGTTTGTAAAACACAAAAAGACAACTACGGAGACATTTCATTGAAATGTACTTTGTATCTTACCCTCGTATACTAAAATAAAATTTAAATCTGAAATCAAATCATTAAAATGTTTTAAGCTGAAATACGTTCCAGTCACATTTATATTTTATATCGATGTTTTATATATAAACATAAACTTTATATCCGCATAAAAACAGTATAAAACATTTAGAATCGACGCAAAACCTCATTTTTATGCGACCGTATTTTACACTCGAACAATTTTTCTAAAAATCCAAACGTAATTAAATACGTTCCAAACAAACAAATGTCCGAGAATCCCATTGAAAATAAAACAAAAACGCCAAAAAAATGAACAACAAATGCACTTTGAAAAATAAATGTGGAGGAAGAGGATGAACCAAGCCACCAAGAGCGGTTTTATATTTAAGTCCCGAATGTTGTATATTTTATTCATGATCCTTGCGGAGGCTTTTAACCATTTGAGTGAAACGTATTTGAACGCCCACAAATGACAAAATTTATATTTTATTTTTGATACATAGTAGATCAATAAGTTTCAAAAAATCTCGGAAGTGATCTGAAACTTCTCGGATCTCACCGTAAATGATTAAAATTACCTAATCTAATATAGTAAGTAATCCCTTATAAATTATTTTGCAAATAACAGGATGCTCTTGTAGCATCAATCCACAATATCATCTGCTATATTTAGTTATATTTTGTGTGGTATTATTGTTTGTTTTTTTTTTGTTTTTATTACAGTTACGTCAACGCGTTATTTGGTGACTCTGTAATGTATAGAGGATAGTAATACAAAGATCTGCCTTCGCATGCCTAAAGTTAACGTATTAGATGGAACAGGTATTGATAATATTAATGGAAACTGCATATAGAGTCGGAAAAGGAACCCACGCACAGGCAATATAGGTATCTTCCAAATAGTTTTACGGTATATATATAATTTAAACTGATTTGAAATAAAACATAGACCAAGTAACCAATTATGATAATAAAATTACAAGGTAATAAATGGACATGTACAAGGTGTCCTATAAGAAAGTTTTTATTTAATTGGCACACTACGCAAACGTGAAAGGCGAGGGGCGCATGTCATGTGGATTGTGTGCAAGAATTAAAAAAAAAATTCGGCGACTGTAGCGCAATGACAATTCTACAGCCATCGTGGTTTACGTAATATTAAAGATGCGCCAAGTGTTGCCCTTATCAGAAAATGTTCATTACGAAGTGACGAAAATGTGGAAATGGTATCAGTCCATTCGTGACAATCCGGACCTTTCCGTTCGTAAATGAGCGCATGCTCATGGTCAGAGGCCCAAGATGCCGGTCAGAGGCTTCAATTCGTTAATCACGTAACTAAGCGTTTTGTAACATTCAACAACATATTGTTTTCAGATGAGGCTCATTTTCATCTCAACGGTCATGTAAATAAGCAGAAATGTCGTTACTGAATTGCAACAAACCCGAAACACAAGCATCAAAAACCCTTACATTCGCCTAAACTCAGCGTATAGGCTGCAATATCAGAACGAGGAGTAATTGGCCCGTCCTTTTTTGAAGATGGCAGGGGACGCGCAGTTAGCGTCAATGCAGAGCATTATGTGGAAATGTTAGACAATTTTTTGGTACCTGAAATGCAAAACTTTGCTGAATTTAATTAAAGAACATGGTTTCCGCAGAACCGAGCAACGTCGCACACTTCCAACACAGCTCTGCCACGAGTTCGTAAAATTTTCCCATACAAATGGATCTCTAGGAAAGGTGACATAAATTGGCCTCCATGTAGCCCCCTTTAAGTTGAGCCCTATTTCTTATGAGGCTAGCTAGAATCGAAAGTTTATGTCAATAAACAGGGTTCTTTGGTACTGTTAAAAAAAATCCGACACGAAATGGAAGCCATTCCAGAAATTATGTGCCGAGCCATCCTAAGGAATTTTGCTGTTCGTTTAGATTTGGATGACATTATTTTTAAAGTAATTTTTTAAAGTAGTTTTAAATCAACACACAAAATTTGTTTTTTTTTCATAATAAAAATACCCAATTTATCTCCTTTCGAAGACTGTTAAAACTGACTGTCTGATATATCGGCTTAAAATGCATTAAGTGTTAGTAGAAAGGAGGCCACTATTAAGAAATGCAATCACCTTTGCCATGACACCGCGATCAATGGGAAAAGTATCTGAATTTCATTATATTCTTATATAATTAATATTACCCTCGCTCGACTGTGACACTTATGTGTCAAATAAAATGTTTAGTACTTAGTAGGATCAGATCAGTTAACTTAGTATAAGTTATTGAAGAAACAACACGCCAGATTTTACCTATAATAAAATTATAGATAAAAATATTCTTGACACCTTAAACTCTAATAACGAATATAACAATAGCCCAATAAAGATAAACAACAGTGAAAAAATTATATAATAAATATATAGTTAACTACTGAACTATAAATGTATTCACTGGGTTTCTTAAGTACTGAGAATATTTAATTTTTTGTGTTCTCTCACTGATGATTTGATTATCACTGCATAAAATATATCCACGAAAGGACGCCGATAAAACTTTTAATATAGAAGTACCCCGACCTCTCTCTATATATTACGATAACGGATAAAAAGATATCAGCAAAATGAATTACTTGAATTGAATCAGTATTTAAATCCAATAGAAAAGCTGAACCGTTAGATTTTAATAAATATTTTCCTTTTACGCATTCACTTTAATACTTGATATATTAGTTTCTTGTTTTTTAATTCCCTTTAATATTGAAAGATAATGATTACCCAGTATTAAAAATCATTGACTTTGACACATTTAGCAAGAATAGTAATTTCGGATTAATTGAATTAATAGTTTCAGTTTTCATTTTAGCCTTCACGAAATGGAAAAAATTAAATATAGTAAACCGCATTGCACCAATGCCGATATTATAGATTTGTGTAAAACGCAACGACTTACTAAATAATCAAACAAATATATTTTAAAAATTCATAATTTAAATATTAGTATAAATATAGAAAAGTTTATCATATTAATTGAGAAATAAACATAGTCTCATGAAATGTTTGACTGTCCCCAAAAAATTGTATTAGCAGTTGTTTCTACACACAATAGTAATTAAATAATAATAAATAGCAATGAATATAAGGGGTTGTCCAATAAAAGTCTTAGAACTTTAAAAGAAAACACAATGATAACTACAAGTCATCTGGTAATTTTTATTTTATCTTGAAGAAGAAATAATGCATTATGTTTTGAAAACAATATCGTTCAAATGTTTCCCTCGGTTTAGTCTGGTGTGATGTATTCTAGAGAAACCCAATTTTCTATTTCTCTTTCGCATATATCCCACGGCATATTTTCAATGGTGGCCTGAATATTTCGTTTATGATGCATAATTGTTCGGGGGTTTACCTCTGTAAGGGCCGAATAAAATTTGAAACGCTCGTTCAGACAGAACAGGCGTTTCAAATTTTATTCCAAGTATAGCTTATACCTGGTATATTCTTATATTGTAGAACAGGCCTTAATCCAGAGATTTAACAAAATCCCACAAAAAATAATCCAAGGGCGCGAGATCGCATAATATTGATGGCCAGCTGACATTACCATATTGCGATATAACACGTCCAGGAAAGTTTATATTTCAATAAATCGACTGTCTGGCGGGATGTGTGACAAGCCGCGCCGCGCCGCGCCGTCTTATTGAAAGAAAACATTGTTTATATCCCCATTTATGAGTTCAGGTAAAAGATATTCTAAAAGGCTAATATTTCCAAAGAGGGGGTCACTTTCAACTTCCTTTTCTACATTTCAAACAGTGTTACCGCTATTATTTTTCAAAGCTGTGACATTCTTATTCGAAAACTCTTAATAATGAAAGAATGTAATACAGTAAACACATTTACATACGTTTCAATATAAAAGATAACCGAATGATTTGCTTTCGGGAAAAATCTGTAAATATTTGTATAAATGCAAATACCTACATGAAATAAATTCCCTCTGTAGCAATAGACAATTCAGAACGAATAATGAACCTTTCCAGTGAACTATCTAGTTTTTCGTCATCTTATTCAGTACTGGGACTAAAGCAGCCCAAATCCTGGAAAAGTTCTAGTCATGAAAAGTTTTCACTGTAATATTGTGGTTTTTCGGGAAAAAAAATAGTTACAAGAAACAAACAAGGCAGAACATCGTTGACGGCTAGATGGTTAGAGTATTAAACTTTTAAGTAAAACGATAACGGATGGAAGTGCTCTAGAACGAGGCTGTATTGAGAAACAGTGTCCAAATATATTTAAACGCAAATATTTTGGTTGCACAATTAAAAAGTTCTAAATGGAAATTAATATGCACCATACCATTAAATCCTTGAATATTACTTACTCACAACAGTCTACATATTATTTCGAACAAATATCTGACACCATTTTCAATGTCATGTAATCGACGTCTATTTTGAAAGCATTTACAATAGTATACTAATACACATTAGTATACTATTACAGACTTTGACCCTTACAGAAGTTAGGGTCAAAATGAAATAATAATGTAGATACTAAATGGAGAACAAATATAATGAAGATGGCATATTTCCGTGGGTAGAGTGAAAAGTCAGATACTTTTCAAAT
>JARFXV010001882.1:0-315969 GCA_031761425.1 Cosmopolites sordidus | reverse complement strand
AAATAATTTTTCTTCAATTTAAAAAAAAATGGAACGAACTTTTTTATTAACTCAATAATTTTTTATTGAGTTAATAATAGTCATTATGGCAAAGCTAGTGGCTAAATATAGAAAACAGCTCTTCAGGTCACCGAGAAAGTATATCTTATAGGAACGAATGTCTATCGAAAATCAGCCTTGTGCTACACGTGCCTGTTATTCACTATCACATAAGATGCAACGGTGCTTCTCGTGGCCCCAATTTATAAGAGATTTGTGAAGCACATGTTAAATTTTCGAAAATAGTATTTTAGTTGTGAAATATTTCATCAATTAATTTTAGCTGTTCGAGAGTCAGCACGTTATCATATACAGTTTTGGACTTAAAATATTGGTTATATTATATAATTGGTATACTGGCGATGTTTCTAGCAATTATATATTTGGAAATGATGTGTTCATATTTTGCGATACAGTTTTCATTAAATTGGATATTGCATGTAATACGGATTTAATAACGATAATATTTTATGGTCTCATGGTTTAGTTAATGACATAACATTTTCGCCATTTCAATATCATTTTATTGACGAGCAATTATTTTAATGTTTTTCCATCATGAATGAAATATGAAACGAGTTAACTTCCTTAAAAAATATTATTGAAAATAAAGTCCTGAAGTCATGTATATTCAATATTTGCAACCTTCATAGAATTTAACTACAGTAACTACAGTAACTGAAGTAACAACTAGAACGTAGGTATTATTTTTCATTTAAAAATATTACACTATTTGAGTAACAACCACTATAAATAACAACCATCGCGGCATTTAATAGTACGCCATATTGGCCGGATTTAGCTCCGTGTGACTTCTGCTTGTGCCCAAAACGATTTTTTGGATAAAATAAGTATGGTGATCTTTAATAATACC
Organism: Cosmopolites sordidus; assembly: GCA_031761425.1. NCBI lineage: Eukaryota > Metazoa > Arthropoda > Insecta > Coleoptera > Curculionidae > Cosmopolites > Cosmopolites sordidus. The sequence goes on along the minus strand of JARFXV010001882.1, from coordinate 315,056 downwards.
CTGTATTCCCCCGATTTAGGTCCGCGTGCCTACTGGTCGTACCGCACCCGCACCCAAAACTGGTGCTAGCACTAAAAGGAAAGCCTTTCGACACAATTTCAGCCGTTCAGTAGGCATTTTATTAATAATTTTTTTATATTGATTTTGAAAGCTAAATTGATGTCATGTAAGGTGTGGTGGTGTATTATGGTGCGTGGGTGTATTACCAAAATCCGGACAACAGGATTTTTTTAAACATATACATCTGTATACATATATATTTTATATACATATACATTTGTATACAATGTACGTCTCACGGAAAAGGGGACTTAAAAAAACGCAAATATTTAGTTTTTCGACAAAAATCATTATTTTTATTCAAAATGTTCTCCCTGCGCGTCAATACAACTTTGTTCACGGTCGATTAGGTTAACGAATAAATTTTTGAGCTCGGACCAAGATATTTCCTTCAGGATAGTGGTCAATGCCTTTTGAATGGCTTCAATGTCGATATAATACTGTTTTTTCATCGGAAAATTAAGTTTTTCGAAGAGATAGAAGTCTCAGGGAGCCACATTATGTGAGTATGGTGAATGATTGATGGTTAAAAATGCCACATTTGGTAAAAAAATCAGTGATGAACTTCGAGCGAAGGGACGATGCATTACCGTGTGTCAGCTGCCTTGTTGACGGTATGTGGACGATACAACAGACGCTTTATAACACCAAGATAAAACACAGCATTGATCATTTGGCGAACTCCTTGTGCACAATTCTTTCCGAATCGTAGAAACAAATTAACATTGTTCGGCACTTTGACGTTTGGTTTCTAAATCATATTGAAAACACCACGTCTCGTCACCAGTAACAATGCTGTATTTGAAGTTTTCGTCCTTTTTCGACTGTTTAATCAAGTCCTTGCAATGTAGAATTCGGCGCAATTTTTGGTCGGTAGTCAGTTTGAGCGGAACAAAGCGTGCACAAACCATCCGAAGTCCTAGACGATCGGTCAAAATGCGATGATTCAATTCTATTTCCATATATGGTAACGAATATTTTGGCAGATTTTGGCTTTGGGCCATTTCAATTTTACTTTGAGTAGCCACGGAATTTTTCGGACCAGGATGTTCGACATCCTTAATATCCTTAATGTCCTCACGACCTTCTTTGAATCGTTTAAACCACTCGTGGATACTGCCACGGGATAACAATTTTCACCATACACTTGTTTCATCAATTGAAACGTTTCGGTGAATGTTTTACCAACTTTAAAACAAAACTTAATACCTCCTCTTTGTTCGATGTTCATTTTTCGACCGATGGTATAAACACACTGACACTTTAAGCAATAACTTGGCTTCTAATGATCCAAATGTCATGAAATTTTTCCAGAACGTCAGCGAAGGATGCACCTTTCTAACGGTTACCCCAGTCAAAAAATTGTGCTACTAGGAATAGCTATTTTTTAAAATCCTGTTTTCCGTGAAACGCAATCTTGTATATACATACATATATATTTATTTTGAAATAATAAATAAAACATAGCTCTCAATAGTTGTTGTGTTTTTAATAGAAACATAAATCAAATACTTGTCCTTTAAATTTATTTTAACACCGCTGATTGCTTATTTATAGTCCATATAAATTTAGATACTCTACCTGAACTTGGACCAATCCAAACCAAAAAGCGATATAGCTCTCATTCTCTTTAAATTGCTCTTGCGAGTTTCTTTCTTTAGGAACGAATTAAATTTGTGAGGTTAAGTGGTTCTCTGGGAAGTTTTTTTTTAATAAAGTTCGGGTATTGGCTTGACTCGGAGAAATATTCTGACGCTTCCAAATTAAGTTACACGTCTTTTTTTTCAATGTCATAAATGATTGAAAATGAATTGAAATTAAAATGATTGAATTGAAATGATTGAAAATGAAAATCAGTCTTGTATCAGAAAAGAAAAATCGAAATTTCCTGCCTTATATCTAAAGTTATGGTTTTTTACTGCCATAAGGAGAAAAATGTTACGACAGTAAATCTTGATGAATAACCTTTTTTTATGACAATCACAAATATCAAAAAGAGGAATTTTCGAAAATATAAAATATTTTAAATGTAGACAACATTTCGAAAACGAGAATTATTCGGACCTCCATTATTAACATATAATACTTTTAAGAGTGGAATATACTACAGCTAACGTCAAAAAGGTGAAAATGAATCACAATTCGCAAATTCATTACGTATTTTGATTTTATCAATTAGTGGTTGACTATGAAAATAAAGTTGTAACAATCTGTACCAGGTGATGTAAATGTGAAATCGGAATGTTTGTATGGAAAATATATGTTTATTGTATTGTTTATGATGAAAATGATAGAAATAGATAGAATTTTTCCCACCTGTCTGACAATTTGTGGATGCTACGCCAAAAAAAAACTGTTGCTCTTTTAAGGCAAACCAGTCATCGAGCCATTTTCATATATTTTTGTAAAAAGTGAAGCGCTGTTCAGCAAATGCGTGTCCCATTGATACAAATAAGTAGTAATCGAACGGAGCTAAGTCTGGTGAGTAAGCTGCATGCGAACGTATTTCCCAACTAAACATCTCAATCATTTCCTTGACCATTTTTGCTGTGATGGTGTATTAACATGAAGCAAAATCACTTTGTGTTGCCTTTTTTGATATTCTGGTCATTTTTCACGCAAAGCTTGATTTAAATCGATGATTTGTTGTCGGTAGCGTTCAATATAAATTGTTTCGCCAGGTTTTAGCAGCTCATAACAGATCACACCCTTCTGATTCCACCAAACACAGAGCATTGTCTTCCGTCCATAGTGATTTGGCCTTGATTCGATGTCGATGGTTCGCCTTGAGTTACTCATGATCTTTTACGCTTAGGATTCTCAAAATATATCCACTTTTCTTCGCCAATCACAATTCGATGGAGAAATAACTTTTTTTTTATATCTGACAAGCAGCATTTCGCAAGTGGTTTTTCGATTTTCCTGCTGTCTTTCATTTCGTTCATGTGGAACCCATTTTCTCATCTTCTGGATCTTTCCCATGGTTTTCAAACCTATAGACCCGGCTTCACGGTGTCACATTGAATTGATCCGCGAGTTCTTGTTTCGTTGAGATCATCCAACAATGCAATGCAATTCGCTGTCTTCAAACCAACCAAACCAATCAAACCACTGTGATTTACCAAGAGCATGCTTACCCTAACGTTCGATAGGTATTCGATGGGATTCTGCGGCACTTTTCATCAAATGGTAACAGAAAATCAATGCTGTTAGCAACTCATAGTTTCCAAGCACAAAATTCGACATGTTCAACGCTGTTGTATGAAACTTGTATTGTCGTGAATTGAAAATATTTGTCAGATGTCAGCAAGAAAATGACTCCAATGACGCGGTTAGACGCTAACTACATTGACAGCTAGGGCCATCAATGGGTAAATTGCGGTTTTATATCTACAGACCTAGTAAGCTGAGATTGTCTGTAATAATTTTTAATAAAATTATTCAGAATTAAAAAATAACCAGCATCTAAAATGCTCTAATATATATACATAGTTTTTTTTATTTCTTTGGACTGCTTACAATAAGACAACAGTAGTCAAGAGTTATATATCCCCGACCGTTGGGTTCCACAATCTCATGTGAAACGCACAACAACCTGCGTCTCCACCAAAATGATCAATCTGTTACTTTCTTGACCCCACCAAGGAAGCCCCACCAAGAGAGCATATGTCGGTACCGTGAGGAGTCTAATAACTAACAGACGAAACATGTGCCCTCCAATGTAAGGGATGGGCTCTCATATGTAGGGATAGTTTCATATGCTATATATATATATATATATATATATATATATATATATATATATATATATATATATATATATATATATATATATATAGATATATATATATATATATATATATATATATATATATATATATATATATATATATATATATATATATATCCCCTTTGTGGGTCAGACCTTGACGTGGTAAAGGGGTTTGAGTAGGACAATAAAGCTTTGAACTATGCCGTCTGGACCATAAGTTCGCGGGAGGGTCACCCCTGGTAAACAGATTAAGGCAGAGGCCTCATACTAACATGATCCAAAATCTGCCAACCCGTATTGGACCAGCGTGGCAGATTACCTCAACCATACCTTCAATATGACAGTACAACTTCAAACACGGTCCACATTCCCCGGACGCCAAGGGGCAACTACCTATGGCAGCGGGAAGATTTGCCTCAAGGCAGAGGGTACTAAGAATCACCGGGTTAGATCAGGTTGACATTGAATTTTGCTACTCGTAATATACGGATAATGAAAACGGAGACCCGACTGCAAGAACTGTTAACTGTCAACATACATTGGGATATTATTGGGCTCTGTGAAACACGAAGAAAGAGAGAAGAGTTAATCAAACTAGAACTAACTGGTCACGTACTCTACACCCGAGATACGGAAAATGAACGATGTGGTGGAATTGGATTCCTCATTAATCGAAAGCTGAAAGACAGTGTAATCAAATTTGAGAGTATATCTGACAGATTAGCGCAATGTATCATTCAGCTGAATAAAAAGTTTAAGTTTCAAATCATCTAAGCTTATGCACCAACTATAAGCCATAGAGATTAGGAAATTGAGTAATTTTATAATGATGTGGCGCAACTTTTAGACAAAGAGAAGTGTAGGTATAAAATCCCGATGGGCGACTTTAATGCTATAATAGGAAAAGCAAGAACTGGTGAACTGTTGGCAACTGGCCCATATGGAAACGGTGAGCTGAACAATAGAGGTGACAGGCTGGTTTACTTTGCTGAAGGACAAAAACTCTATATTATGAATCCGTTTTATAAGAAAAAGATAAACAGAAAATGGAGATGGAAAAGTCCATCTGGACTCACAAGTGAAATTAATTATATCATTAAACAAATCATTAAAAACATCATTAAAAACGATAAAGCAATATTTTACAATTGCACTGTCCTTAACCATTTTTATGTGAAGTGGCCACCGAATGGTACAAGCAAAGATTAGGATAAATTATCGAAAAGAGCGCGAAAGAATGATAAGATCAAAAAGGGGCAAAACGGATTCTGGGAAGCTGCTGGAGTGGGGCAGAGATTTTGAAATTGCTTTGTCGAATCGCTTTGCTGTGTAACAAGACTCGGAGGAGATGGAAATTACAGACCAATACGAAGAAATCGCCAACAATGTACTTAAAAAGGCGGTTTCTATAGCACCCGAAGAAATAAAAAATATATAATAAATATTTCAAAGAGTCCATTAATTTCTGATGAGACCATTAATTTAATGAAAAAATGTCGGACAATGAAGAAAGCAGACAGTCCTTTTGGCAGGGTCGAGTACGTTCAGCTTTGCAAAACTATTAGAAAACCTATTCGAGAGAAAACGCTCCAATTCAAAATGTAGCTAGTGCAAAAGACTCTGGAAGAAAACAGGGGAATTAACAAAGCTAAGAAGAAGCTTAGAAATAAAAGAACACACATGTTTTCCATAATGCGCGAGGATGGTACAATGTGCAGGGAACGGACAGAAATGTTAGAAGTCCGAAAATATTATTCAAAGTTATATGAGGACCAGAATCAAGCAAGAACAGCAATGCTCACGAAAGAACAAATGCCGGATATCCTGGTGGAGGAAGTGACAAAGTCTATTTACTCGATAAAAAATGGCAATGCTCCAGGAAATGATAGTAAAGCTGTAGAGATGTTAAAAGCTGGTGGTCGGACTTTACATAAAACACTAGCAAAATTATTCTCAAGATGTCTCAAACAAGAAGTACTTAGCTTCTGGAATAATGCAGAAGTGAGTCTTTACATATAAAAGGAGCATGGGAAGATTTAAAGAACTACCGTCCAATAAGCCTGCTATCAGTGGTGGTGCACAAAGTTTTCACCAAGATAATATTCAGAAGAATACCAAGAAAACTTAGTGACGTACAGCCGAGGGAGCAAGCGGGATTCAGAAGTGGATTCAGTACAATGGATCACATGCAGGTTCTACAGCAGGTCATAGAAAGACCCAACGAATACACTATGCCACTGTGCTTGGCTTTTATCGATTATGAAAAAGCATTTGATTCAATCTCAAAGCGAGCCATAATGGATGCATTGCTTAATCAAGGTGTAGAGAAAACCTATGAAAATCTACTAGGATCGATATATGATGAAGGTACAGCGACAGTCCACCTTAACGATCTTGAGGTTGGAATAAATATAGAGCGGGGTATACGGCAGGGTGACGCAATATCGCCTCTTTTTTCTCAGCTTGCCTGCAAGAAGTGTTCCGTAATCTGGATTGGGAACAGGATGCAATAAAGATTAATGGTGCATACTTAAATCATTTTAGATTCGCAGGTGATATCGTTCTTCTTTCACAAAACCCAGAGGAGCTGCAAAGTCACGTACAAGAGCTGCAAACGGCTGGGGAACCATTTGGCTTGAAAATAAACCAGAAGAAGAGTCAGGTCATGTTCACAAAATCATCACAAAAGGATTTCTATTTTAGGGACGGATTTGAAAGTTGTGGATCACTATATATATATCTTGAGTAGACGGTTTCAATGGAAGGGGATACCGTCCGGGAGGTGGAACGACGCGTTAAATGTGGCGACAGGCATTTGACAGGCTCAACATAGTGTTTAAGAGCAAATTGCTACTTTGCCTGAAAAGAAAAGTCTTTGATCAGTGTGTCCTGTCCGTTATGACATACGGAAGTGAGACCTGGACACTACATCACAGTTAGTTCAAAAACTTCGAGTAGCACCGAGGGGAATGGAAATATGTATGCTTGGCATTATTAGACCGGATAGAAAGACCTGCACATGGATCAGAGAATAAACGAAAGTGAGTAACATCATTGGAAGAATAATGTAATTGAAATGGAAGTGGGCAGGTCATGTAGCGAGGCGATGAGATGAAAGATAGACCAGGCCGGTCCTGGACTGGCTGCCGCTTGATTGCAAAAGGACTACGAAGAAGACCGACAACACGATGGACTGATGATATTATTAAGAATATTGGACCCGAATGGCAGAGGAAAGCGCAGGACTGCTAGAGCTGGAAGTATGCTGAAGAGGCCTTCATCCTGCAGTGGAGTGATACGGGTTGATGATGACGATGAAGATATATATATATATATATATATATATATATATATATATATATATATATATATATATATATATATGTTTTGACGAATGTTTTAGCGGGTGTGGAATGTAACAATAGTAACTTGCTGCTAGCATTAGTGATCAAAACACCGTCGAGTAAACGCTTTGGAAAAGATGGATGAGATTCCATCGAAACTTTAGCGAAACCGTTCACCAGTGTATATTAAACTAACACGGGATACTCGAGAAACTATCATTATATATCGAGTTTAAAAATATTTTCATCAAAAAAAAATTACTCATTACTTCATTTCAAATAATATATATGAGAGATACCACTCAGTGACTGACTCATTTCAGAACCCCGGAACAATTTGAAATACATCATATGGAATATATAGATTTTTGGAAGAGTAAATGAATTGAAACAGCGGTGGGTGGCCCACACAGCGATGCGATGAGAAGGTAGGTGGACCAAAGCAATCCTGGAGTGGATACCGCTTGATCGCAAACGTCATAAATATATTGGAACGGGCTGATGGTGGTAATGATGAACATCAGCAGGTTACAAATTGACTTTTTTTATTTACTAATTTAGTGACACAGCTATAAATTGAAATAAAAAAATTTAATTAATAATTATTAATTACTAAATAATTATTAAATATTAACATTTTTATTAAATAGTAATTAACAGTTAATTTTAAATATCCCTTAGGTAACTATATAATATTCATATGGTCTTCAAAATGATATGAAAAATATCCGTATATAATATTATCTAAACTTCTACTGCTATTTTTAATAAAATATAATCTTAAACCTTTGATAAAAACCTTTTAGTTTAAGGTTTATACCTTTTTTATCAAACATTTCTCGTTGGGGATATAAGTTGTTAGAACTTCTACTGTTTTGACTCTTATTTATAGTTTTTTTATCTTTCAAAACTTACGACCAAAAGTAATAAATACCATCCCAATTTAGTCAGTTATTTTTCCAGTTCACACATTTTTAATATCGTATATATTTATGTTTTTGTATAAGATAAGATATTCTGCCTGCCTCCACTACTTGGAATTCTTGGCCCCAAGGATTCTGCCACATTTTGGTAGATGAATTAGGCTTTCCCTGACTTTTGTCACTTTAAAACATTGATCTCTACTCCTTTAGTGTTTCCGTTACATGACCACAGACGAAATGGGTCAAGCTGCTTCACACCACTCTCCCTTTGTAGGACATGAAAAAATAAAGGGAGGCGTTAGCGTCAGCTCGAATCTCTTCTACTATTGTTTGTTATGTTTAGTTAGTTATTTTATAGCTCATAACTATATTGTAATAAGTTTTTAAATGTTTAAAATATTAGTGTTCATATAACAGCTCTATTGAGCTCTGGAATAATATACATAATATTTTCTATTATATCACACCCATAAATATATTTAAATATTCCAGTAAATGTGTATTCCAAGTACTTAGTAACATTTTTATATCATGCAGTGACCCAATATAAGATTATTAACCCTTGTTTGGATCAAGTAACAATTACAACTCAACCAATTTTAAAATGTCATGTAATAAAATGAATAGATATAAGAAAAGTTTATGGTACCGTCCTTTAACGAAGTGCAGCCATCAATAATAAAAAGCCAGAAGAACAAAAGTTTATAAGATATTCGTCGCTATTCGAGATTTATGAGCTCATTTTATGGGCATTTAAATTTATAAGTTGAAATATAAATAGGCTGAGGAAAACCATTAATTTTGTTAATTCCCGAGACAAATGTAGAAATGAATAGTTTCATTTCTAAAGAAAAACAAATATAATTATATTGAGAAATGAACAAATATAGAACTAAGGACTTTGGTTGCAAAATAAAATTTTCATGAATATAGGGAGAATTTTTTTGCTAAAAAAGCAAATGGTAACCCTATGCCATACATATGAGTAATTATATGACGTATAGTTTAATCATCTGCATATCTGAAATGTATATTTTAATATATTTATGTATATCTTAATCTTGATAAACTGGATTCTTAATAAACTTGAAGAGATTTACCACTAAACACCAAAACGCTTTTTTTGAACTGCTCGACGCAAGTTTCGCTAACCATGTTAGCATCATCAGGAGATGATTTAATCTAATTCTAAACCTAAGCTGTGTTCTATTTATATGAAAACCATACCTAACGAAGACTGTAAAAATCATGAACCGTGAAGTATACTAAGCCTTACATTAATAATTCAAAATGTTGACTGAAACGAATCGGTCGTTTATCTCGGTTCATGATTTTCTTACATTTTTCTATTTGAATGCTTTCATATGCATCCAAAGCCCTATTATTATTAACACTTTTAAATATTCAGAAAAACCACCACCACTTCGAGATACATTCCTAATGATTAAAATCATAGGTTCCAAAATAAGATGGCTAGTTTAAATTTTATGGTAAATAGATTAATTAATTTTCCTTTAAATAAAGATAATTATAACAAAGAATTAAAATTAATTAGGGAGGTATCTGAAGTGAATGGTTATAATAAGAACATTCTAGATAAACTAATTAGAAAACATAAGTTCAGAAAATTATTGAAAGAATCTTCGACTTTTCAAAAGGATCAGAACACAAAGAAATTCATGGTAATACCATTTGATACCCAATTAACAAGAGGACTAGACTAGACAAGAGACTAGACAAAATTTTGAAAAAAGTGGACATGAAGGTTGTGTACAAACCATATAATAAATTAAGAGAAGTTCTGGGTAATCCAAAGGATAAAGTAGAGCAACTTGAAAAGTCGGGGATTTACGAAATTAGCTGTCAAGACTGTGATCGAAGGTATATTGGGCAAAGAAAAAAATCCATATTGACAAGATATAAAGAACATATTGCCCACATTAGATACGGGAGAAATGAAAAATCTTGTGTTGCCCAACATGCAATTGAACCTGACCACAGTATAGATATTAGTAATTTAAGACGAATTTAAAATATAATAATAGGGCTTTGGATGCATATGAAAGCAAACAGAACATTCAAACAGAAAAATGTAAGGAAATCATCAACCGAGGTAAAGGACCGATTCCTTTCAGTCAACTTTTTCAATTATTAATGTAAGGCTTAGTACACTTCACGGTTCATGATTTTTACACGCTTGGTTAGGTATGGTTTTCATATAAATAGAACACAGCTTAGTTTTAGAATTAGATTAATTCATCTCCTGATGATGCTAACATGGTTAGCGAAACGTGCGTCGAGCAGTTAAAAAAAAGCGTTTTGGTGTTTAGTGGTAAATCTCTTCAAGTTTAGTATTTCACACCAAAGGTTCCAACAGAAGAATTGGATTCTTAATGTTAGAAATCTGCATATCTTAATATTATGACGTATATTTTAATGTGATCCAACTCTTTTGAGTGGTTGCATCATTCAGCTCTTGTTGAATGAAACGTTTTTCAAAAAATGACTTTTTCAAAAACGTTTCTTCGTTTTCTTCATATTATTTATATTATAATTCGTAAGGGGCTGATATTTCTGTTTCATGTTTTGGAGCATATATAGGACTATTGAATAAGTGAACTTGCTTACATTTATTTCAAAGTGTCCATGTTTGTGTTTCATTTGCGTAGGTGACGATGGGTGTTATTGCCGTTTTATATATTCCTATCTTTACATTTCTGCAAATATGTTTTCTGCATTTGTCGCCACATCACCTCGCTATACGACCTGCGCACCTCCATTTCAATTCTTTTACTTTTCCGATGATGTCACATACTTTCGTTTGTTCGAAGTTTTTGAACTGATTATGATGTAAAAACCCATGTTTGACTTGTCACAAAGTCCTGTTTTTCGTGAGACGTACCTGTTTTGCCCGGTCAATTAGGTTGTCGAATGCATTTTTGAGCTCGGCGAAAGACATATCCTTTTGAACCAATATCGGCATAAAACTGCCCTTTCCTCGGCAAATGAAGTTTTTCGAAGAGGTAGTCGCAGTGAGCCAAATCAGGCGAGTATGGTGGATGATTGATGGTTAAAATGCCATTTTTGGTGAAAAAATTAAGGATGAGCGTCTGCTGCCTTGTTGTTGCTATTGAAATCGAACACGACGAATAGAGGCTTCATATCACTAAGATAAAACACAGCATTTATCGTTTGTCCAGGTGGAACGAACTCCTTGTGCACAATTCCTTCTGAATCTTAGAAACAAATCAACATTTTTGACTTCACGAGGCAGTTTTTTTTTTAATTTGGCTCGTTCGGGTGCTTCCATTCGGCACTTTGACGCTTGGTTTCTTGATCATATTGAAAACACCACGTGTCATCGGCAGCAACAATGCTGTACTTGAAGTTTTCGACTCTTTAAGCGAGTCCTTGTAATGTTGGATTTGGAGCAATTTTTGGTCGTCAGTCTATTTGTGTTGAACAAAGCGTGCACAAACCTTCCGAAGTCCCAAATAATCGTTCAAAATGCGATGAATTGAACCTTTGGACATGTTCAATTGCATTTCTATGTATCGCAATGAATACCATTTTTTGGACCAGAATATTTGCCGTTCTTGGTGTCTTTACGACCTTCTTTGAAGCATTTCAACCACCCTTGGACTCTGCCACGGGATAAACAATCCTCATCATATATTTGTCTCATTAATTGAAAAGTTGGGATGAATATTCTACTAAATTTAAAATAAGACTTATTATTCGATCTTTGTTCGATATATATTTTTCGGCTAATGGTATAAACGCACTGCCGTTTAAGCGCGTTAGCTTGGCTCCTAATCATCCGAATGTCATGAAATTTTATCAGGACGTTCATGAATGATACACCTTTCAGTGATGCAACGCGTACCGTTAAAAAATGGCTCCACTAGAAATAGAGCATTTTAGATGCTGGTTATTTTTTAATTCTAAATAATTTTATTAAAAATTATTACAGACAATCTCAGCTTACCAGGTCTGTAGATATAAAACCGCAATTTGCCCATAGATGGCCCTAGCTGTCAATATAGTTAGTGTCTAACCGCGTCATTGGCGTCATTTTCTTGTTGACATCTGACAAATATTTTCAATTCACGACAATATAAGTTTCATACAACAGCGTAGTTGTAACAGCGTTGAACATGTCGAATTTTGTGCTTGGAAACTATGAGTTGCTAACAGCATTGATTTTCTGTTACCATTTGATGAAAAGTGCCGCAGAATCCCACCGTTTGCCCGAATCATAGGGCAAACAAACAGACGAATATCGGCCAGAATACAAGAATTTAACAACTTAAAAAACAAACAAACCACTTTCGCTCTGTTCCAGCATCATCTACAAACAGGATATAAAATCAATTTTGAAGAAGCCAAAGAAATAGCGAATATTGAAAACTACAAGGTCCGAACAACCAGAGAAACCCTTGAAATAGAAGAAAGGGGTGAGCTAAATACACAAAACGACGCTCGCAACATTCCAAAAGTATGGAAATCCCTTCTGAAAAAGAAGAAATGCGGCAACGTGGCGGCGAGGTGGAAAAATTAATAAACGGATGCTGGACAGCGTTGCCGAGCGCCGCAAATAGTCCCGAACTACCCCGACATAATTTGCACAGTCGCCGGCCGGCTATAAAAGCAAGCACAACGACCCGTGCACGTCAGTTGGACTCTTCAGTCGAAGCGGATAACACTTAAAAATGCCAAATGCGATTTTGGCTAAACGTTGACTCTTGAAGCAACGGAAAATATTAGATGATATATATATATATATATATATATATATATATATATATATATATATATATATATATATATATATATATATATATATATATATGCTAGACTATTAGTCCGGGAGTACATCCGTCCGGGGGTACATCCCGGACTAATAGTCTAGCGTATTCTTCCATCCGGGAAACACTACGAACAAACATATATATATATATATATATATATATATATATATATATATATATATATATATATATATATATATATATATATATATTATACGAGGATGTCAGGATGTCAGTTCTTCTAAATAAAAACCAAACTCTTATCTCCACTGTAAAGAATAATATTTGTAGAATATAAAGTAATGCATAGTGGATTCATTAAATTTTAACACAAATTATTTTCACTGGCCTTTATAATCAGCGAAAGTTGAAATACCGTAATCGTTAATCCATTATTCATTTCTAAGAATAAATATTCAAATTTGTGTCATGATGACTCTCGTAATGAATTGTCAAGGTGAAAGATAACTCTTCAGTAAAGATATTTATTTTTTCCAAGACACGTTCTGCAATGAGTTACCTCATTTTAAAACAATATTTTTCATTGTTCAGTAATCGTGTATGGTTTATATTATGTTTACTGTGAAACTTTAAATATATCTTAAATATTTAGAATATTTTTAGTCATTAACATATAGGGCAGTACAGGTAGTAACAGTACAGGTGTTTTCAAAGAATATTGAAACTTTAGTATTTTAGTTTATTTGATTACTATTACCCCAGAATTCTTACACGGACTTAATATTTTAGAATTTTTTTTATTTTTGCTCAATTTTACGCATTTTATTGAAAACAAGATACTGTAGGAAGGATTCAAACTATTGAAAATAGATGAGGAAATATATAGTGGTTGTAGCATAAACAAAACATTTATCCAATTTAAAGCAAATATTTTCGTGGACTTTTTAAGACATTTTTACTATTTAGTTTTATCAATGTTAAAAAGTGTATAGTGGGAGTAAGTATAAGTGAAACCACTGTATGGAGATGTTTAATAATTCTGAAAATTTAAAAGAGAAACACTGGATGTAGTGCAAACGATTTATGAAATTCCTAAGAAGTGGTGGAGTCGTTAACATTAACCGACAAGAACATACAATTTTTGAACATGCTTTTCTTTAAACGTTTTTCATGGAAATCATATTAATCTGATGTCAGTTACATGATGCCCAGAAAAATCTCTCTCTCGACTCATAGATCATATTTGGATAATTAATGGTAGAAAGTGGGAAAATTTGCCTCATAACGGATCTTAGAGTCTCTAAGATTTGAGGAGCAAATTGAGATACTATAGCTCAAAAATTAATTGACCACCCCACTGAATCAATGACAAAACGTTTTAGGAAGTGTGAATCGAACTCTGCGAGCAGTGAAACAGTGCGGACGTATTCCTTCGCTCCGTTATCGGTTTTACAGCGGCAAAAAGAGTGCGATAAAATTCTATGAATAAAAATAGAAACTAACGTTGAACGGGACAATATTTAAAATCACAAATGCGGTACAAATTAACATTTTAATATTGCCCGCCCGTCGGGGCTGGCAAATGGAACAATGACATCTCAAAAACGTAACAGTGACCACTTATCTCCACCGATAAACGATGTACAAACGATACCAGTGGGATCCTAAAAATATGTTAACCCAAAATAGATATTATTTACCACCAGAGCTAGAACCATCAGATGATAGCAGCCAGCCAGGAACTTCTTATACTAAAGTAAAAATACCGAAAATCCCTCCAATTTTTCTACACGGTCAACACAATCTCAAAGAAGTTGTAAGCGATATAAAAAAAATAACCAGCAGTGAATTTACCACAGTAGCCACAAGTAAGTCGTTAAAGATCAATTTAACCTCTGACAATGATTATCGTGCTTTAGCTAAACATTATTTAGACAATAAAATTCAATTTCACACATATCAGGATCCAAAAACTAAACCACTAGCAGTAGCATTAAAAAATGTTCCTCTCTCTCTAACTACAGAGGATATTAAAGCACTTTTAAAACAATATGATCTGCCTATATTAAAAATTAATAGACTCTACTACAAAGACAGAACTCCAATGCCGGTAGTTATTGTCGAATTAACAGCAAATGAGAAAGCTGAAGAGATTTATAAAGTAAACAGACTGGAAAACTCTGTAATCGCAGTTGAATCAAGAAGACTAGCCAAAAACATTCCTCAATGCCACCGGTGTCAACAGACAGGGCATACTAAAAATTACTGTAAGCATGATCCAAAATGTGTTAAATGTGCAGGTGATCACTATTATACCGACTGTGCTAAAAAAATAGCAGACCCGCCAACTTGTATAAACTGTAACGGTGAACACCTCGCAAACTATAAGGGATGCAGCTATTACCTCGAAAGTACTGGATTCAGAAGAACCCCAAGAATAAATCAACACTATACATCAACCCACAATACTTACACCACTCAAACAGCAAGTTCAAGTCAAAAGAAAACCTATGCAGAAACCCTAACACGCCCTTCACAAGAGAATCTCTCTCCATCATTCCTCAACAATATTCTCTCGACTCTCCTTGACCTTCTGAAACCGTATATCACACAAATTAAAAATTTCCTTTTAACAAACCTTTTCCTAATACCGTTAAATGGCCCATAATCAAAAACTAATTAACAATTATCAATAAACCTTCAACGGTCCTAAGATACTCAATTGGAATGCCAATGGAATTCAGGCTCAACGATCCATCTTTATAGCCTTCTTAGCCCGTCACAACATTGACATAGCCTGCATCAGCGAAACCCATCTTGCTAATAAAGAGAAATTGAAAATACCAGGTTATAAAATCTATCGAACCGATAGAGAAGCTAGAGTAGCCTCGGGCGGAGTCGCCATTTTAATCAAAAACAAAATATCTCACACACCAGTCGATATGCCAAAAGTTATAAGCTTAGAAATTGTATCAATCAAAGCAAACTTTCTCAATAGCACCAGCATCCAGTTATACACTGTCTACAAACAACCCAACAAAAAATTAATGGACAACGACTTACAGGCAATTTTTAATACCACAGAGGCAACATTGTTAATTGGAGATCTTAACTCCAAAAACACTGTGTGGGGCTGTCGCCAAACCAACCCAAATGGGGTAAAGCTAAATGAAATTGCAGCAAAGTACAATCTACAGGTACTCGCACCGGATGATCACACATATTATCCATACAGGAAAGATCACAAACCTTATATTTTGGACATAATCGTACAAAAAAATGTAAGAAAAGAACTACATCAAACAGTCCATATAGAGCTCGATTCAGATCATCTGCCAGTTATAATTACATTTCAAGCCGAACCTGTTAAAAATTCTCCTAAGGCAAAACTCATCAATGGCAAGGTAAACTGGGACTGGACTCCAAACTGGTACAAATACCTCTCACAACGAAAACAAATATCGATAAACAAGTTACACATATTACAACAATTCAAGAAAGCATACGCCTCTCAACAACGCCACCAAAAACAAGAAAAACATTTAAAAACAATACCCCTCCTACCTCTACAAATCAACTAATTAAGCAAAAGAATCGGGCCAGACGAGAATGGCAGAGAACAAGGGATCCTGCAACCAAAAATCTAGTTAATAACTTGTCGCATCGCATTAAGCGAGAACTAGATACTCTTAGAATAATTGAATACCAAAAACGTATAAGTGATCTAGAGCCGCAAGATCCAGGATTGTGGAGATCTACTAAGAAAATCCTACGAAAATCGGAAGAAATCCCATCTCTTCTGGTTAATAATACATTACTACATAGCGATGAAGAGAAATGTACTGCTTTTGGTGACCACTTGGAAATACTGTTTGATCAACAGCATACACAACAGGCCTTTGCAAATTTGGTACAAAATGAAGTGAAAACCCACAGACCACTAGCTGGTGTAGACATCAAACCTACATCGCCACAGGAGATAATGTCAGTAATTAAAACCCTATCGATTAAAAAAGCACCGGGCCATGACCAAATACCGAATTTAATACTCAAAAATGCAAGCAAAAAGCTGATTGCCTACCTAAGTTCACTTTTTAACTCTTGTCTAAAATTGGGATATTTTCCACAAACATGGAAGCACTCATACATTTTGCTTTTTCCAAAGCCAGGAAAAGATCACAAACTTATTTCAAGTTATAGGCCAATAAGCCTCCTATCTACAATGGCTAAACTCTTTGAAAAAATTATATACGACAGATTAAACCAAGCGATTGTCAACGAGAACATAATTTCAGCCTTCCAATTTGGTTTCAAACAAGGGCATTCTACGTATCATCAACTTCAACGCTTAACAGAAACTATAGAAGAGGGGTTTGAGAACAAGGAGTACACTCTAACCATATTCTTAGATTTGGCCCAAGCCTTTGATAGTGTATGGCATGACGGACTAAAACATAAAATAACATCGGCTAAGATTCCAGAATATTTAAAAGCCATCCTTTTTTCATATATAAACGACAGATCCTTCCAAACATCCATACACAACGCAACATCAACTATTAGAAAAATTAAAACCGGCGTGCCACAGGGGAGTATACTTGGCCCAATTCTTTTTAACCTATATACACACGACATACCAGAAACAGAAGCCTCTCTTCTAATGTTTGCAGATGACACAGCTTTTCTAATCAAGGAACAGAATCTTGAACTTGGGGTAACCAAACTTCAAGAAGCTACAAATAGCATTGTAAAATGGCTCAATAAATGGAATTTAAAAATCAATACAGAAAAGTGCGCAGCAAAAATTTTTACTTTAAGGAGAATCAATAACCCTCCGATTATTCACATAAATCAACACCCAGTCGCTTGGAAAACAAACGAAGAATATGTTAAATATCTGGGTATACACCTGGATACCAGATTAACGTGGAGAATACACATAATTCGCAAACTCAACGAAGGGTATGCCAGACTCTCTCAACTCTACCCGCTTATCAATAGGAGATCCTCATTAAAAACAGAATGTACCTTATTGCTACACAAATCACTAATTCGGCCTTTAATCCTTTATGCATGCGTTATCTGGGGCAACGCATCGCCTACCAATGTACATAAAATGCAGGTTCTTCAAAACAAAATATTACGAATAGCTGTGAATGCCGAATGGTACGTAACTAATCGACAACTGCACCAAGAACTCGGTCTACTAACAGTGTCAGAGTATATTAAAAAGCGAACGATCATCTTTCATCAGAGGCTAGAGCAATCTCCCAGCACTGAACATTATCTACTAGGACGCAGAAACATACATACAAGACTGAAGAGGAAACTACCTCAAGATATGTATTTAGAATAGATTTGTGATGTTAATGTTAAAACTTTCATTACAACACTGTCTTGTAGAACAATTGTAATTGTTGAGCAGACATTTCCATATATAAAAAAAAAAAAGGAAGTGTGAATAAAAATGGGGTGGCGAATGACATTTTTAACAAAATCAATAAAAAATATTTATGAAATGTTTATTTTAGTTATTCGCTTTTTGTTGTTGTATTGGGTTAATGCAAAATTTCATGGACGTGAGTATTGCAGCTGCATTTTCCGTGCTCATAGAACTTTCAAGCTTTATGGCTAAAGAACTGATCCAGGTGATTTTTCAAGCTTTCCATGGAAGAATTTTACCATCTAAGCGATCTAACTATATAGTAGTCGAACGGCGTTAAGTCGGAAGAATATGGTAGATTGATCAAAAGATGCCAGTAAAGTTGCAAAAGTTTGTGACGGGTGGCCAAATACAGGTGTGGTTTAACATTGTCCCGTTTGAACGCAATACCCTTGTTGTTGGCTAAGTCAGGCCACTTCTGGTCGATTGCTCGCTATAATCCACTTGGTTTAAGTGAATATTATTTATTCGAATACATGGTCTGATTTTCACGTAACAACTCATATTCCGTTCCAGTCTGTGTAACGCCAATGTAAACTGACTTTTGCGCTAGTTAAAGGGGCATCTTTAACGCTAAACATAATTATTCATAATTAATTTGTTATTGCCTGTAACCATCCGTTTTAAAAATGGATCGTTTTTGTTGCGTTTCAATATAGAATTTCAAGCAGAAATTCGGAATCAAATTCAGAAATTGGAAAACAATCAAAAACTCAAAATTTTCCCCATTAACTCATGTGGCAAAAATAACGCATTAAATATTTTTAATACGGTAAGGACAAATTATTATAATGTTAAGTCAGTTTTGTTCCAGTAATTTTTCTTTGTTCCTCTATCAAATAATATGAAATAATTTAGCTGAGCGTTTTGGAATTCGACCATGTGCTATTTTAAGTTCATATAACTTTTATAAAATGAAGTGGAAGACTTTTTTCATTAATCTAAAAGAATCATCAATCAAATCTATATTGATCGTTTTTTTCCATAATATTTTGTCATCTTTTAGAAAATTTGTGATAAATCCTTCCAAAAACTTCCTTGTTTTACATAAACAAATTTGATTTTTATATTTTATGTATATATATATATATATATATATATATATATATATATATATATATATATATATATATATATATATATATATATATATATATTGAGCGTTCTTTTAATTCTTGATATAACTTGCCTGATTATATAATGAATTATTATAACATATATTAATATTATAACATATAATTTCCTCAGGATGCGGGTGTATTTGACGAGCTTAATCTTTTTGATGGATTTTAATAGCACTGCTAGTTTCATCGAAAAGAGCATAGCGGCTACTTCCATGAGTAAGCATCCATGAATATCCATGAGTAATGGAAGCACGTTGGGGATATGTCACATTAAACTCTGCAGCAACTTTTTTGCTACTACGAGTCAAATTACCAAACAACCGATTTTTTTCGATTTTTTCCCTTAATGGAGTTCAATGGAATATTAATTCTCACTGACTAGAACATAACACAATAAACTCAAAGTTTAATCTGACTGATATTTAACACTACTATCAAATTATTACTTTCCCTGACACATCAATTATCAAATTAAAAAATAAACTTGTAATTATTTTGTGTATAAACCAATATAATGAAAAAATTAAAAATGTGAATTTTGTCATGAAACTCAGTAGGTTGAGTTAAAATAATATTCTGAATATCGTTTTTTCCGATATCTCTAACGCGAAGCAAAATATCTACAATTGACCCTGTTTGTGAATTCGTAGTAGGCTGAGTTTAAAGTTCAGATTTTAGTTGAGTATTTTAAAAATGTGACCCATCAATCTGTATGACTGCAGAAATTCAAATCTGTATTCCTTATACTGTTTATATATTGCTCTATTTTTTTTTATCATTTTATCGGCAAGGCCGACTATTGTCGTTTGTTGCTTGGAAAATTATTTCACTCAAATATCTGCCTTTTACTGCCTTTCAAGTGGTCGCCCTTTTGTTAAAATATTTTGGTAGCAGCCCTTTCCCAACCTCAGTTTGAAAAAATTATACAGCAGTGACTTCGGACCAAATACTTCACTAACGGTCGTTTTTTATAAATTATCAAAAAAACCATGAAATATTTTCCTTCAAAAGTTGAGTTTTTAAATCAAATATAGTAATGCAATATGCTAATGAAATAAATAACAAATTCAATTTTACTCAACAGAAGAAAAATATACAAGTTTATGCCTGTTAGTAACTAAATATATAGTGACTATTTATTGAACAATTAAAATTGTTATTGTCCGACTGTTCTTGACACATTTTCGGTATCAATTAGCTAACTTTTGTTATTTTAACACACTGCAATTAATTCATGCATTTATACTCTCTCATTTATCAACTTTTTGTTAAAGTTGGTTGCCACTGCCAAGAGCTGTAAAATTAAATGAGTGGATGTTATTTTTGGATAAAAAGATATATTGTTTTTTCGACCTATTGACAATGGTATTCTTTCAAGTCCTTTTAAACTTGGAACTAATTGTAACTGTTCTTCCTGACAAATCGTAAACAATTAACGTTTTTTTTTGTTATAATGTAAAAATCAAGAAACATTGTTTTATTGTTTAGGATGACGCATGTATTTTAAATAAATTTAACTTCATTGATTTTCAATCTAAAAAAAATATGAACACCGAAACAATCTGTAATAAATGCATATAAATTGATTATTTTTTGGTATTTTATAAATATAAAACGAACTGTTCTTCGCTGATACCCTATATTTTCGCTAAACCGTTGGACTTTTACCTTAATATGTTTAACATGTTATGTAAATCAATTCTTGGAACTTTCGGTATGAAACACTAAACTGGAAAAGATTTACCAATAAACTTTTTGATGCACGTTTCGCTAACCATGTTAGCATCATCAAGAGATGATTTAATCTCCATAATCTGTGATGTAAACTTTACCTTAATGTATTTAACTTTTACCTTAATGTATTTAACCATCACCAACACCAAGGAGCGTTGGTTATCGTAAGGGATATTTGATTTTGGAAGCGTTGAAATATCTTTGACTTTCTGAGTTCCTCATAATTTTACCCCAATCCTTAAGGGGCGGGTTTAAGTTTTCGTTTAGATTTTTCTTAAAATAATGGGTTGATTCTTAAGGTCCCGCCGTTTTACTACTTAATTCGGTTGTGTTTCTTCGAAATTTTTATTATATATATATATATATATATATATATATATATATATATATATATATATGCAGCCGAAAGCTCTTTTTTTACTTTGTAAAACCATTGGCATTATTTTTCGGAAAAACGTAATTTTAATTAACGCAAAAACTTTGTTTCGCCTTTCATCGTGGTTAAAATGACACAGTTCGAGACATTTATTGTCGTATCGTCGTATATTTATCGTCGTATATTGAGAGGATACTATAGCTTTGGAAAGTTGAAAAATTGCTAGTTCGGCAAGAACGACACGCCCCGGTCTGGTCGACGTTCTAACTTTGGTTAGTACCATAAGCGCTACTGAAGGAGGAAGGCTATTAAACATGCCGAGAATTGTCTCAAAAATCAGTCTCTCTACAATCTCACAATATCTTCAATCTATGGGATTTTCTCAAGAATTTGGGTCTTGGGTGCCACACAAACTAGGAACCGACGACAACAAAGAAAATCGTCGCAACAAACTTGTTAAAATCTCGCCCGACACCAAGCAACACGGCCTCAAGCAACGATTCATATACAGAATCGTTATGGGAAATGGAAAGTGGTGTCTTTAAGTCAATATGAAGCAAATAAAGGAGTGGGTAGCAGTAGGAGAAAGGCCAAAGTCAAGAGTTAAGCAGGAATTCCGTCCCATGAAGAAAATGACCTACGTTTAACATGACGACGGTTTCGTATATTAGAAAATGACGTGGAAGAACAAATAATGCTACCTCATCCAGATGCACCGTATAAATGAGGTTATTCAACGAATCGATCGACAAGGCCAAGTTATCTTGCTCTAGACAATGCACGACTTCACACAAAAACATCTTCAAGGAACATCTTGAAGACCTCTTCAACAGGCTTCCAACTTGCTCAGTCCTGAGCTCTCCTCTGCCATTTGGGTCCATTATAATGGATGATGTCAATCAGTCCATCGTTATTTCGGTCTTTTTTATGGACTTTTATGATCCAGCCCAGGATTGCTCTGGGCCATTTGTTGTTAGTTCACCTCAATATATGGCCTGCCCATATATATTTCAATTACTCTTCTATACCATTCCAATGTTTACTTCTATACTATTCCAAGTCATATAGTTTCATTTGTTTTCTGTGCATTCATGTACAGGTCTTTCCGTCCCTCTTTGTAATGCCAATTACAATGCCTTTGCAATCTTTCCGTTCCCTTGTTTACTGCGCACAGTTTTTGAATATATATATATATATATATATATATATATATATATATATATATATATATATATATATATATATAAATGTATATTTTTGACTGTTTAATACAAAAATAATTTTAATTTTAATATTTAATAATAATTTTATTATAATTAATAAAATTTGTCAGCCGAAAACTAAACAAAAAATAACGTTTATGGCAGGTCTTCTGTCATTCTAACAATATATAGCGTCGCATATATTACATTTTATTTCGTATACTTCCGATTTGTAACAAAATTTTGCAGGGCAGATCTCTCAATGATAGGCTAAAAGAACATAAATACCCAATTTAACATAATCAAAGAAAGACGGACTTTGCTGAACATTGTATAGACCAAAATAATTTTTGACCATCAAATAATGCCAAATTAATACATAGCTTCAATAAAAGCAGGCTGTTAAATAACTTGGAAATTTCCGAAATTAAAAAAGCCATATACTATGGTAAAAACCTAACAAACACCCAGCTAGACTTCGGAAAAAGTATCAAAAATTTAGGGAGACAGTTTAAAAAAACGACCTCCATTTGATAGAACTTCGAAACTTTAGTTTAGTTTATACATAACTCTCTTTGAGAATGGTCGCGACCCCGAAAATGCCAGGGAATGTCTTAGGAAATGCCAGGGAATATATTGTGAAACAAATGACACATGTTTTAATTATTATCATTGTTACCATGTTTCACCAAGAGCGCAATCAATCGAAAATACATTTTATGCATTAAACTATCTATTGTTTAGGTATAAAAGTTTGACGTCACTGAAAAAGCCTGAATGGTATTGACAAATTGTGATAAATCCATCGATTTCTTTTTTGATTAAACACATGAGCTTCGCAATTTGCAATTGCGTTAAGCACAAAGCCAAACAATCTATTTCCGAGCAAAACCTTGCAACCTTTTATTAATTCTGCATAAATAAAATAATTCAGTTATATTTAATTTGAATTTGTTGGCTCGTGTTGTTTATCGTAACAAATGAATAAACTTTTCCCAATATAATTTTAGAGCATACATTATATATATTGTTTAGGCAAGAGAAAAACAATGCATGTGTGTAATTTTATTTAGCAATATAATCTCGTTAATATTTCATAATAATTATACCCTGGAAAGTAATTTCAAGGTTCTGTTTAACAACCTAATGCCATTGATTATATCTAGACATGAAAACGTTTAATTTTGGATGGTGTAAATTATTTATTTCGTTCGAGTAAATATCAGTGATAAGCCTCAAAATATTTGCAATTTTAATGCAGGGGTTATCAATTAAACAAAAACTTTTGTGGAATAAGTAGTAAAATATCCAACAGTTAAAATACAAAGGTAAATATACAAATATGTATGATTTACTTCTCTGTACCTCGCTCCAGAACAAAATCAACTCTACGACAGGTTGCGTAATTAGAACTAGTTATACCAGGTCTGCAAATATGAAACAAGAATTTACCTATACATAGCTGTCGATGTAGTTACCATCAAACCATGTTATTAGTGTCATTTCCTTGTTGACAGCTGACAAATATTTTCAACTCTCATTTATACAACAGCATAGCTTGTAATAGCACTGAACATGTCGAATTTTGTGCCTGGAAACTACGATTTGAGGGCAGCATTGATTTTCTGTTACCATTTGAAGAAAACTGCTGCAGAATCGAATCGAATGTTTGTCGAAGCTTACGGTGAGCATGCTCTTCGTAAATCACAGTGCTTTGAGTCAAAAGTGGCGATTTTGACGTGAGAAACGACGAACGTGAAAGACCACCGAAAAAGTTTGAAGAGAGCGAATTTTATGAGGATGACCCCCAAACGCTCAAACGCAAACGCAACAACAACTCGTGGATCAATTAAATGACAGCACGAAAAGACAGACAGCCGGAAAACCGAAAAATCACTTACGAAATGCTGCTTACTAGTTACAAAAATAAGCAATTTCTCCATCGAATTGTGACTGGCGATGAAAAGTGGATATATTTTGAGAATATTAAGCCTAAAAGATCATGGGTAACTCCAGGCGAACCATGGACATCGACTGCAAGGCCAAATCACTAGGGACGGAAGACAATGCTCTGTGTTTGGAGGAATCAGAAGGGTGTGATCTATTATGAGCTGCTAAAACCTAGCGAAATCGTTAATACTGAAAGTTACCGTTAAAAAATGATCGATTTTAATCAAGAATGAGAAGAAGAATGCATGGGAAATGACCAGAATACCAAAAAAGGAAACACAAAGAGATTTTGCTTCATGATAATGCACCACACAGCAAACTCACTACTCACCAGATTTGCATCGATGGAATACACACTTGCTTCTTACGAAAATGTATGAACATAGCTCGATGACTGGTTTACCTCAAAAGGGCAACAGTTTATTTGTTTGTGTGGCGTGGCATCCACAAATTGTCAGAGATGCAGGAAAGATATATAGCTAGCGATGGGTAATACTTCATTCAATAAACGTGTATTTTCTATACAAGACTTCCGGTTTCATATTTACATAGCTGGTAAGCGCTTACCCTTGCATTCTGAATCTCTGTATTATTATTATTACGATTATTAAATGAATCCAAAGAAATGAGCACATTTTTTGGTTTCGTTTGGTAGTCATTTTGAAGGTGCCATCACGTCCTGGCTGCGATTTGAAGGTTCTAGTGCTTCTGAAGCCGATAATTTTGGAGATAACTATGTACCCAAACGGATTGACGCTGATGAAGGAATCTCTGATTCTGAAGATGTGCAGGAACAAAGCCCGTTGTCATCAAGCGAAGACGACTAGGTTCTTTTGTCTAATTTTCAGTTGTATTATGGAATGAATAGATACAAATGGGCGAAGCATCCGCCAAATAGATTTGTGCGAACTTCCCAACATAATGCAAATACGCGGCAGTCTACCTCAAACCAAAAAAAGCAAATAACAAAAAAAAAGCTCAACAAAAAAAGCTCAACAAAAAAGCTCAACAAAAAAAGCAAATAATGAAAAGGACGGGTACTTCATATGGCAGCGTTTTTTGGACAGTGATATTTTAGGTGAGGTATTGAAGTGGGCTAACGGAAAAATGTCGCAGTACGGACAGAAATTTGCCCAAGAAAATAGTCCAGTATTACAAGATCTTGATATAATAGAACTCCGAGCTTTTCTCGAATTTCCATATAGTGCGGTTTTTAAATCCAATCACGAAAATGCTGACTATCTTTTTTGCCACAGATGGTACAGGACTAGATATTTTTAGGTCTGTAATGGCGAAGATTAGAAGTATTCATTGCCTGCGATTTGATAACCCTATTGACAGGGCAATAAGAAAGGAAACTGACAAATTAGCAGCCTTGTACATATTCAACAAATTTGTCTGCAATTATCAAGTTGTTTATAATGTATCAGAGAGATCTGTCATGTTATTCTTGCCCACCAAAACTTAATGGCAAGTCAACATACAGGAATTTCCACAATATGCTAAACAAGTCTGCCCAGATTGCATCCAATTTTCATACAGTGGCGGCTCGTAAGGGAGGGCGTTGGGGTGCCGCCCCTCCAGCATTTATCACAGTAAAGAATTTTTCAGAGCAAAACACCATATTTTCACCTCCTATATAGGGTTTCAATAGCACGAAAAATAAAGAGGAAGAAGGGGAAAGCAAAAAAATCAGCGGCACTATTTTCTTTTACGCCGTCCCGCTTTAAAAACCCACGAGCCGCCACTGTTTTGATATAAATTTATACATTATATTTTTTTTTATAATAGCTTAAAATTTGCTATGAATTATATTTTTACAATTCGTTGTTTCGTTTTTAAAAACTTATTTATTTAAAAATGTACGGTAAATTCTACTTTATGAAAAAAATAATTGTTACAAAATAGAAGTAGTTTCTAATAAAACAACAAAAGGGGAATTCTGTTGAGTCTTCGTATGATCTTCCTGAGTCTTCAAACGTCTTCAGTCGTTATGCCCAACTGACAATACTGGACGCCTTGAATCGTAACGCACTTACTTGTCTTTGTAATGGGTAACGGAGGTACCGTACCCTGGACTCGAACACTAACAACTGACTTTCGCGTGACAGCTAATAGGTGAATTATATGATGTCTTGTGGTCCTCTGTATTTATAGTCCTGTTTGGATTGTGAGGAATGCTCAAGAATTTTATCAATTTATTGAAAAATATTAATATTTAATCTAAATATTCAATATCAATATTTGATATTCCACAATAAGGTATTTTTCTATATATAACTTATGTTATATGTTTTAGTTTATTTATCAAAGTGCATAAAGAAATATAATTTTTGTTTATTTTTATGATTGTTTATATGTTTTGCTCAAAATAAATATCTCTTACAATAAATGCCAAACAAAAAATTGTCTGATTTATATCGATAATAAATCACTCATAAATATTAAAATTTCGTACATTTCTTTACTTTTTTAATTTATTATAGAAGCTATTCTAACATTTGATAATGTAATTGTTAACATTTGTCCCAATTTTTCATCATAGTTCATATCAAAACATAGGGACCTGTGAAGCTGCAGTAGTTGTGTTACGAAAAATGCACGTCAATACCTAAAGGTTAAGTCAATCTATAAAAAAAATGCATTTTGACTGCATTAACAATTGCAGACAAAATGAAAACATTACACAGTGTTTTATTAAGCAAGTACGAAGCTTCAAGAATGGTTTTCATTACATTTTCGCCCGAAAAATCCTGGACAACCGACATGCACTGACTACTAAAACAAATATGCAATTACAGTTTCCTTCCATTCAATTCATTTACTTCAATATCATCGCGAGAGACACTTGTTTTTAATCAGCTATGAAAATCTTGTCTTGACTGTCGATTCCGAGCAAAGCCCCGGTCTCATACAACATTTGTTTTATTTAAAATATAGCGTGCACTAAATTCTTCGTTAAAAATTAAATCTCGTTTTCGTTCATGTAAGGCATAAGTTAGCGTTACTAGACTATGTACTATTATTTTCAATTTTTAAAGAATTTCGATGTTCGAAATGGTATAGTACTTGGGATTTTTTTGAGGTATTATTTATATGTTTTCGATTTAGGATTTGTGATTAAATTTTTTGATAAAACCAGAAAACAGTATTCATTTGTGATATCACAAACCAACAACAGCATTTATTTTACATAAATCAATGTCTAGTAGGTGGGGTAAGCGTAACGCCACCGTTTTAATTATTTATTACTTATAAAATTTTGGTAATCGAAGACACTAGTGGATAAATTAAGGTCTTTTGAATAAATTAAGGTCAAAGTTTTTTATGTAAACTTTTTTTGCGTTTATTTGACACAAATAGCATCAGGTTTAGATTATTGCTAAGAATCATAAATATTTCTTAACTGAAAGTTGTCAAAAAAGAAATTCTTCGCAAAACTGGAGAAAAAGTGTATATAAAAATTTCATCCAATGTAAAATGTTACAAAAAAATCTGGTTTATACAACAGGGATGTATTAAACAAAATCTAAATTCTATATTAACAAAACAAAGGTTAAATATAAAACTCGTATTACCATAAACATGAAATATTATTAATTTTCTAGGACACGTTCATAGAACTACCGATGCTCCTGTTTTACAAACTTCAGTAATTCCTGGAGTTTTTTCCTTTTCGTCAAAGCTAGTCACATATTTCATATGAATTCTTTCAATTTCAATGTTGCCATGTACAGATATATCTCTTCGATTCTTATTTTGAAGGATATTAACCTTTCTAAAGGAACTGTTTCATCACATACTGTTTGATTATTCTTTATATAAATAAGAACCATACCCTGCGACTCTTATCCATGTTATATTATCCCTAGATCTCACTGGTTCATTATACTTACTCATCTATATTTTCTTTTTTTGGGTTTTTCGCCACGATCTAAAACTCAAAAAATATCAAAATGTCTGTTCATATATAAATAAAAAGTCACTTGGTAAAAACAAAAAACCAAACGGAGACAAATTTCTCACTGAGAAATTTATTCTCGCTTTGATTTTTTTTTACCCAGTGATTTTTTATTTACATAGGAACAGATATTTTGATATTTTTTGATAGTTTTAAATCGTGGCGAAAAACCGAAAAAAGCAAATATATATGAACACGCCACAATCGTTCAAACATTACTTATACTTACTCATCATTATACTTATGGTTCACGATACTTTCGTCTACTTCAATATATCTCAGTCTAGAATTATATATTTTCACACTTTCTCTGTTTGTCATATCTTTAGTACCTGTTCAAAAGAAGGCCTTTTCTGTGTTTTTTACAACAATATGTATTTCAAAATTTTTCGCATTAATGTTAAGTTTATAAAATTCTTTAAGAAGTACATTTCTATCTTGTTCTGGGAAGCGAGTGTTACATGAAAGCCTAAAATTTTGCCTACACAGAATGCCTTTTTTGGGTTCCTTATTTCAAACAAGCGTATTTTTGTAAGATACATATTTCTCCGCTCGTGCTCTATTTAATTCTGCCTTGTGTTTTTTCCACGTATTTGGACCGCGTGGTTTTTTGGAAATACTTTCCGTGGGGCGACACATTTTTTGTTTCCTTTTAACTTAAATTCCTTTAATAATTTCTTCCATATTGTTCGTTCACTTATAACTATCAATAACTGAGCTTTCAACAGTTATTTTTATATTGCCTTTTTGGTGCTTCTTGAATTATTAATAACAGTACTTTTAACACATTTTCTTCTATTCTACTATTCTTTCAACTGTACCCTCTGTATTACTAATCATTGTTGTCCATGTATTCAGCGTCTCCATCGCTGTCTGAGATGTCCAAATCGTTATTGTCGTTCAATCGTTATAATCGTTATCGTTAATCCAAAACATTATATTTATAATGGATGAATGTGTTTTGTACCTACATCATTATCATCCATTCTTTTATTGAGAAATAATCCAACATACCCCCTAATTAGCACTGTTGTTATAAATATCGGTGATTTAATGGTGCCGAGTGAAAACTGGGTATATAACACCATCATCCAAGGAAAAAAATATATTATTTAAAAAATACATAACACCTTCATCCACTTGTATCTTCAATTCTTTTATTAAAATATTCGGTATAAAATATTAAATTCGATAAAATTTACACTAAACACTAAATCAGTTTTTAGACTTTTTAATGCGTGTTTCACTAACCACGTTTGCATAATCAGGAGATGAATCAATCTAGTAGAATTTAATTTAAATTTTAGGTTAAACAATTTTTAATTACATAACATAATAATTATATTAATCAAATATGAGCCATCATCAGCAATGTAACGTTATGCCCTTTCTAACACATCTTCCATACCTTTTTTCTATACGAATGTTATTCTTGAGTTACTGTATAGTTTGAGACTTTATGTAAACTTTTCCCTTCAAAATCTGCATAAAACATAATTAGAAGCTGTCACGTCAGGAGATCTAGGGGGCCACAATAAGCATGATTTCCATATCATACCGTATATTTTACTGGATGTAGTATTGGCGTTTGGTGAAAGTGGCGGCGATTTTCTATTGTCCTGAAATGACTATTCACAGGTCAACAAATTTAAACTTTGTTGCTGTAACATTGACGGAAATAGGTGTATATGAAGTACTTTGTAGCCCTAAATCCCAAAATAAAAAGCTAAATACTATAACACGTACAGTTTTTTTACAGGGGCTTACAAACTTGTTTGTTTACAGGTCTGTTACAAATTATTCAGTTTAATAATTTTTTAATCCAAATTACAATAATCTTACTTCATTCTTTTAGCGCATATTTATCCATAATAAAACTTGTACGTCTGCACTACACAACAGCCAAATCAAAACTGTCATAAATATTACGAAAAAAAAATGGTGTAAAATAAAATGGCAGTGTGATAGTTACTAGATCCACTATTAACTTTTTAGTTATTTGAATTTTGTGCAGTAAAGTTCAATACTTTAATATTTTGTTTACATTTTCTGCAAAAAGTCATTTTGCAAACTCCGTCACTGCATTTATAATGTACAAATTGACATAATTTTAAAACCGTTCACAATATGCAAATCCGTCCGGTATTCTAACCGAGATAGTTTTTGGGTTCGATTCCTTTTATTTTCTACGTGATACGGTTCCGAATGTGGCCCGTCGTGACACCGGACAACCTAAAAGGAATAAAGTAAAAGTTTTTAGTGAATTTTAAACCTGTTATTTGGATGCGGGCAGGTATTTGCAGTCTTTGTCGCTGTTGAAATTTATGAACACCGGTTCCAAAAGTTGTAATACATTTTAATGGGGTTTTCGGGTTTGGAAGACTGCACCACTATAATCGAAAGTTGAATCGCATCAGTGGTTACAGACGTGGTGAACCTTTAATAAAAGGTGCTGGGATATTTCGTTATATACATTTCCTGAACTTGAGTTTTAATATTCTCTACGATTTTTAGAGAGATAGCAAATATACATCGAATTATCACTTTCGTAATATACGATTACATTAACATTTTTGTTTGTTTTCAACGGTAAGCAAATGAGCTGTTGAATTTATATATGATCATGTATGTGTGTTTACATGAAGTTCTGGGTGCCACGTTTATTAACTATTAGCCAAAGACCCGTTTGAATCAACACTTCTCAAGAACAGATAGATATGTTTAAACGTGAGTTTACTGAGTATCTTCGATATTTTTTTAACAGTCGATTAAACATGAATTCATCAAAGGCGACGCAGTAGACGATCATTATTCAGCTAGTGTCCATCCCCTGCAGGATGAAGGTTGTTTCAGCAGGTCTTCAACTGGCGCAGTCCTGAGCTTTTCTCTGCCATTCGGATCGTTGAAAATCTCATCAGTTTATAATACTTTTGGTCTTCTTCGCGGACGTTTGTGGAGAAGCGGTATCCGTACCAGAATTGTTTTGGTGCATCTGTCGCCACATCGCTTCGCTATATGGCCGGCCCACGTCTATTCCAATTCTTTTACTCTCTCGATGGTTCAGTCCCACCTTGTAATGCCTCGCACATATCTTTGCATTCTCCTCTATGCTATCCGAAGTTTTTAAATTGATTGTGGTATCTGATTCTCGTCCGAAGTTGTTTACCGCCAAATGCGACTTTGGCCAAACGTCGTCAACAACGGAAAATTGCTCAAACAAACGGACTGACACCCGAAGGAATAATTCTAACACCTACACAACCATATATATATATATATATATATATATATATATATATATATATATATATATATATATATATATATATATATATATATATACCACCGTGCTACGGCTAAAAATAAGGGTATATTGTCAAATCAATCCTAGACGAATAATGCGTCCTAAGGCATGGTTCCCATCCCCGATGCCCTCTCCCCTCCCATGGGGCATCGTGACGATGGATTTTCTGAATATTTCTGAAACCGTTTACAATAAAATTATGAAATTGGTTGAGTGTTGTAAATTTTGGGCGCCATAGCGAACCGTGCATTTCAAATTTTAAAATTTAATTTTGGGGGAGTGGTATGATGAGGAATCCAAGGTAAAAATGGTTCCATTTTTTTGTACGTATTTTTTGTTATTTTAATTAGAGATTATGAAAATTCTGACTATTTATATAACTCACCAGAACTTTAGAAACTTTTGACTTAAAATGGATCAGCGAAATGAAGTAAGGCGAAATGATAGATTTAGAAACCAAATTCAATGATGTCAACAAAAATGATAAATTAAGCATCAGAAAAGCGACCCAACAATTGCATGGTCACGCTATTCAAGTTTTTAAAAGTAAAGTTTTCCTAGTTTTAAAAAAGGAACACCAGAAACCTTTCTTTATACAGTCAATTAAAAATCTTCAACCAGATGATGCAGAAAGGAGAATGAATTTTTGTCTGATTTTTAAATACACTGGATGAAGATTCTAATTTAAAAAATAAAATCCTTTGAATTGATGAAGCTACATTTACCCGCAGTGGATCGGTGCACTTTCAAAATTTAACAATCTGGGCTTATAAGAATGCTCATACAATCCGCTCTATGGCTTTTCAAGAACAGTTCAGTGTTAATCTGTGGTGCGGTGTCATTAGCGGACTCTTTGTGAGCCTCACATTCTTCCACACGATTAAATGGAACACTAAAGATTTTTTTAAATGAATTTTTTTTGAATCTCGAAAGTATTCCGAATCAGAAAATTTGTTTTATTTAATTTGAAAATATTGAAATCGCCTGCTATTTGAAAGAAATATTTATTATACTTAGGTTTTAAGAGGTCCTCTCTAAACAAGAGAAACAAAGGTTATAGGCAGTGGAAATGAAATACCCCAGAAGAGAATCCAAGAAAAGCATGAATAGTTACTATAGAATAGTTAATAGAAATATACTTGTAAGGCAGATATGAGAAGCCAAAACAACAGGTAAAATGACACGCGGAGTCCTAAGAGAAGCTTGAAATAGCAGTGCGGAAAAATTCTACACGGAGGGGAAAAAAATGGAAAAAAGGCGGCAAATATAGCGCAAAAAAGGACTGGAACTGGAACTGGAACAAATTTATTAAATGTTAAAATATGTTGATAAGTAGAAAAAGTAACCCTCTATTTATATATATATATATATATATATATATATATATATATATATATATATATATATATATATATATATTTATGCAATACACAATACAATATATATTGAGTATCATTTCTACATACTCCATGCAAATTAGTTATATTTTAAAAACGGTTTAATTTTTGGCTTTTTTACAATTGAAACTTTAATAACAATTATAAAAGTCAACTCTAAATTAAATCAACTCTAAATTTCAAAGTAACAAAAATTATAATAAATATTGAAAGTCTTGCATGTGTCATCAATTTAGTATCTCTAGATAGATTCAGCACATGTAAAATGCTTGGTTCAAAAACCATGAACAACATTTTTTAATATTTGAATGGTTATTAAAATAAAAAGATTATATAATTACCAATTGCATTTATTGATATATAACATACAAGTACTAAACAGAAAAAACAATGGAATATCTACATGCACTTATTTTCATTAATCAGAATCTGAAAATTATTGGGTGGAATCGCTGCTATTATCTCCAGTATTTATAATTAAATGAGGAACTTCTTTTCGATCAACTATATGCTCTCTGTCATACCATTTCGTTATTTCATTTTCTGTATGCTTGATCGTATTATTCCATATCTCAGGAATAACAGTGTAAAGTACCTCACGCCACATGTTTATACAGTCTTGCTGTGCATTACCATTTCTACCTATATGTTTATTATAGTATTTTTTATAATTCCCCATATAATGTAGTACTCTGCTACAATTCTTAATAGTTCAGTTTTAAGCATTTCGATTGAAAATGCTGTATTATTATTAGTTAACCAATATTGAATGGCAGCTTTAATCCATGAGCAATTTGGTATTTTATTTAATAACATGATACGGAGCATTATCCATAAAAATTAAAGATGGATTACTTAAGTTTTTAATAATTGCTTTTCAAAGCATTTCTAGAAATTTTCCTGAATCATTTCACCATGGTAATCAGTAAGCTCATTTTTTGGCGAAAATATGGTATCAGCACACTCAATAAATCTATGTTCAATGCCAGCTTGACTATGATGTATCTAAAATACAAAAATTCAATCAAAACTTTTCATATTTTTTGCAGATATATGTAACTTATCTTTTACCATCAACTTTGATGATGGTTTTTACACGCCTCATTGCCAGCATGATGTATCTAAAATAAAAATTTTCAATCAAAACTTTCGCCATATCAGCATGGTAATCACTAAGCAAATTTTTTAATGAAAATATGGTCTATGCACCTTCAATAAATCCATCTTCATTATCAGCATGAAGTATGATGTATCTAAAATAAAAATTTTTAATCAAAACTTTTTATATTTTTTGCATATTTATGTAACTTACCTTGTACTGCTCTTATTATTATCTTGCTGTGAATTACAGTGGACATATTCAACCTTAAAGCTGCTGTAACAGGTAAAATTATTCTAGTTTCTATAATATATATGACTTAATCTAAACATATCCAATTATTAGCACTTAACATACCTCTCTAACAGCCGCAAAGGGTAACAATGGACCATTATTGTCTCGTTCTTTTTCAAAATAGTGTATCAGAGATGCTGCAAACTCTTGACAACGACTATTTAAATGCTTTGGCATTTTACAGGTGCGATTCTGACAATTGTCATACTGTGGTAGCTCTTAAAAGAACTTTTTTCAATCGTAAGGTAAAAAATTAAAGTAAAAGTTCAGATCCCTCCAAACGTGTCAATAAATACCAACAAGAAAAATTTGAAACTCGACAACGTCACATATACTGCCAACTGAATCCAGCTCTGAATTTGAAATTTATTGAATACATTTGATTATTTTATTATATAATTTATGTAGTGGTATTTCTGCTTTTCTTCAATAGCGTCATCGATGACAGGCAATTGTTTTAGTTTTGTACTATTCCCTTGAGGTGGACGCCTAAAATGTACTAAAATATAATTTACATTTGACGTTGTCGAGTTTCAAATTTTGAAACTCGACAACGTCACATATACTGCCAACTGAATCCAGCTCTGAATTTGAAATTTATTGAATACATTTGATTATTTTATTATATAATTTATGTAGTGGTATTTCTGCTTTTCTTCAATAGCGTCATCGATGACAGGCAATTGTTTTAGTTTTGTACTATTCCCTTGAGGTGGACGCCTAAAATGTACTAAAATATAATTTACATTTCTGATAAGAATACAAGAAAGGGTAAATTTTTTACTTCTTCAAGTCGGTCTATTTCTTGCTGTATGTTTACTTTTATGAGGTATTATTGAGGACTATTTATTTATTTTGAATCTAATTTGCAATAAAAAATTTGGTTCCATGCATATTATTATTTATTTTTATTGGGAATGTAACTTGTAAAAAGCAATTAAACCGTTTTAAAAATATGACTAATGAATGGTGTATGTAGACCTTTGCGACTGACTAAATGAAACTGTGATTTTTATAACTTTCTCTTCATATAACATTTAAATAAAATGCCTGTTGACATAATATAAAAAAAACAATGTTATTGTAATGTATTCCTGTACTACTGTAGTAAAACTATCGTAAAATCGTAGCCAAACTAAACAGCAAACAAAACTTCGCTGAAAGAGATGAAAGTGAAGCCGCGCTGACCGAATTTTACCGACATAATAATACCTTATGACATCATGGCCTACACATGTGTGTTGGGTACCTGAGTTGCGACAGAGAGAACCATTAAGTCTTTAAATGACTGCTTATTTTTAATAGGTTTCAGAAATTAAGGGGCGTTTTCGACTACCCATTAGCCGCTAGACATTCTTCCATAAGCCCAATTTGTAGCATTAAGTCTGCTAAAGAGAAATTGTATCCTGTCAAATAATGGAGATATAATTCAGAATTTTAATATAAGATTATGGTTGAAAATAAAATTTATTGAGTTATTTGCAAATTGAAACACGTTCGTTTAAATTTATCTCGCTAACATCTTAAGAAATACTGTTTATTTGAATTTTAAATTGCATAGGACAGTAGTCTGAAAAGTTTCCAACACAGAAACAAGTATTTTTTTGACAAATTTAGTTTTATATATCAACATAATCTCCTTGTAATTTTATACATTTTCTCAGCGATGCTCCCATCTCTTTAATCCGTCCAAATTGTAGTTGACATCTTGTTCTCCAAAATAGTGGTTTACGAATGTGATGGCCTCCGCATTCAATGAAAATCTCTATCCTCCGAATGAAACTTTGAGCCTAGGATAAAGAAGAAAGTCTGGCCAAAAGGACCAGATCTTGTGAATACGGTGGGTGGTTAATGAATTCGAATATCAATTCGTAAATTTTTGCCATGGCGATCACTGAAGTGTTGTGGTGGAACAAAACTTCTGCTTTTAGCTTATCAAGTAATGCCCCTGTTAATGTTTTTCCCTTTTCAAGCTAGTCGATTAACGCAAGTTTATGACTATCCCAAAAAAACAACCGCCATAACTTTCCCGGCCGACGGATTAGTCTTCGACTCGTCTTCGGAGTCGCCTTCGCCGTCGGAGTCGGTTCATCTTTCACAGTCCATTGTTTCGACAGTTTCTTAGTTTCAATCCTGTAGTGGTGTATCCAAGTTTTACCTACAGTTATTAATTGACAGCAAAACTACGACTTATTTCGCTTAAACTGCTTCAACAGGACTTCGGAAATGTTCATTCGAATGTGTTTTTGATCCTGAGTGAGCAATTGCGGTACCCAACGCGCAGATAGCTTTTTCATGTCCCAAGGTTCAGTCAATATATGACAAAGATATTGTTTCGAGATGACCGTAGCATTTGAAATCTCGAATGTGGCAATTTTGACAAAAAAGTCATTCATTAAACATGTCATTTTTAAGTTAATTATGATTAAAATTGTTGGTATTAGGAATAATTTAGCAACCATTAAGAACTCTGGGTTTATTAAAATTAAAAAGAGCTTTTGAAACTTTTAAATTTATTATTTTCAAGTATTCAATGATGGTAATTGATAAATAATTTCATTGTAAATTCATCCTGAAGAATTAATAAACCATCGACGTAAAACATATAACCTTGGAATACTTTTTTATTTATTTATTTATTCTTAATTGAAAACAATCATCTGATATTACAAATGTGTTTTTTTATAAATACATGATGATGTCAATAAAAAACAATCATCCTCATACACAGCTGCAAAATATGTTAAAACTAGTGCTAATACAGAATACTACCATAAATCACTGTTCATTTATTAACTATACTTCAAAGGTTTTTAAACACCAAAAGAAAAAGGAATAATAGACAACTTTTTTGAAGATAAAATATAATCATATTTATAATACATTGTGTATAGACAATAATTCAATTTATTTTCCTACCAGGTCTATTATTATCCATGATTGCTAATCAGTAATATAACTTTCTTATGGACTTTTGTTATAATTTGTTTTAAAGGATATTCCGTTCTAGAGATGATACTGACATTTACATAATTACACCCTGCGGGGAACAGGTAGATTGTGCGCCTTTGAATATCTTATGTAAGTAGGAAAATTTGTATTCCTTTTGAATTCGTATATGTAATTTAGAATTAAAAGAAAAAAATCCTGAACGAGAATTTAGGCTTTAGCAGTAGGGTAAATGAAGGAAAAAAATATTAAATATTGCATAAAGTCAACTGAAGATCCAACAGAAATGTATCAAATGGGAAATAGATTAAAAAATATTATTCTACTATAATGATGAAAAAGTAAGCGTCAATATGCCATTTGCTTCAAAACACCCGGCAAATTCTCTTGAATGTCTTCTATGGACTCAAAAAATTGATTCCTTTAACGAAAGAATCAGAAAAAAGTCACCCGGTGCCATATCTAGTAAATATGGTGCTTGTAGCGTGGTATAATATTTTTTCATTGGTTGACGTGGACGGTCTTTCTGAACGAGGTCCACCTTCAACTGCTTCTCTACCATCATCAAAGTAGCACTTGTAGTTAGCATACCTTCACCGCTGCAATGCTTTCTAAACATTTTTAATGCATCGGCAAAATAAGATTTGGGTTTTAGATAAATTTTAATAAAAACCCATTCTATTAAGAAAACGCTTAACTAATAATTGTTAAAAATTAGAAAAGACGCCATAATTTAACTTAATAAGCGGAACGATATAAAACTGTTGCCAGATGTTAAGGGGAGTCATATCCACTTAAAAAACAAATGATGAACTGGACAAGTTTTAAAAAAAAATCCACCTTATTTTTTGAGCTATTTTAATGTTTTCTTCATTCGACATTCTTAAGTCTACTGGATTTATTTATTATACCTTATTTTAATCAAACATTTGAACGTATTCTAGAAAAAACAAGATATCCTTTATATTTACCTGATTTGTCTTCGTGTGATTTCTCGCTGCTCCTAAGAGCTGAAACTGGAGATAATCCCGGCTTTAGAGTCGATTCCGATTATTTATTATGTAAGGTCCGTTACAGATAAATTGTCTGAATGATTGTCGACATTGTCAAATTTTGGTTGGGAAATTAATTCCTAGCCCTTAGCTACCCGTTCTGTTCTATTTACTTTGTTGTCACCAGATTCCTTGAAAGAATATTGCCGAGATTGATTAACTGATAAATAAGTTAACGATAGAATGGCT
The DNA here is from genome assembly GCA_031761425.1 of Cosmopolites sordidus. Classification (NCBI taxonomy): domain Eukaryota; kingdom Metazoa; phylum Arthropoda; class Insecta; order Coleoptera; family Curculionidae; genus Cosmopolites; species Cosmopolites sordidus. The sequence goes on along the minus strand of JARFXV010001882.1, from coordinate 276,111 downwards.
ATACAGGGTGGGATAAGTGTCACGCTATCATTTTAATTATTTATAACATTTAAAAAGATTAGAGTTGAAACATTTTTTTCTATAATACATATACACATATGTCAAACACTTTGGAATATTTTTTTATTGATATTAAAGTGTTGCTTTACCCGTTTATGTAATCATCATTTTATTACAACTCTTACTAGTACCAAATAAAACTCGACCAGACAAATTTGATTTATTATTTTGGAGTCAAAAAATGGCATGTACCAATTGCCTTCCAAAGCAATTTAAAAACAAAAAGAACAACTTTCAATTAAACTAATAAGCAATATTTCCTCCATGGGCCTGTATGTCTGAAGGCAATTTTGCATGCTGTCGATTAAATGATCAATTTGGGCTTGAGTAATATTCTCCTATTCTTCATGAGCAGTAGCTTTTAGGGTAAAAGAAGGATTGTTTCGTTTCTTGATACGTGTTTTAAGAATGCCCATAGCATATTCAATGACATTCATGTCACTGGAATTTGCTGGCCACTATAACTTGGTTATTCCTACCTCTTCAAGAAATTTTTTTACTGCTGCTGTTCGATGAGGAGGTGTCCGTGAATCCGTCGCCTAGTTTACCTCGGAATAGAGGCGCAACAGGATTTAAACCTTCCTCAATGTACACAGCACTAGTGACTCTTCTCCCTAGAGGTGTACCAGTGTGTACCCCTCAGTCTGTACCTACCTCATAATATCACCCTAAAACATCTCTCTTCCACTTTCAAATGGTTGAGCTGTTTCTAGTCGGGTTTGTCAACCTGGGGCTCTCCAAACTAATGTTCTTCACGAATAAGAAACGAAACCAATTCTCGTCTCATCGGAGAACATCACGTTATTCCAGTTAGGAGTATGAACCACCATTTCTCGAGCCCATTGCAATCTTACATTTTTTTGTTGAAGGGTTGGTTTGGGAACACATAAAGATCTCCTGCGATGCAAATTTACTGCTTTCAGTCTGCAGGTTATCATATGTAGATACATATTTACGCCTTCAAACCTAACATGCTCCCTTGATATGCCATTTGTAGATTCGAGACGATGTGTTCGGGCTATCATTAATATCTACCGGTCTTATCCAGCTGTTATACATCTTTTTCTATCACTTCTAGGACGATCTTTTACGTCATTTATCTGTTGGAATATTTTGTTAATTTTCGATACAGAAATTTAGGAAAAATCTACATTTTTTTGCGACATCACTTTGATTAAAACCCCGTAGTAACAAAGCAATAACTATTGATCTGTTAAAATGATATATCATGTTTCTACGCATTTTTACAGGAATTGATTGAAAAATTGAAAAATAACTTAAATAATAGGTAACTACCAGTATCAACTGAATGTGCAAAAATCAAAAAACCTGTGTTAGTAGCAAAACTATCCTTTTATTATTTTCATTTAAAAACGGTCTAAAATAAATATCCATCGCCAATTTACCATAGTACTTTCCAAGTACCATAGACGTAGGTATCATCCTATTGGAAAATATTCCAAACTTTTGGACGTGTGTGTACGTTTATTTCGTCTTTAAGTTTTGTGTTAAATAATTTTTAAAAAGTATGTCAATCAAATGTGACCCATTAGTAGCAATGCAACTTTGTACCTTTTTTCACTCATTTTCAATAACTTGTGTTAACATACCAGGTGTTAAGGCAGTGATTTGCGCACGGATGTTGTAAAGTATGTGGCTTATTTATGTAAGTCTTTTCCTTAAAGAATCCCCACAAAAAATAATCCGATGCCGTCAGATCAAGGGATCTGATGGTATTACAGGGTAGTAGGTAATACTGATGGTATTACAGTAGGCAACAGACTTGCGCAGGTCACGGCGTAAACTGTGAAGAGAAATTCGCCCTGTCATCGAATCGGTGTTTCTGGACATTCTTCCACACTTTGCTTCGCACTATTCTTGGACGACAGAGCCTATAGGCTCTGTCATCTGCAGAGCCTATACCCAACTATTACGATTTCTTGAAATTGCTTAAATAGGCGTAATGTGTCTACTGATATTCAGTTTTTCTATTTCTCGAAGAGATTTACCGCCAAATACCAAATCACCCCTGGCGATGCTAACATGGTTAGCGAAACGCGCGTCAAAGTAAAAAAGTGATTTGTTGTTTAGTGGTAAATATCTTCGAGTCTACTTTTATTGTGTAAACCCAATCTTTTGGCAAGTATGGGATACTGTACCTAAAAATATATTGTTGTGTTCGACTATTCTTCAGATTCACCTTATTTATTACCTTCTAGCTATTCCCAAAATTTTACGATTCCCAAAAATGAGTATCAAGAGTACTCCAAAAATGTTATGATCGTTTCCAACATTATATTGCCTCCCGAGGGGCCTATTTTGAATACAAAATAATGAAAATCATAAACCAGAAGAAAAATAATATAAGGGTGATGAAGCCGCGTTGGCGTCAGGGGTATTTACGGTTATGAGGCAGATCAATTTCCGGACAAATACGCTCAGTACATGGAAAAGGTGTAATCGATAAGGACAGTTAAAAGAAATAGGAATATATCTATAATAATATATGGAAATATAGATAAAAACTTTGAGTGATAAGCAAGTGCATAAGCAACTGGATGGAGGTAAGATTAATTGTATGGGATAACACACACGTAAGTTTATTAGAAGCAATATATGTAGATGGGCTGACTAGAAAACTGTACTCTGTATGTGTTAATACTTGACTAGAGAGAGAAATAGAATATTTTGATAAATTGTCTCTAGAATTATGGGTCATTTTGAAAGAGAAATAGGCAAGGAATTGCCTATACGGACCGGACTTGAGAGATGTTTTTCCTAACTCCTATGTTTTTTTAATGTGCCCTAAGGCAATTGGTATTATATTTTGACTTAAGTAAAAACGAGCAAGTAAGAAAATTATTTATGTTTGTTCATGAGTGATACGTCTACAGCTCTTTGCCACCATTCCTATGACCCTTAAATGTCTGTTAACGGTAGTATGGGACAGTCCTAATTGCCTTGAACATTTCTTAGTGCTTGTTCTAGGATCTGCACCGTCAGTTGCCCTTAAAATGTCGACGTTGAGAGACCGTGGATGACCTTATCTTCCCATATATTCGATACTCCCGTCTCCCTCCCAGAACATTTGGAACCTGAGCTGAACAGTGTGGATTTATACGGTAGCTTCTCACTCTACTTCGCAAATCTCAGGAGCTACATCAATTAATATGAAGTTTTTTTTAAATAATGTATTAAAATTGAATAAGTGATATAAAAAAATATAATCCTTTATTTATAAACAGATAAAAAAGCAAATACTTTTGTTACAATCTGGTAATTACAGAATTAGTAATTAAGTACAGAGCTAGTGTGAGGATGGTTACTTACACTAAAACACTAAAAATTAAGTTTTAGTTCTATAGTTCGTTTTATCTATTGGATTTGATGTTATACTGGAATTACGGTCTGGTACTTATTTCTAATGGATTACACCTTTTTAAGTGATGGGTATTACTATCATCAGGCAAGCTTGCGCCTAGTGTAGTAATATGCGTATTAACTCATGCGGTATTTTTCACTCGCGCATTTTACGGAATTTAGATCATTATGGTGTCGTTGTGTCGTAATGTGTCAGTACTAACTTCCCACGGATCATCTGCAATTGTTTTTAGTGTTTTAGCTTTATTTGATATTTAAATGAGATGCCGAAATCCATAATTAAATACCGTAGCTCCACGCTGATTTAAATACTACTTTGCATTTGGGTTTGCGTTCGATCAACCACTGATGCTTCAAGAACTTGTGACCTAATTGCTTTCTCTTGATAAATAAATATGCGGTGTTTCTAATTCAATCGTTTATCTAAATGTATTCTCAAGTATTTAACAATGTCGGATTTGGGACTCTTGAGCCTGCTTATTTCCTTAGAATGAAAGTGAGATGTATGGGTTTCGACTTAGTTTTAATTCGACATTTTTTCAGGATTATCTCAATTTCCTATAATTCTTTTTGGTGTATCTCGGAGGTTTATTTGGAGGAAAGAACTTTTCTTTGCTTTGCGTGCTTTGACAACTCGACAACTTGCCGTGCGGAAAATACTTTAAAAATTAAGAGGATGTTAAAACTGCCTTCAACGACTTCGTCGCCTCCAGAACTCCGCATTTTTACGCAACCGGTAAAAATAAACTTGTTTCTCGTTAGCAAACGTGTGTTGATTGTAATGGGTTCTCTTTCAATTAATAAAGTTTTGTTTGAGCTGATATATGTACATTTTAATTTAATGATTAAAAACCGTAATAAATTTCTTAACAACCTAATGATAAGAAAAACTGCCCAAAAATTGTAAATATACATGAAAACACTGGAGGTTTTTTCAATTAAATCTAGATCAGAGCGTTCAAAGAAGCTAGACAGGCATTATGATCGAGTGATTTTGATATGTGTACGGGAAAGTCCGGCCACTAGTGTCCCCTTATTGACAGTTGACAACGCACGGGACTACGGCATTGTTATAACACCACAAACAATACAAACAACATGTAACACTATGAACGCCCATTTTATTCTGGATAAAAACCATGCGAGAAAGTGAATGTGGTTGACTGACGGTGGTATCTATAGATATAGATCAGTCACTTGTTCCTTCGGATGTTTAGTTTTTGATTACTATTTTTTTCAACAATGCGAAATAATTGTTTTGGACAATTTGTGAAATGGATTGATGAAAAATCATATGGATTTACAAACAAAAACTCGCCAATCGTCATTCTTATGCGAAATGGCGAAAGTTTGAATTTCAAATATTCATAATTTAACAAAATTGTTATTGAGAAATTTTTACACCATCGTCACTGACGGGCAATGCTTCCAGGAGTTTCTCGTACACTAGTCTGGGTATTTTACAGGTCACTAAGATTGACACAGAAAAATCAGCAGTATACAAAAAATATAGAATTGCACCGCTCTGATTTTAGCGGAAATAACTTCAATGAAAGCAAAATGTGGTGAACTTACTGTGATGTCTATAGATATATATCCCACAGCTAGATTCCAACATAATATATTCATAATTAAACAAAATCTTCTTGTTGTTATTGAGAGATTATTGTACTATCGGTTCCAAATAAGTATTTATTTGGTTAGTTTTAGAGTCTGGATAAATCACTGATCTGTACTTTTTCAATGATGACGCAAATAAAGCTATTATTGTCCACGTATTTTATAATCTGCCCTCCACCAGGGCAAGGCATTTGAGCGATTTTATTTTAAAAACAGAAATGGAAACTACTTAGCATTCGAACAAACTAACTTTTACATTTTGTTAAAATCTAAATTTAAAAAGCTTTTTGTTGAAAGATCCGGTTATATTATTTTTATGTTCTTTCGTGAAATAATTTCACGTTGTTCAGGCAAAGGTCAGTCATGGGCATTTCGAAAATTCCTGTGAACCAAATAATTCACATACAAAATTCCAAACATATTTTCATACGAGAAAACCATTATAATCATTTTAGAAATAACTATTTCCTTGCCTTTGATGTGTCCCCTAATTAAATTGCCCACAGGCTGAAGGTTTGAAGGGTCTTTCCGTATGATTAATTTCTCCGAAGGATTGGATTAATGCGAATTAAATACCCTGAAAACTTTATCAACTTTCTTGTGCTACTTACACTCTTAAACATATTTCACTTTTAATTAATTTTCCAATAATATCACGTAGAAATATAGGGTTGTCCAATAAGAGTTTCAGAACTTTAAAATGAGGCACAATGATAACTCGACGTGTTTATTATACGAATTCATTTAATTTTTCTTCATTTTTATTAACACGCTTTTATTAGGTTCACCTATATCTATCTATGTAACGGAATCTTTGAACGTTCTTTTTACCCACTTCAAAACGTCAGATTGAATTGAAATTTTGCACAGTTATCAAGGACCGATGACAATACAATAATTTAACAGTTTCATTTTATTATCATGAACAGGATCGTCAGGATCAAGAATTTGTTTTCGGACAGGAAACCTGACACAGTTACACAGTTGGGTTACAACTCCCAAGGAAGGCAATAGGCGCGCAAATTACCCACTCCCACCACGGGTGGGTAGTGACGAAAAAAAAATAATAGCTTAAAATCTAAAAAAAATTCGCGTTTATAGCAGATCGAACTAAAAAATTAATTATAGTTTAAAACAAATGGTAAACCGAACAAAAAAGTGAAAAATAATTTTTGGTATAAGAATAAAGAGACGAACGAGAAAATTAATGTGTCATTGTGTCAACTCTACTTATAGAAATGGTACTGATGGAATATTTACAACTGACACTGAACACCCTACGCTTTTTTAATAATGACACATTAATTTTCCCACCACTCTATTCTTATACTAAAAATTATTTTATATTCTTTAATTTGGTTTATTATTAAAGCGTGTTTTTTAGTTTTTTAAAACTATAATTTATTTTGTTTGGCAAGGTGTCAAGAGGCATTCGAAAGCCCTTTTATTACTCTATCAAACTATGCTCCGTCTAAATATTATCAGTATTTCTCTGAAGAACTTCATTTACGACACTTGTTATATTTCGCCTGTCGTCATGTTCAAAAAGCAGTTCGAGACATTTGCGTCATATATGAAGTCAAAAATAGCAACTTCGACCTAGACGACACGCCTTGCTCTGCTCGACCCTCCGACTTCGATGAGAGCAACCTGAAAGCACTTTTAAAGGAAGACAGTCGTCAAACATGCCGAGACAGCCATAAGCAACGATCCTTGTACAGAATCGTTACGGGAGATGAAAAATGGCCTCTACGTCAATATGAAGCAAAGGAAGGAACGGGTGACCGCATGAGACATGCCAAAGCCGAGATATAAGCAACACTCCATCCCAAGAAGACTATGATCTGCGTTTGGTGGGACTGGGAGGATCTCGTGTACTGTGTTATGCTGCAGAAGAACAAGGCGGTCGACAAGGAGGTTATTGAACCAAAATCACACAATCGACAAAGCCAAGTGGTCTTGCTCCACGACAATGCTCGACTGCATCCAGCAAACATCGTCAAGAAAGTTCTAAATCCAATAGGAGATTCTTCCGCGTCTGCTGTACTCGTCAGATGTTGCGCCAACCGATAATTACCTCTTCAACCTCGCTGTCCAACCAAATGATCTCAAAAGCTGGCTTAATAACATCTTCGAGTCCTGGCCTGGCAATTTCTGGCGAAACGTCATAAATAAATTGATGCTCTTGAGGTGAACAATGACGGAGAATAAATCATTGATTAATTTGTTTTTATAATTGTAGCTTTTTTCAAAATTATTAATAAAAAAACGGTGGAAACTTATGGAACAACTCACTGCATGCGATAATTCGAAATTGTTATTTTATCTTGAAGAGGACATAATGGCATTATATTTTATATAATGTTGAATGATGTAAACTTTAAATAAAACTCACAAGATTTGAATAATATTAATATAATTTCGATGAAGTGTTGTGCAGATTGCATTATCATTTCGCAAAATAACGCATCCAAAAAACTTTTCTTGTAATAAATGGTTTAATTCGTTATGACAAGATATGTCATAAATCGCACCGTAATGTTGAAGGACAACATTGTTTATATCCACCTTATATCAGTTCGGGCCAAATATATTCTGTTAGCATATTCTTATAGCATTCATCATAAACAATAACAAAATTTCTATTATCATCTTTTAAAAAATAAGATCCTGTCAATCCTTCATCCCACCAAATAGTGACTTTCTAAGGATGAAAAGAAAACTGCTAAATTACTTCAGGAGTTTCATCTGTCCAACTTAAGTGCAACTTATCGATAAATATTATTTTAGTTTGACCAACTGAACATGCATTTTGATGGTAGATACGAATAATTTCTACCCGCTGTTCAATCGTGCCTCTTTCTATGGCGAATCACAATATACTGGACACCGCAGTTTATGAATGACACTTACATTACAAACAGTGATGCCGCTGTTACGTTTCACAGTTCTGACACTCATATTAGATTATTGACGATCATTTTATATACAGTTTTGCACCCAAAAAAAGACAATTGCTTTAAAGTAGACATAGACTTTTTATAAGAACGGATCGTTGTATTTTACTATAATAACATAACCATTGAGGAATCTAAATTGTATTAAATCAACTTATTAAATTCAAAACTCTTGCAATCGGTATGCTAATTATCTCTTAATTAGAGTCGCTGTATAAAGCAGATTTCATTCATTAACATAACACAGTTATTGATTGTTCCCTCCTTTATTTTAAAATGCTTCTATATAATTCTTTTGTGATAGTACATCTGCTCCCATCTTTTCTAGGCATATTTCTTCCCACGGCTTTAAGATATCCACCTTGAAATCTTCTGAATAAAAAATGTTATATTCTAATGTATTAATATTGTGTCTTTTTTTTAATGATTTCCCGAATTTCTTTACAAAAAAAAACAAAGATATTTTTAATATTCAAAAAGTTCTTAAACAAGATGACTGGAATCTCTGACAGATAAAAAAATTGGGTTGACGAAATAAGTTGATCTTAATTTTTATAAACCTCGTACAGATCCTACGAACTGTTTTCAGTGGTCATCGGTGATATAACCTCATTAGTATATTTAACATGGATTTTGCAGCCACTGTAAAACCCTTATCTCTTGAAAAAATAAATTGATATTGAAAAAGATCTGCAGTGTAATGAACCACACACTTGACATCCCACTAGATTAAACTTGAAGAGATTTACCATTAAACACCAAATCACTTTTTTAAACTGCTCGACGCACGTTTTGCTAACCATGTTAGCATCATCAGGAGATGATTTAATTTAATTCTAAAACTAAACTATGTTCTATTTATATGAAAAACCCTACCTAACGAAGCGTGTAAAAACCATGAACCGTGAAGTTTACTAAGCCTTACATTAATAATTAAAAAAGTTGACTGAACGGGATAGGTCCTTTATCTCGATTCATGATTTTTTTACATTTTATTATTTGAATGCTTTCATATGCAACCAAAGCCCTATTATTATTAACACTTTTAATTAGTCTTAAATTACTAATATCTATATTGTGGTCGTGTTCGACTGCATGCTGGGCAACACAAGATTTTTCATTTCTCCCATATCTAATGTGGGCAATATGTTCTTTATATCTTGTCAATATGGATCTTCTTGTTTGCCCAATATACCTTCGATCACAGTCTTGAAAACTAATTTCTTAAATCCCCTACTTTTCATGTTGCTCTACTTTATCCTTTGGACTACCCAGAACTTCTCTTAATTTATTATATGGTTTGAACATAACCAGTTGGTGTTTAGTGATAAATCTCTTCGAGTTTTCTTTGCATTTCCAGTTGTTTAAGTATATGCATTTTCTGTTCGAGGTTGTTGTTATCTTCAAGACATTTTCGTATTAACTTGCTCATTTGGACTTTTTTGCTGTTAGCAAACCCGATTTTATTTTATAAATTGTATGTGTATGCGTTATAGTGTTTCGGCCAGGGTGACATAAATCACTCCATTAATTTTAATAGATTTTTTAAATAAAGAATGGAAAAATATCATGATCACAGTAGTTTTTTGAGGTTAAAACCTCTGATTCGGTAATTCCAATGCTGTTTTGTGATTATATTAATTGGGTTTATTTTTTTAGTTTTGATATAGTAATAGTGTGCAAGATATATGATATTCAGATTGGAAACCAAGTTATTAGAAATATACAAGCACAATTAAAAAAGTAATTTTTCAGCAACTGTTAACCAGTGTTTTTTGAATAACCGGGAGCCAAATATTATAAACTATCCAATTTCTGTTAGAGCACAATGAATGACGTGAGAAAAGGAATATTTACTTAGTGAACGTAGTGATAATCATCCATTTTAGCGTATTTACGTACTAAAAATAATAATAAAGTATTATAGATTGCTCTTGTAGAACTTTTCCTCATTTTATATATAGCAACGCTTGCAAATTGTCGAGATTTGTTATCAAAATGGTGCACATAATCGCCCAGCAGAGTGATGTGTCCGCCGAATTATTGGCAAATTCGGACTCGTTAATTGGCCATCAATGTCACGTGATTTAACGCCCTTAGGTTGTTTTCTTTGGAGTAAATATTTGGTCTATGCTGATAAACCTACTAATACTATGCTGACAACCACTAATACCTTAGAAGCAATATAACTCCGACAATTGCGAACTTAAAACTCTAATTGCTTGAAAAAGTAGTCGGAAATTGAACTGACAGAACGCGGTTTGTCGGAAGTACAGTACAGAAGGTGGACATTTATCCGAAATTGTTTAACATTAATGTCATTCAATATTATTTCACATAAAATAAGTAGTTTCAAAGCAACTAATTTGGTTGTTATTTTATTTGAATTTAAAGGTCAGACGCATTAAAAAAATCACCCTATACGAGAGTAGTCTGAGAAGTATCCAGCCTCAATAGGTAGATGACGTTACTCGTCAAAAATATGCTAGTTTCTATCTTTACAAAAACTCTAACGCAATACGACCGAATTTCCCGTTCTTGACGATGTTTCCCATAAATCTCATTTCACTCAGAGAACACTACACATGGATCAGAGAACAATCGAAAGTATGTGACATAATTGGAATAGTAAAAGAATTTAAATGGAGATTTAGATTCAGATTTCAGTTTCAGTTTTGTTTTTTAAAGGTTTTTTAAAACTTTGCTCCCGCTGTTTTCCTACATATTGTGTTAGCGGTAAGTAATCGTACAGCATAGACGGCATGTAATATCTTTGGGCACCTTGTAAACATAACCCTATAGGAGTAGCCGATTTCAGTTTAAATCATAAAATTATTCGCGATTAAAAATGTCAGTTTATGAGCCAAATTCTCATTTGTGGGAGGCGTTAATTTATTTATTTAATATGAAGAAACCTGCTGCTGAGGCTCACCGGATACTCTCAGACACTATGGTGAGACCGCTATGAGTGAAAAAACGTGTCGTTGGTGGTTTCAACGCTCCAAGAGCGGTAATTTTTACGTCGAAGACCGGCATAGCGATGGAAGAGCGAAAGTTTTTGAAGATGAAGAATTAGAGGTATAGCTTAATGAAGATTCGTATCAAATTCAAGATGAGTTTCAGCAGCATCATTGGGAGTGACTCAACAAGCAATTTCAAAACGTCTCAAAGACCTGGAAATGGCCCAGAAGCAAGGATATTGGATGCAATATGAGTTGAAACCGAAATATGTTGAACGCCCTTTGTTTGCTTGTGTACAGTTGCTTGAAAGGCAAAAACGGAAGGGATTTCTGCATTGCATTGTGACTGGCGGCGAAAAATGGGTTTATTACAATAACCCCAAGCGTCGAAAATCATGGGAATATCCCGGCCACGCTTCCACGCCAACGGCTAAATCGAATATTTACACCTCCAAGGTCATGCTCTGTATTTGGAGGGACCAGCTTGGTGTAGTGTATTATGAGCTGTTACAAGAATCTGAAACAATTACAGGAGATCGTTAACGAACGCAACTAATGCGTTTGAGCCGAGCATTGAAAGACAAATGGCCGCAATGCCGCGAAATACACGGTAAAGTGATTTTGCAGTGTGACAATGCTCGGCAAGTGGTCAAAATATTCAAATTTACATAGTCAAACGTTGAAATGGTAAGTCCTACTCCACCCGCCGTATTCTCTAGACGTTCCTCCCTCTGACTATCACCTGTTTCGATTTCGATCACAGATTCGATTTTACACGGTCTGGCTGACTAGCACTTCCGGTCTTATGAAGAAGTCAAAAATTGGATCGATTCGAGAATCGCTTCAAAAGATGACCAGTTTTTTCAACGCGGGATTCGAATGCTGTCTGAAAGATGGGAGAAAGTAGTGGCCAACGACGGACAATACTTTGAATCATAAATGTATAACCAGTTTTTTACAATAAAGCCTTGAATTTTGAAAAAAAAAACGGCGGGAGCAAAGATACTTTACAAAGTTACCTTTACAAATATAAGTTTTTAGTTTTGGTAAAGTAAGGGAAAGAGCAGTTGTAGCTCTCTTCAACTAAATATTTAATTGTCCCATGTGACTCTTCCATTATAATATATTGTCAATAATAATAAAATTCATCTAACTATTGACGTAAATATTATCGTTTTTAAGGCCTGTTCAACATGCTTTCAACTTTCACGGTCCTGGGCTTGCCTCTGCCAGTCGGGTCTAATATATTTTAGGATTTCATGAATCCATTGTGCTTGTGGTCTTCTTTGCGGACGTTTGCGATTAAGCGGTATCCACTCCAGGATTGCCTTGGTCCATCTGTCGTCCCATCGCATCGCTATATGGCCTGCCCATCTCCATTTCAATTGCTTTACACTTCCAATGATGTCACAGATTTTCGTTTGTTCCCTGATCCATACGCAGGACTTTCTGTCTCGTCTTGTAATGCCAGCATACATCTTTCCATTATGCCCCTCTATGCTACACGAAGTTTTTGAATTGATTGGGATGTGAGTGTCCAGGTTTCACTTGCGTATGTCAAACGGGTAGAACGCACTGATCGAAGACTTTTCTTTTCAAGCAAAGTGGGAGTCTGCTCTTAAACACAATGTTGAGCCTGCCAGCCACATTTAACACGCCGTTCCACCTCTCGGGCGGTATTTCCTCCATTGAAATCCTCTGCCCAAGATATATAAAGCTGTCCACAATCTCCAAATCCCTTCCTAAAACTGAAATTCTTTTGTCCTTAGCGAAGTCACTAATCCACTTCTGAATCCTGCTTGTTCTCTTGGTTCTGCGTCATTCGTTTTCTTAATATTCTTTTAGATATTATCTTAGTGAAAACTTTGATAGGAGGCTTATTGGACGGGAGTTCGTTAAATCTTCCTGTACTCCTTTTTTATGTAAAATGATCAGTTCTGCGTTTTTCCATAAATCCGGTACTTTTTGTTCTTTGAGGCATTTTGAGTATAATTTACTTTGCCAGTGTTTTATGTAACGTCCGACCACTAACTTTTAGCATTTCGACAGTTACACTGTCCTTTCCTGGAGCCTTGCCGTTTTTCATTGATTCTATATATATATATACATATTCTATTCTATATATATATATATGTATATATATATATATATATATATATATATATATATATATATATATATATATATATATATATATATATATATATATATATATCGCGGATATCGCGTGGTATTGCGAAAATTTTAGGTGTTCCCCAAAGTGCAATATCGAAAATTCATAAATAATTTCAAGAGACAAAGGATGTAAAGGATTACTCCAAAAGTGGTAGAACACCTGCACAGAGCCGGCAGATATTAATGATAGCTGTGATGTTTTGAGGTGGCATTATGAGGGGGTCGTGGAGAGAAGAGTTACTGTGTACATCGAGAAAGTTTTAAATCCTGGTTTGCATCTGTTCCGAGGCGCAGTGGGCGACGGATTTGTTTTCATGGATGACAACGCACCTCGTCATCGAAGAGCAGCAATATAAAATTTTCTTGAAGGGGAGGTAATGACAAAGTTAAAGTGGCCATCAAATTCCCCTGACATGCATGTCATTGAACATGCTTGGGTCATTCTCAAAACACGCATCAAGAATCGAAACAATCATCCTCTTACCCGGCGAAAACTACAAGAGACTAGTCGTGGAGAATGGGAGAGAATTCCATAAGTCCAAATTGATCATTTAATCGACAGCATGCTATATGTATATGCGCGTACAAGCATGCGTTCAGACCCATGTAGGTAATACTGCTTATTATTTTTATTGAAAGAGGTTCTATTTATATTTAAATTATTTTTTAAGATAATTGACACGTTGCAATTGTTTTATTACAAAATAATAAATCAGTTTTATGCATATTGGTCATTTGGTGTCGAGTTTTATTTTACCATTAGGAGTAATAAAATGATGATTATATAAACGAATAAAAAAAGATACATAGATAGATAAGAAGACATATACAAGAAGAATATATATATATATATATATATATATATATATATATATATATATATATATATATATATATATATATATATATATATATATATATTTATATATATATATATATATATATATATATATATATATATATATATATATATATATTTATATATATATATATATATATATATATATATATATATATATATATATATATATATATATATATATATATATATATATATATATAGAATCGAGAAATTCAGTGGCATTATATTTTATTGTTTGTTACATTTTAAATCTATATAGTTTTTTATCCTATGCGTTTATGAAGCGAACCCCAGTGCCTGTAGGCTAGATATGAAACATTGCATTTTTTCGTAAGAGTAAGTAAGACATAAAGCGTATAAAATAAGTGCTGTCTGAAGTTTCGGGATGCAGATATTGATCTTTCGGATTGAGAACGGAATTGCCGGGGTTCAGGTGCCATATGAAATATATGCAATCATAGCTAGAGTGTTATTGAATAGCATTATTAATAAAAATATGTCGATTTGAAAGAATTGTTGACAAAAATGTTATTTTATAGCGGTAGAGGAAACAAGTGAGTTTCCAGGGTGATAACATTCGACGTGAAGAGTTTTTTTTTGCTACATTATCATTTGTATTACCCAGAATATCTCTTCATGTATTATATGGTTAATACTTGAATCATCTCCTGGTAACGGACATATGGTTAGTGATACGCTGTTCCAGAAATTTTACGCGAGAAACACGCGATTTTAAAATTTTCATTAAAAAATTTCAATAAATAGGTCGAAAAAAAAAAGATAATTAATACGCCGTAAATCATTTATGAACAATAATTGAAAATTAAATCCATTTTTTAATCCAAGGGTGTAATTTGAATTCAATGATTAATGAAATCAGATAATTAGATTTAAAATACGCACAATGGTTCTGTACCTCTTGTATTGTACAAACAACCTTATTGTTACGAAACCCGAATAAACAGTTATTTTGTAAACAAATAACGAGCCAATTAGAGTGTATGAAAGCTAATTCTTTGTTTTTAAAGGCAATGTTTTTTTTTGCCTGAGTAATTTTATTGAAAGCCCATATGGGGCGTTTATTCTGAATAAAGGAAAATTTGTATAAAAATGTACATACAGATGCTATTAATAAAGGCTATATTATAGATATAAATATTTTTAGGAACATAATTTGTCGCACTTTGCGTCCACGGCTTAACTATAAAAGTCCTAGAGAGGCCTAGTCCCAGTCCTAAAAATGAGCCAAAGTCCTACATTCTCTTCTGTTTTGTGCTAGACTGTTAATCCCCTTTCATGTAATTCCTCTCACCTTAATTGTCTCTGTTACTTCCTACATCCAGCTTTTGCGGGATCTTCTTTTCCTTCATTTTCCGGATTCTCTTTCTTCATATATTCTTTTCACCATTCTTTCGTCATCCATTCATACTATAGATCCCAACCACCTCAGTTGGCCATTTATTGTTTCTACTGGATCTATTTTTAAATTCAGTGACGTCTCGTGGGTTTTTAAAGTGGGAGGGCGTAGAAGAAAATAGCGCTACTGAATATTTTTGTTTTGCTTTTCGCTTCCTCCTTTTTACTTTTCATGCTATTGAAACCCTATACAAGAGGTGAACCAGGAAAGTGAGTTAAAAGAAATAAACTGAACGGAAATAAAATATGGTGTTTAGCTCTTGTTTACTGTGATAAATGCTGTAGGGGCGGCACCCCCAACGGCCCCCCTAACGAGCTACCACTGTTTAAATTCCTTTTCAATAATATTAGTTCTTAGAATTGTCGTTTTATATCTCTGCTCAACATTATGTCCAAACATTTGGAATATTCAATTGTTACTAATATTAAGTTTTTTTTATTCGTTTACATAATCATCATTTTATTACTCCTACTGGTACCAAATAAAACTCGACACCAAATGACCAATATGCATAAAACTGATTTATTATTTTGTAATAAAACAATTGCAATGTGTCAATTATCTTAAAAAATAATTTAAAAATAATTAGAACATATTTCAATAATAATAATAAGCAGTATTACCTACATGGGTCTGTACGCATGCCTGTACGAGCATATACATATAGCATGCTGTCGGTTAAATGATCAATTTGGACTTATAGAATTCTCCCCCATTCTTCACGACTAGCCTCTTGTAGTTTTCGCCGGGTAAGAGGATGATTGTTTCGATTCTTGATGCGTGTTTTCAGAATGACCCAAGCATGTTCAATGACATGCATGTCAGGGGAATTTGCTGGCCACTTTAACTTTGTCATTACCTCCCCTTCAAGAAAATTTTATATTGCTGCTCTTCGATGAGGAGGTGCGTTGTCATCCATGAAAACAAATCCGTCGCCCACTGCGCCTCGGAACAGATGCAAACCAGGATTTAAAACTTCCTCGATGTACACAGTAACTCTTCTCTCCACGACCCCCTCATAATGCCACCTCAAAACATCACATCTATCATTAATATCTGCCCGCTCTGTGCAGCTGTTCTACCACTTTTGGAGTGATCCTTTACATCATTTGTCTCTTGGAATTATTTATGAATTTTCGATATTGCACTTTGGGGAACACCTAAAATTTTCGCGATACCACGCGATATCCGCCATATATTATTCATCTGTTAAAATGAGATATCATGTTTCCAGGAATTTTTAAACGGATTGATTGAAAATTGAAAAATAACTGAAATAACCCTTGACCAAAAATAAATTCGAATGAACATGCTGAGGTTATTCGACGCTTTATAATAATACGTGAGATACGGATTCATCATTAGACGCCAGATTTTTTAACATTTTTATTTAGCGTATGGCTTACATAGATTTGTATCAGGTATATACATTAAAAGATAAGACATAAAAAGATTAAATTGTAAAATTCAAAAAAGAAATTTAATATAAAATAAACAATAAAATATTTAAAATATAAAAAATACGAAGAAGCAAAAAGATAAAAAATATATTAAATAAAGTTCAGCATTAGGTATATACATTAAAATATAACACATAAACAGATTAAATTAGATAAGACAAAAACAAAAATATATATACAAAACCGAAGACATCACAACAAGTGTTTCAAATTTTAAAAACAAGGCCATTTTAAGCCGGCGACCCACTGAGTCCCTATTTATAGAAAGTGTCTTCAACTCATGCCGGGGAAGCTCCAGAGATGAAGCAGCAATATAAAAACTAGATGAATGCAAATGAAAGTGAGCAAAAGGAAAAAGGTCATCACTACGGTTTTCTAGGATTCTCGTAGTATGGAGCCCATGGACTACCTGACATAAGGTGGGAGGGTAGAGCAGGGCTACTTGAGCAACTTTTCACTTGATCTTCCATAACTTTAAGAATATGTATTTGATTTAATTGATTCTTACTCTGACAGGTTCGTAATTTACTCTTCTCCAAAACGTCTAACGGTGTAAAACGATCCGAGTACAAGTTTAAAAGTTATTGTTGGAAATGCGACAGGACTCCAAGTTGCCCAACGTGTCCACTAATGGAGCTAATTGAGCATGGGTATGAGGCTAGTAGAGCAATGGCTAAAATGGACTTGATGACTGTATAGAATGGTCTGAATACTCATATTGTTATTATATCTCTGGAAAAATAAAATTAAAATCAAACAAAATTAAATATTTCCAATCCTTGGATTATTATTACACTTTTTATATTTAAAATTATATATTTAAGAATAATTATAACGCAAAATAAACCTTAAATTTAATTAGTAACTAATTATGAGATCAAGAACATTGCTGGATGATAAATAATCCCAAATTATTAATCATCTTTGTCTCTATCACAATTAATACAAACGTATCTCTTTAAAGCCATCCTGTTAATATTAGATTATTTGGCTCCAGCATTTATATTCATTTTTTCCTCCTCTACAGTTTTTGCTGCATCACTCAATTGTTGGCTAACAGGTAAACCTTTTGAGGTCTTTCTTTTATATGTACGCATCCTATAATGTAATAATAATCTTTAATACAATTATCAATATAAGTAATTTTAATTAGTAAACTTTGTGTAGAATCATCACATGCACAAATTAATTGATGGTTATTAATTTATTAAAGAAAAATTAATTTTCTAAAAACTAACTTTCTACATCTAGTGGGGTTAGTTGAGCAAAAACTGAACGCGAATTGCTCAAGTAGCCCCAATTATGGCAAGGATATAAAAAAAATCATCAGATTAAAAAATAAATAATCATCTATAATCGAAAGAACAATAATTAAATAATCTTTAAATATTTACGTGGTCCTTATTAAGTGTTTTTATACGAGTATAGTAGAAAAATTATATAAACAAAGCGTTCTCTTATTTTATCGGAGCACCGGTCAGCAATTGACAGTCGCGCTATGTATCCCCCCCCCCATATCCCTTTCTTTTCTCCATTTACACTTTTGTTGTAAGTTGGACTTACAACAATCCCATATGATCAACTAGCCTCGCGCTGTACCGTACTATCACTCTTGGCCAATTATAAAGGTAGTATTCAGACTAAACGTCTATATCTGGTCAAAAATAATGTGTTCCTTCACCGCGAACTGCACACACTACCTCAATATGCACCGTAGTCATCGGAAAACTGAAAAAGTGGTTTGCTGGTTCAAGATTCACTTCCGAGTATCATGTCAGAACTGGGAAACATTTTTTTTGCACACTAGTAGTCGAATTATTCTAGAGCTATTAAAGAGTTGAATAGTTGTTCTTGAATAGTGTATCTAAATATATTAAATTGCAAGGTAACTACGTTGAAACGTTTTTTTTTTAATCTCAAAAATGCTCTTTCTTTCGCAGGCCGAGAACTTTTAAAATGACTGTCGTATTAAGAGGGTTTAGTGTTCGGCTTATTCGAATAAAAAATTAGATTCGTCGTTGAATACGCTATGAAAACTTGAGAACATTTCTTGACGTAATTTCGCATTCATACACATGCACAAACACAAACACACAAACGCAAACACGATTTACTAACTTTGGATTACTTCACGGATAACATTTGAATAGAGTCTGGTATGTCGAATTGCCGGTAACTTTTCCCCGCTTTTAGGGGAGAAGATATAACCACGTTACGTCATTATTTAAGTAATTAGCTATTTGCTGAAATTTGTTATCAGCTTTTGAGAACAGGGGTGAATGTGAATTTGTAAAAGGTTTCTTGAATAAGTTCCTTTTAAGTTTTGTCTTTCAAAGCAATGCTGGCAAATACGCGGGCTCATTTTATAGGGGTTTGTTCACGTAACCGATAGGGCGTAGAGAATTTTGGCGGATTTAGTTCGAACAGGTGGGACACGGTACAATAAATGTTTGAGTGTTATTTGTTACTAGGACAATGTTCACTTGCACAATTTTGATATACAGATTTTTTTATTGATTTTGATCTTTCTACAATTAATTACTTCAATTAGTTGACATTCTATTTTACTAATTGTGTACAACAATTAACGTAGGGTTGAGTGGAGCTAAATGACCAACTTTTCGCTTGATCTACCATAACTTAATGAATATGCATCGGATTTAATTGATTCTTATTCTGTTAGGTTCGTAATTTAGTCTTCGTGTAAAAACGATCCGAGTAGAAGTTTAAAAGTTATTGTCGGAAATGCGAGAGCACTCCAAATTGCCCAACGTACCCCACTAGTGGGGCTAGTTGAGCATGTGTATGGGGCTAGTTGAGCAATGGCTAAAATGGACTTACAAAATACAAAATAATTGTATTCAACAAGCAAATATTTATTTATTATGATTACTACATATTCATATTGTTCCAGAGATATATTCATATTATATCTCTGGAAAAATAAAATTAAAATCAATCAAAATTAAATTTTCCAATCTTTGGATTATTATTACTCTTTTTATATTTAAAATTATATATTTAAGAATAATTATAACGCAAAATAAACGTTAAATTTAATTAGTAACTAATTATGAGATCAAGAACATTGCTGGATGATAAATAATCCCAAATTATTAATCATCTTTGTCTCTATCACAATTAATACAAACATATCTCTTACACTAATTTTTTCCTCCTCTACAGCTTTTGCTGCATTACTCAATTCTTAACTAGTAGCTAAACTTTTTGAGGTCTTTCTTTTATATGAACGCATCCTAAAATGTAATAATAATAATTAATATAATTATCAGCAGAAGTAATTTTAATTAGTACACTTTATGTAGTATCATCACATGCACAAATTAATTGATGATTATTAATTTATTAAAGAAAAATTTGATTTTCTACAATGAACATCTACAATTTAGTAGGGCTAGTTGAGTCAGCATTGAAGGCACGTTGTTCAACTAGCCCCAATTGAGGCAACAAAATAAAAATTGAGTTATAAAAAGCCATAAGAGTTAAAAATAAATAACCATCTGTAATCGAAACAATAAAAATTAAGTAATCTTTAAATACTTACGTGATCCTTATTAAGTGTTTTTATACGAGTATAGTAGAACAATTATGATGATCTGTCATATTTTTTTACGCCGAAAAAAACAAAGCTTTTTTAATTATATCGGAGCACCGGACAGCAATTGACAGTCGCGCTATGTATTCCGTTCCCATAACCCCTCCTTTTTACCATTTACACTTTTGTTGTAGGTTGCTTAGTTTTCGAGATATTTTAATTGCACAACTCGACCCTATGAACCACTAGCCCCGCTCTACCCTACTATGTACCCGATATATTGAGTGGGACAACTATCACGCTAGCAGTTTAATCATTTATAACTTTTATTAGCTTTAAGTTTATCTCGTCTTTAAATTGGATGTTAATTAATTTTTGAAAATAATTTTAATCAAATATGAACCATCTGCAGCAATACAACTTTGTGCCCCTTTTAATATATTTTCTAGAATTTTTGTCAACATATCAACACTTGTTCAATAGCTTTGATGTTCAATAGCTTTGATTCCCTGTTTATAGTAAGAATCGTCGAGCTTCTAAAAATATCCACATACTCCTCCTCTAAGTTTCTTTAAGTTTCTCTTTAAGTTTGGAAAAAAAAAATTCTGATGCGACTAAAGCTGGCTAATCGGGTGCGTGATGAAGCAATTCAAACTTTAACTCAATCGCGGCCGATTTCTTCACTCAAACGCAGCAATAAGTTCGCATAGTACTTGCGGTTGACTGTTTTTCCTTTCTGAAGATAATTAATGGAAATTATCTCACGCCCATACCACGACCTTACATGCAGACGGAACTGTCTTCACTTTCTTTGGAGCTGATTCTTCCCTTTTTGTCCATTGTTTTGACTGTTTCGTCTGAGGTGTGAAGTAATAGATTCAATTATCATCCGTGCTTATGAATCGACACAAAAATTCAGTTTTATTCGAGTGAAACTTTTATAGAAACTTGAAAAATATAAGTTTTATGGAATACTTTTAATCCAGTTAACAAGGTATACGTATGAGATGTAAAATTATATAATGATTGTTAGAACTAACATTTCAAAAGGGATTTTATTATCCAATTCCAGACATTGAATGTGAGATCATAATTATTTATTTCCTCTACGAGTTTTTTTTCCTCGGAAAATGCTGTATATTTTTATGACTATCGACGAATCTTGATGTAAGATGTTTATTTTTCTAGAATATAAATTACCAGAAGCCTATTTTTCTTATTTAACTTGACTGGTACATTAGGAATTTTTCTTAAAAGGTCAAACGGCCAATAACGAATCTAATTTAAGCGTCTGCGTGTATGGAGAGATATTTCAAAAGGAATACTTAGAATATCGGACGGACTGCATATAATGACAATGCACATACTAACTTAACCCTTCTTGAAATATAAATAGAAGAGCACGACCTTGTTAAGATGCATGAATAAAATTTATTAAGTAATAAATATTCTAAAAAATTATTGAGTAATATATATTATTTTCTAGTAATTTATTAAGTCAGAAGAAACATTAATTATTATGAAATTTTTAGACAGTTTTAAAATTGTAGCTATATATTTTTACAATGTATAAGATAAGAATTAATTTTCGATCAAAATATAAGGTTAGAATGTTTAAACATTTGCTGTCATTTAAACATTGCTTAACCATAATCACTCCTATACTGGTTCTATTTTATGGACTCTAATTGACCTAATTTAATTAAAAAATATTATATTAAATACATAATACTAGGGTATTTGAACAGTCCGCGGAGCGTAAATGATAAAACAAGTTTATAGTTGAAAAAATTACTTTATTTTTCCGTATATTCTCCCTTAAGATCAATTCATTTTTCCAGCGGTTCTCCAATTCATTGATTCCATCTCTAAAGTGATTTCCTGGAGCTCCTTCAAAATACTCTTCTACTGCTGCTATAACTTCTTAATTTGATGAAAAACGCTTGCCACGTAGGAATTTTTTGATGTTTGGGAACAGACGAAAGTCACAGGGGGTCAGAGCTGGTGAATATGATGGATGCTACAACAATTCGTAGTATAACTCTTTCAATTTGGCCATTGCAAGAACACCTCTATGAGTCGGGTATTTTTATTTAGTTTAGTATTTTTCATAGTTACAAAACGACGTTTAAAAAATGCTTTATCTTTTAGAAAATGATCCAAATGTCCAAATGGTCCAAACTTTCTAATCAGTTGTACTCAAAATCGTGTTTGATTAGAATTTATGAAGTGCGGTACCCATCTTGCTCAAGCTCAATTCCTTTTTCAAAATATGAAACAAAGTCAATTATCTGTCATCCATAACCTGTATAGTATTCCAGAACGAGGATCATCACCCTGGCTTGTACAATCAATTTGAAATTGATCTGCCGACTTACAAACCATTGTTTTTGAAGGAGCAGACTCTCCTAATACATTTGCCATTTCACTATGAATGTCCCATTGCCTTTGAACCATTTGTACAAAGAATTTAATCAATGCACGATTTTCAATATTTTCCATTTTTCAAAAATAAAACTAGAGGTAGGAAAATAAAGAAAAAATTGAGGAAATAGAGTAGGAAGACATTCAGCAGATAACATAGGATACGACATATGTAGCGGGACAATCAATATATAAAAGCTAGAAGATAGCAAGATATAGGAATAAATAAAGAAATAGAAAATCTGTTATGAATAATGAGACATAAAAATACAACCGAACAATGTTTAACTGATTATTGTGGAGCATATTCAGCCCCTACTTCAGTAGCAGTTTCCCATTTGCTTGGCCACGGAACAAAAAAGCGCTGGTTATTGAAGAAAATTCACGCTCGTTCATCAACTTATCGAAATCATCGTAGACTAGCCTTCTCTCAGTTTTTCCGGGAACTATTGACGTGGTAGTCCGTGGAAGCTTCAGTTTCTACTGAACTTACTGCTTACTCTTCTGAGTAACGATGATGAGTGAGCAGATCCCATCTCTTATTGCCACAGAAGACAATTTAGTTCTTTTCACGCCGTCTTTTGATATTGGCACAAAATCATTGACATGGCTTTGTGACGTCACTCGAGCTGGGCCAGATAGGCGTCGCTTTTAATGTCGGATTGTTTTTTGTGAATTTTGTCCGGAATTTGCCACTGCTGATGCTGTTCTGAAAAAAAAAAAATCCGATTGTCGACCTCTTTCTGATTTGTGCTCCAAGTTAGTATCATCTGATTTGAGGCAGTCAAACCATTCCTGACATTGTCTTCCGCTTATTCTCCCCTTACCAAAAAGTCAGTTAATCACAGAATCACGGTGCTACTTTTCATCCTTCTTCGATATAGTAGAGCATAGTAACACATCGGCTAATAAATGCCCGGTTTGACATACAGATGGCGTCCCTTCCGAAAAATTCTTACCAGTGATCGATTATACCAAGCTTCAAATGTCATGTGACAACATTTCATGACAATCTGTCTACTAGTTGTTTAACTAGTAGAGCAATCTTGATATTGTTTAAACCAAATAAACAGGATGTTTTCATGCGGTATGTGATAATGGATGAAACATTGATCCTCACTAGACTCTGGAGTCAAATCGTCATTCAGCTGAGTGGGTAGCAGCCGGTGATAGCCGTCAAAAGTGACCAAAAACACAACAATAATCAGGCAAGGTTATGGCTTCTGGAATTTGGGATCCGCATCGGATATTGTTTATCAATAGTGAATATTACATAGCGTTATTAGTGCGATTGAAGGACGAGATTGCAAAAAAAGGTTTCAAGTGGATAAAAAAAGTGATGGTTTCACCAAGACACTACACCGTGTCACAAATCGTTGGCAATGATGGCTAAATTACATGAATTGCACTTCGAATTGCTTTCTAATCCACCGTATTCTCCAGATCTTCCCCCGATCCACTAATTCCTTTTCTCAGACCTCAAAAATTTGCTCGCTGGAAAGAAATTTTGCTCCAATGAAGAGGTAATTAATAAGATGTAGAAATGTAAAAAAAATACTTGGAATAATTGTGTTGCTTTTCAAGGAAAATATATTGATGAATAAAGTCGAAATTTGCAAGAAGAGTGCGTTATATCTGTCAAACCGGGGAGTTATTGACCGATTTGTTATAACGAACGTGAATATAATTTTCGAAACGCTTTTTTTGGTAGTCAAATTAGAAGAATATTTTTGTGGAAAAAAATAAACAAAAAGAAAATTTTTATAAAAAAATGCGTAGAAATAAACCGTGGTTAATTATGCACCAACCAAACATAAACAATATTGTTATATACTGAGTAAAGAAAATTCCAACAGTGATTATGGAACTATTATTTTGTCCTTCAAATGTAACTATTTCATGTAGTACTTAATGGTTGGTAACTAGATTTTAATAAAAATACCACGACATTGGAGACTGATTAACGTTGTGCAATTCACACTTTAGACGTATACGTATGTGTGTGTAACGTACGAATCAATATTTTTGCGATTATATTTCCGAGAAGAAATCTCAAAGGTGGAAGCCGCCCAATCCTGCTCCTACCCTCGGTTTGTTGAGATACCGGATTTATTAAATGCGAACTTTATTTTGATCACCCTGAATAAATCAAATTATCAAAGGCTATATGGCATAGATAAGAAATTCCTGAAGAATATAATTAAAAAATGTTAAAATGATTAATTACATTTTATTAATGATGTTTAATTATAAACATCTCTTTTCCTCAGTTCCCATAAAAATATAAAAATGATATTCGTGGAAACTCTATTTACTAGCCGAAATAAACGATGTGATGAAAATGTAATTTTTAAACCAAACCAAATACTGTGCTAATTGAATATCTTAAAATTATCATTTATTTGGGAATAAAAGGTGCGAATGAAATGTTTACGTAACGAATTTGCGAATCTCCTTTCCACTTGATTTTTTTTTTCGGTTACTCATTTCTCAGTCGAATTCGAAAAAATTAAACACAAATATTGACGGGGTTTTTCCTGGGGTTAATTTAGTTTCATAAATAAACAATTTATTTGCGGGAAAAAAAACGGGGAAATAGAGAAATTTTATTTTACCAATTTATTTTCCCCCAAATTTGATTTCGAATTTTAATTCGAAGAAATATATTTTAATCAGAAGACTGGGAAAAAGGATAATTGGTACACATACACAAAAGAGAAGATAACAAGGATTGCAACAACTATGGGGGAATTACTCAATTTAACACAGCATTGAAAATATATGAAATAATATCACAGGTCGAAATTATTTTTGTTACATTGATGAGAATGCTCGTTTTGCGTTTCATTTAGGTAGTTATTAAAACCCCTTTTCAGAGAAGACCATTTTCAACGACCTGCTTCTCCTTTAAATCATGGGATTATTGAAATTATTTGAACCTGACTTTGGAATACATAGTATTGCTGTTTTTTGTGTCTGTGGGGCAGTAGGGTAACAAAAGAACATTACAGTAACAAAGATTGGCCTCATAGAACTTCTTTTGAACCTGGTAGTTCAAACATAAACTATACCCCCCTTGTTAAACCAAAAAATGTGCTTCTTCCGCCTTTCCATATTGACTCAGACTAATGAAAAAGTTTGTTAAAACCATGGACAAAGAAGATAATGATTTCAAGTACATAACAGAAATATTTCCAGCATATTTACTGGACCTCAAATAAGAAAGATTCTAGGAATTTCCGTTTTCAAGAACATTTACTACCTGGTACCCGGTATTTCTAATTCTTCATCAGGATCTGATCCACAACTCTCTGATTTGAACTTTAAACAAAATATGCCCCCCTTGTTAACCCAAAAAGTGTGCTTCTTTCGCTTCTTCATATTAAACTTGGGCTAATGAAAAGCTTTATGAAAGCCATAGACAAAGAAGATAATGGTTTCAAGTACTTAAAAGAAACACTTCCTCAATTAAGTGATGCAAAAGTAAAATAACGCATATTTATTGGACCTCTAATAAGGAAGCTTCTAAGTGATTTTCGTTTTCAAGAAAAATTAAACACAAAGGAATTGGCATCTTGGAAATGTTTTGTAAGTGTAGGGAAAGGATGTTTGGGCAACAAGAATGATGAAAACTATAAAAATCTCATTGATGAACAATTCCTCTCTTGGAACCTTCGGTGTGAAACATTAAACTCGAAGGGATTTACCACTAAACACCAAATCACTTTTTGAAAACTTCTCGACGCACGTTTTGCTAACCATGTTAGGATCATCAGAAGTTGATCATCAGAAATTAAAATTTCCAGATCAAAGATTTAAGACTCAGATTTAAGACTCTCAGATTAAATCATCTCCTGTTGATGCTAACATGGTTAGCCAAATGTGCGTCGAGAAGTTTTCATAAAGTGATTTGGTGTTTAGTGGTAAATCAAAAAGTATAATTTAATAAATATCTCACATCGATATTTTTGTACTCTAAACCACTTAAATATTCTAACAACATTCGGTTTGACGATAAGACACGAAAATACATCAATGTGAAGATTTGATTGATAATGGCCATTTGATTGATAACAAGAATGACAATTATTTTGAATGACGATTTTGAATTGAATTTTAAAAAAGCTCCAAAACTTTTTCTGTTATTTGAAATTAAATAAAATTATAAGAGTCCCATATTCCGATAATGTTTAAAAAACATTTTTCATCAATTTTTTATCAACATCAGATATATTATTGAACTAGATATATATCAGGCGAATGATGAATTCTGTTACTTTTCGAGGGTCTTTGCAATTTTCGATTTCAAAAATAAAAACTTAGAAATTTTGTTAAGGATTTTGTTAAGGTTTGGAGAGCAAGAACTTCTTCTCACTTCTCACTTCTCACTTCGAGACAAATTCATAACGAATCGAATCATAGCTTTCATAATAAGTTGACTAGTTAAAATATTATTATTATTATTATTCACGTATGGGCCCTAGTGGACCACGCGAAGAACAATTAGAGGCGTTTGTTGTTGTTAGCCTTCCTTTGAGCCCATACTAATTTCATTCTTTCGCTATGAGCTTTTTTCCTTTCGTCAGACCAAGTTGTTCCAGTCTTCCTACATTTTTCTCTCTGGCCAACCTTCCAAACGTTAACCTTGTGTCTGAAACAACCTCTATCCTGAATTTCACTTTGTGTAATATTTGCAGATCTTAGGTCCTCTTTAATTGCCGCAATCCATTTAATTATTTCTAGTTTAGCTCTACTCCTATTTTCATAAAATTCGACTATTTGTCTAGTAAGCCTACTCGGATTCATGCGTTTGATGTGTCCGTAAAACTTAAGTCTTCTTTTTCTCATATCGCTATGTATATCTGTGTATTGTTTGATTTCTTGGTTTTCTCGAAGTCGGTATGTTGTGCTATTTATTTGTTTGGGGCCTAGGATTTTTCTTATGATTTTTCTTTCCTTCTTTTCAATGTCCTCGATGTCCCTCTTTCTATTCAAAATGAGCGTTTCTGCAGCATATAGACATTCTGGCTTAATAACCGTGTTGTAATGTCTCAGTTTTGTGTTTTTAGATAGGCATTTTTTGTTGTAGATATTTTGTGTAAGTCTCAATGCCGTTTCCATTTTTTGACATCTACCCTTATTGGCCGCTTTTTCCAACCCATTTTCCATGATTATTTCACCCAAATATTTGAATTGAGAGACTCGTCTGATGTTACCATATTTTGTTTTTAGAAATGGTGTTCTTAGTCTGTTGCAGGTCATGTATTGTGTCTTTTCAAAGGATATTTGAAGTCCTACCTTTTCTGCTGTTTCTTTTAGGATTTCAATCTGTTTTTGAGCCGTTAATACATCTTGAGCTAAAATTGCTAGATCATCAGCAAATGCCAAACAATCAATTTTGATGTTGGTTCTCCCCAGTTTAATGGGCTGGTCAATATTCAGTGCCGACTTTTTTTCACGCCACTCCTGTATTACTTTTTCTAGAACACAGTTAAATAAGAGTGGCGAGAGTCCATCTCCTTGTCTCACACCAGTTTTAATTTCGAAGGGTTCTGAGATGTCACCCATGAATTTAACTTTTGACCTCGTGTTAGTTAACGTTGCTTTAATAATTGCCAGCGTTTTCAGATCTAGTCCTTGTTCTTTCAAGATTCGGAATAAAGATTCGCGGTCAATAGAATCATATGCTTTTTTGAAATCCACAAATGTACAGACGAGATTTTTATTGTACAGTTTTTGATGTCTTAGAATCAACTTTAGATTCAGGATCTGTTCAGGGCAGGATCTGCCCGGTCGAAAACCTGCCTGATATTCACCAATGTTCGGTTCTAACTGTCCCTGTGCTCTGTCTAGTAGACATTGAGATAGAATCTTGTAACAAACTGGGAGAAGAGATATTCCTCTATAGTTGGTTACATCCGTTCTATCTCCTTTCTTATGTAGTGGATGGATTAGTTAAAATTAGTTTAAATATTATATTAGAGTGATTAATCAATTTTCCTTTAAACAAAGATGATTTTAACAAAGTATTAAAATTAATTAAAGACGTGTCGGAAGTGTTTGGACAAGTTTAGACAATTATAGAAAAAATCTTCGACTTTTCAAAATGAACAGAATAAGAGTAAATTCATGGTAATACCGCTTAATGCTGAATTAATACGACTATTAAACAAGATTTTATAAACAGTGGATATTAATATAGTCTACAAACTTTATAATAAATTAAGAAAAGTCTTGGGTAATCCAAGGGGTAAAGTAAATTATCATGAAAAATCGGGGATTTATGAAATAGTTGTCAAAATTGCGATCTAAGGAATATTGGGAATAAAAAGATCAAGATTAACCAACAAGAACATTAACAATTAACAAGAACAAGAAAAATCTGGATTTGCCCAAACGTGCACCCGAGGAAGGCCATAAAATAGATATTAGGAATTTAGGACTTGTTAAAAGTATAAATAATAATAGTCTTTTGGATGCATATGAAAACATTCGAATAGAAAAATGTAAGAAAACCATGAACCGGGAATGAGAACATATTCCATTCAGTCAACTTTTTCAATCATTAAAGTAAGGCTTGTTTAACTTCACGGTTAATGATTTTATCACTCTTTTACGTTTAGTGGTCAATCTTTTCGAGTTTATATGATATATATTACTGATCAAAATTCTTAGTGTAGTATTCTTTTTCATGGCTACTTAAATACATAGAAAAATACTTGCCCAGGATATTAAAAATATGATAATAAATGTGAACGTTATGGGGTATTTTGAAAACATCTTTTACAGAAAGTCAATTTCCACTCGCAGCCACTACGTCAATTTTGCTCCTACAGTAAGAGCATTCTGTTCAAAAATAGATTTTTTATTCATTTCCGCAAAGAACAGACAGATTGATTATATTTGAACTAGAAACTAATTAATCACTGTTACTGTAAAGTAGTTAATTCTTCATTAAAGATACGAGGCACAAAATTTTCTAATTTTAAATATTATCTGTCGGCCGAAGCTTTTTTCTATTCATTCTATTCTACTAACGTCTTCGTTTTAAATAGAATCTTGTCGTGTAGTATTTACGATATATAATCACATATGGCTGTAAAATGAAAAACAAATATATTTTTATTCTACTTTGGACATAACAATTATTAAACTCGAAGATATTTACCGCTAAACACAACATTACTTCTATTTAAATTCTCGACGCACGTTTCACTAACCACTTCATTCACATTCCACATCATCAGGAGTGACAATATAATTTATGCAGATATAATAATCTCCTTATGATGCGAATGAATGATAGCGAAACGCGGATCCAAAAGCTTTAAAGAAGTGATTTAGTGTTGAGTGGTAAACATCTTCGACCTTAGTGTTTCACCTCAAAGATTCAGATAAAATAACACACGTCAACATAATTTTTGTAACATTGATGAGAATGCTCTCTTTGCGTTTCATTTAGATAGTTATTAAAACATCTATTAATAGAACCTGGGACAACATGGTTCCTGGTATTTCTCATTCTTCATCAGGATCTGATCCACAACCCTCGGATTGGAACTTCGAACAAAATGTGCCCCTTTTGTTAACCCAAAAAATGTGCTTCTTTCGCCTCTCTATATTATGCTTGGACTAATCAAAAGCTTTATCAGAGCCATGGACAAAGAAGATAATGGTTTTAAGTACTTAAAAGAAACATTTCCTCAATTAAGTGATACAAAACTGTAGGGAAAGGATGTTTGGGCAACAAGAATAATGAAAAGTATAAAAACCTCATAGATGAACTCTTGAAAGTCTATTAAATACTGGTCACATGTCTTTAAACAAGCATTTTTTACATACTCATTTGGACTTTTTTTGGAAAATTCGGAAGTAAGATACCATGGATGCTGGAACCCATCTTTGTTTTACATGTTTATATTAAATAAATATTAGATTGTACACTGTTGTTTGTCTGATTGTCTCCTGTTTTTTCCCCACCACTGAGCCCCTGTAACAAAAAAATTGTACGTGTTGCACTAATTATCTTTTCATTTTCGGATTTAGGACTACAAAATACTTCACATACACTTATTTTCATCAATGTGACATTAAAAAGTGTAAATTTATTGACTTGTATATTTAAACAAAAATAATTGACTTAGCATCAAACTAACCACAAAGTAGATTCAGAAAAGTCAGAGGGGCGCAACACCACGGATCTACAATAAAATGCATTAAATATAGGACCCAAAGTAAGGGACGAGAAGGTATAATTTGCATTTTTGGATTTGGAGAAAGGTTTTGCAGAAATCAACTCTGGCCCGATTAAAGGCTTGTATAGAAACACATCAAGCATAATAATAAGCCTGAATAGAAGATCAAAACCATGCGTCAAGGACAGGCACTAAGAATCGGAGGTGGGCTAAGCCCTTTACTATTTATAGAATTTATGGACCAAATAATTAAAGAGGTAAACAGCAAGGCAAAATTATTATACATGTGATATAGAAATCTAGAACGAATAAAAAATAATGGGATATGCCTTCGCAGATAGTGATCATGACAAGGAACGAAGCAGATTGATCGAAAGAAAAAAAAATACAACGAAGAAAGACACAGATTCAAATACATTGAATCCAAATAGAGCAGGTTGATAAGTTCCAAATTTTGAGATTTCAAATTTGAGGAAAAGGGAAAACAATAAATTAATCTCAACCAAAGAAGGGAAAAAACAAACTTTATTATTCCATAAATAAAGGATATTTGAACAGAAAAGAAGTAATGAAACAAACAAACATTAATGCATATAAAAAACCCTACGTACATAGATTAATTCTTACATGTGGATGCAAAACATATGTTCTCTCTAAATAGGCAAAACAAAAGTTATAAGCAATGAAGTTAATAAAATGGCAGCAATAAAAAAAAGCAGACTAGTAGAAGAAGTTAATAAAAAGATGACAATTGATCATAGCTAATAATGGTTAATATAAATTAAATTAATTAATCTATGAATAAATATATCCTTACACTCCAACTCTAGCTTGGCTAGTTTAATATTTCAGTGCTCCCATTGTGAATTTTTCTACAACTCAAATTCTAAGAGCTAAATTTATCGAGTGAAAAAGAATATAATACAGAATGTACAATAAAATTGTTATATCAATTACGCAGGTCAGCAAATTTAAATTATTTGCAGGTAACTTATGAAAATAGGTGTATATGAAGTATTTTGTAGTCCTAAATCCGAAAATGGTAAGCTAATTATTGCAGCACGTACAGTTCTTTTATTACAGGGGGTTGGTGGAGGAAAAAAAAAGAAGACGACATGTTTTTACACTATAACGTTTATTTAATATAAACATGTAAAATATTTTAAATCATAATCTCTGGTATCTTACTTTTATCGTCCTGATGTCCTGGTCCTCTTTTCTGGTTCGTCGCTTACTACACCCAAATTTTCCGAAAAAAGTCCAGATGAAAATGTAACAAATGCATGTTTAAAGACATGTGACACCCCAGTATTTGATAGACTTTCAAGAGTTTATCTATGAGGTTTTTATAGTTTTTATCATTCTTGTTGCCCAATCATCCTTTCCCTACAGTTACAAAACATTTACAAGATGCCATTTCCTTTTAATTTAATTCTTCTTGAAAACGAAAATCGCTTAGAAGCTTCCTTATTTTAGGTCCAATAAATATACTTTATTTTAGTTTTGCATCACTTAATTGAGGAAATGTTTCTTTTAAGTAGTTGAAACCATTATCTTATTGGTCCTTGGTTTTGATAAAGCTTTTCATTAGTCCACGCTTAATACGGAGAGGCGAAAGAAGCACATTTTTTGGGTTAACAAGGGGGCATATTTTATTTGAAGTTCAAATCAAAGAGTTGTGGATCAGATCCTGATGAAGAATGAGAAATACCGAATACCATGTTGTCTAGGTTTAATGACGCAATCAGTACTACTATGCTATGAGGCTATGAGGAACTGGTCTAACTGCCGAAGGCAAATTTGGATACTGAATGTTGTTCCTTTCCTTTTTTGGAATCCTTTCTGTGATACAATAGTAGTACAATCCTGTTTTAGTGATACAATAGTAGTAATTACTTACACGGTCATTAGGTTTTCTCCACACCATAGGAACAGCATATGGAATAGAATTTTTCTTGCGATGCATCCACTGCACTAAATTTACGTGACAACTCACACCTCAAATATAGCAAGCCCAACTTTTCCATATCTATGAAAATATGTTTTAATAACTATCTAAATGAAACGGAAAAAGAGTATTCTGATCAATGTTACAAAAATTATGTTAACCTGTGTTATTTTACCTGAATCTTTGACGTGAAACACTAAGCTCTCAACACTAAGCACTCAACACTAAATAACTTTTTTAAAGCTTTTGAACCCGCTTTTCGCTAACCCTGTTTGCATCATCAGGGGATTATTCTATCTGCATAAATTATATTAAGTCACTCCTGATGATGTTGAAGTGGTTAATGAAACGTGCGTCGAGAATTTAAATAGAAATAATGTTGTGTTTAGCGGTACATTTCTTCGAGTTTAATAATTGTTATGTCCAAAGTAGAATAAAAATATATTCACTTTTCATTTTACAGCCATATGTGATGATATATGGTAAATACTACACGACAAGATTCTATATAAAACGAAGGCGTGAATAGAACAGAATGAATAAAAAAAAGTTTCTGCCGACCCATAATATTTAAAATTAGAAAATTTGTGCCTCGTATCTATCATGACGAATGAACTACTTTACAGTAACAGTGATTAATAGGTTTCTAGTACAATCAATCTGTCTGTTCTTTGCGGAAATGAATAAAAAATCTATTTTTGAACAGAATGCTCTTACAGTGGGAGCAAAATTTACGTAGTGGAACGTTTACGTGCGACTGGAAATGGACCTTATTGTAAAAGATGTTTTCAAAATACCGCATAACGTTCACTTTTATTGTCATATTTTTTAATGTCCTGGGCAACTGTTTTTCTATGTATTTAAGTAGCCATAAAGAAGAATACTACACTAGGTATTTTGATCACTAATATATCTGATAAACTCGAAAAGATTGACCACTAAACGTAAAAGAGTGATAAAATCATT
Organism: Cosmopolites sordidus; assembly: GCA_031761425.1. Lineage (NCBI taxonomy): Eukaryota > Metazoa > Arthropoda > Insecta > Coleoptera > Curculionidae > Cosmopolites > Cosmopolites sordidus. The sequence continues at coordinate 242,130 of JARFXV010001882.1, read as the reverse complement.
AACCGTGAAGATGAACAAGCCTAACTTTAATGATTGAAAAAGTTGACTGAATGGAATATGTGCTCCTTCCCGGTTCATGGTTTTCTTACATTTTTCTATTCAAATGTTTTCATATGCATCTAAAAGACTATTATTATTTATACTTTCAACAAGTCCCAAATGTCTAATATCTATTTTATGGCCTTCCTCGAGTGCACGTTTGGCCAATTCCAGATTTTTCATTTCTTCCCTATTTAATGTTGGTAATGTGTTATTTATTCCTGGTTAATCTTGATCTTTTAATTCTCAATAAACCTTATATCGCAAGTTTGTAGAGTACCTTAATATCCACTTTTTAAAAAATCTTGTCTAATAGTCGTGTTAAATCGGCATCAAACTTTTGAAAAGTCGAAGATTTTTTCTATAATTGTCCAAACTTGTCTAAACACTTCGCACACGTCCTTAATTTATATTAATTCTTTGTTATAATTATCTATAAACTTGAAGAGATTTACCACCAAACACCAAATCACTTTTTTTTTAAATTCTTGACACACGTTTCGCTAACCATGTTAGCATCATCAGGAGATGATTTAATCTGTGCGTCGAGAAGTAAAAAAAAAGTGATTTGGTGTTTAGTGGTAAATCTCTTCAGGTTTAATGTTTCACACTTTGTTTAAAGGAAAATTGATTAATCACTCTAATATAATACATAAACTATCCATTTTATTATAAAAGCTATGATTCAATTCGTTAGGAATTTGTCTCGAAGTGGTGGTGCTTTATTAATAACAAAATGTGGCCTATTTTTCTTGTTCTTACTTACTAAAACATCCAAAAATGGTAATCTGTCATTGTTTTCGAGTTCATATGTGAATAATATGGTTTCAGATCAACTATTTAAGTTCTTAACAAAATTTTCTATGTTTTCATTTTTTAAATCCAAAATTGCAAAAACGTTATTTACACATCTTAAACACACCATCGAAAAGTAACAGAATTCATCATTCGACTGATATATATTCAGTTCAATAATATATATGATGTTAAAAATATTGACGAAAAATGTTTTAAAAACTTTATCGGAAAATGGGACCCTTATAGTTTTATTTAATTTCAAATAACAGAAAAAAGTTTTGGAGGTTTTTTCAAATTCTATTCAAAATCTAAATAATTGTCATTGTTGTTATCAATCAAATCTTCACATTGATGTATTTTCCCATCTTATCGTCAAACCGAATGTTGTCAGAATATTTAAGTGGTTTAGAATACAAAAATATCGCTGTGAGATATTTATTAAATGATACTTTTTGATAGTGCTATATATAAAAATTTCATCCCAAAAAAACGAATATATGAAACACAAGTCATAACAATACGTAGCATACTATATATAATCCAAATTCTTAGCATGTACGTCATAAGAAACACTTTCTGTTCAACATTTACACAGATTCGTTTCTCTTACTTTCAAAAACGTAAGGTTTCTGGTTTGTATCAATTCTGCCAGTTTATAGCATCAGTCATAACTGAAATATAATTTTTAACTCCATAAACATAAACGTAATTTCAACAGAACCATAATTTATCTAGATCCATTATCTTTACAATTAAATATATACATAATTAATTGATTTGTCCGTTATTTTGTGATGGCTAATTTTTAAATTGAATAAAACAAAAATTATATTGTATTGTGCATTGTTAAACAAGTGATAGTAACAAGTGATAGTACAACCAGCTATTAAATTTAACATTGTATTTTCCTATGTGGAGAAGGGTCTGTATGCCGAAACAATTGTCATACAATTTTTAAATATTCTGGAAATTTAGTTGTAACTAAAACTGGTATTGGAAGTCTTAGTTCTTTTATACAAAAACATTCTTTTGAAAAATCAAAATGCTTCCTAGGCTGGACTTATATATAGCGGTATAAACGAAATACAAACAGTTGCAAGTCATTAAGCACGTGATCAACCTTTTGACTGCCTTGTTGCCAGATTGCAATTAAACAGCATAACCTGACTTTAGCGAATAATTTTTACAATTTAAACTTTAATGACAATTATTAAAATCAACTCTAAATTAAATAGAAATTACAAAGTAGCTAATAAAATTATCAATAAAATCAAAATATCTATTAAAATCAAAAACCATGGACAACATTTTTTAATAGTTGAATGGTTATTGAAATAAAAAGATTATTTAATTACCAATAATTTTTATTGATATATATATATATATATATATATATATATATATATATATATATATATATATATATATATATATATATATATATATATATATATATATATATATATATATATATATAATATACAAGTAGTAAACAGAAAAAACAATGAATGCACTAATTTTCATTAATCAGAATCTGAAAAGTACTGACTGGAATCACTGCTATCATCTGTAGTATTTATAATTAACGGAAGAACTTCTTTCCGATCAAGTATATGGTTTCTGTCATACTACTTCATTTTTTCATTTTCTGTATGCTTGATCGAATTCTTCCATATCTCAGGAGTAACAGTGTGAATTACCTCACGCCACATGCTTGCTGCGTATTACCATGTCTATCACTATGTCTTATCATTATTTCGATTATAAATGCTCTATTATTATTAGTTAACCAATCTTGAATGGCAGCTTTAGTCCATGAGTTGTTTGGTATCTTGTTTAACAGACACTTCAGTTTCATAATAATTGGTTTTCAAACCATTCCAAGAGGATATATATATATATATATATATATATATATATATATATATATATATATATATATATATATACATACATATGGGGCATTCCATGCCAAATCGACCACTTTTGACTCCAATCGATTTTGCTGAAACTTTTGTGTCTTTTTCTACCACCCCCCTCCCCCCAAAGACGTTTCGCAGATCCTCAACCCAAAAAAGTTATGGAGTTTTGAAAAAATGGTTATAACCATAACTTTTTCAAAAATTGACCTATTGAGACTTTTTTAAATTTTTGTTTTTTAATTCACTTTTTAGAAAAAATCAGAAATCTAGTCCTATGAATGTTTTCAGTTTTTTGAAATAAAAACGGTAATGTTCTCAAATTCCGATATTTTTTTTTTGTCTAAAAAAATTTTTTTTTCTGTAAATCCCTGCTTCTATTTTTTTATTTAATTGAAAAAAATGTTTTTTTCATTTTCAAACTTTTTCACTTTCTTTATTTTAAACTTTGTTTATACAGTAAAATTAATTTCAGTCAATGATTTTAAATATAGTATAAGATATTTGGAGCTGAAATAAATAGTATTTGAATTTACCACAATAATTAAATCGAAAAACCAGGGGTATGACAATCACAGATCTATATATATATATACATATATATATATATATATATATATATATATATATATATATATATATATATATATATATATATATATATATACGGGTATACCAAATATAAATCGGAATTGTTTTGTCGGAATATACATGTATGTCGTAGATTTTTGAAGAAAATTAGTCATTACTAAATAATGTCTGAATGATTGTGGCGTGTTCATATATTTTTCGTTTCTTTGGGTTTTTCGCCACGATCTAAAACTCAAAAAATATGAAAATATCTGTTCTTATGTAAATAATAAAGAAGTAAAAGAATCACTGGGTAAAAACAAACAACTAAACGGAGACAAATTTCTTAGTGATTCTTTTGTATAATAAATTTGCCTAACAAACAAAATTTTAAAAATATAAAAGTATTCTAAAGTAAAGACAAACTTTTGAACGTTAACGTTTCGGGAAGTATTCTCCTCCCGTTTTCAAAACGAATCAAAAATTTAATTATGTTAATTTCTATATATATTGTAAGGATAGGAAGTAAATATATTTTGTATGTATGGCAATGATATACTTACATTGACATTTTGTTTTCAATAACAGTGACATACTACCAAAAAAATATATAGATGAGGTTTACTGTGTGATTGTTTGCTGTACTGACTGTGTATTGAAACACTTAAATGTTTTTAATTGTATTCTTTAGAATCGGGAAGGATATTGAATTTAAATCTATTAATTTAATTATTACTAATTTACTTGTCGTGTGGGTTGTCCACATTTATAGGCTACGTGAGAATATATATATATATATATATATATATATATATATATATATATATATATATATATATATATATATATATATATATATATATATATATATAATGTTATCTTTATAGCAAAATCAAACTTGCTGCTTCAGAAAGTTTACCGTTAGGATATCTATAAATAGAGTTCAATTAGCGACACCAATTAAAAAGTTAATTACTTAAAACACCTACGCTATAAGGTCTCGGTATTTTAATTAGTTCTTTTTTTAGAAAAAAATTAGTTGCCATGATTTTGATTTATTTTCTATTTGTCAGTCCGAAATAGATGGTGATTTTTCAGGAGTAAAAGCAAAATATTTGCAATTAAATTGAATGATCCCCTGGATTATTCAAACGATTCTGAATTATATTTATTCAGAAGAAATTTTTTTTTTGGGTTTCACTTATGGCGTTTTTGGGTTAGCTGAAGTGTGGAGATTAAACATTACTGTGAAGATATACGCACGGTAGATTAAATCAAATTTAAAAATTGATTAAAATCACTCAATACAATCTCGACTGAAAGATCGCAAAAAATGCGAATATGCATACATTTTGTTAAATAATAATTTTGAAAGTTTCAGGAGATATTAAAAGTTCTGGTAGCAAAATATTATATTGGATTTCTTCGACAGAGACGTTGAATAACGATCAGCAGCTTGTTTTTTTTTATTTGCGACTCCTAAAAAAAAATACTAATTTATAAAATAAATATATTAACGCATATAAAGAATTTTTCTATACATATAAAAGCAATTAACCGGTTTTTTTAGTTCTTAAATAAAATCCAGAATTTGCGTTTGATTTCAAAAAACGTTTAATTGATAATTGAAGCATAGTGTATGATATTTAAAAATGAAACTACAATATATGCCAAATGACCACTTATTTCAGCTCCACATCCTCTTTTGTTTTTGGATGATATTGGACAGTGACATTTGACATTTTGGATGACAGTGTCTCGTTTAGGATGTATAGGTTTCTTTTGAATCAATCCTGGATTTTCCTCACTTCATATGCTGCAATTTTTTCTATTAACACAGCCACCAATTTCAAACTGTGCTTCATCTGATAACATGATATTTTTTGAGAAAAAATCATCTGTTTGTTTTTTGATTCAGTTGACAAATGCACGACATTTTAAATGATCCAGTAGCTTTAGTTTCTTTGTTATTTGAACTTTATGTCCTTCAGAGCTAAATCTTTTCGTAAATGCGACATGTGAATTCACTTAGTCCAAATTGTTGTGAACGTGGATAAAATAAAATTTCTGGGTCTTGAGTAACATTTTCATGTAATAAATCAATATGCTATAAACCAGTTTCTTGAAATATTTGAACAATTTCATTGACAGTGCTTTCAGATAGACGACTGTGCAACCGTAATTATCACGTAATTTTCTAAAAACATTTTTTACTAAACCCCCATTTTCATTAAATAATTCAACAATTTTAACCAGTGGCGGATTTACACTTTTTCCGTCTGTGGGCTATTCATAGTCGCCCCTACCGACCTCTACAATTCGATACTCTAGATCACAATCATATTAATTACAATTTTTTTATCAATGAAATTGTAAGTTTATGATTTATGCTCTATAGTCCTAATTACACCACCTTCTTCCCGTAATTAGTATGATTGTGAACTATGGGACCGATGTGTTCGTTCTTAGATTATTTTTACAACCCAACGATTTAGTTAAGATTGCACAAGAAATAGTTTTTGGGTATATTTCTGAGCTAATAAAAGCTCAATCATGTACTACTAATAAGGCAAGGTAAGGTATACCTTAATACTATTTACACAATAATGTACATTTGGTAAACGTATTTAAATAATTTTTATTGCGCTTTCACTTTAAAAACAATATATTCAATTTTCTGGTAAAAATCCGGCTGATGATGACGATGAAATTCAATTAATTGAGTGATGAAAGTTTTGCAATACCTTTTTGAGCGATTTTCTATTCACAAAATCATCAATTATATCGTTGTATGAAATCTTGTTCATTAGTTCTGACTCTATGCACAAAAGAGCTAAGGCGTTTAGCTTTTCTTGGCTTAAAGTAGATTTTAGATAATTTTTCAAAAGTTTTAAGTAAGAAGAGCTTTTCTCACCCGGACAATCTGTCGCTTGTATACATAGAGTCATGCGAACTGCTATATCCAAGTTTACATAAATGTTTTGTAAATTCTGTTTTCGCAGTACCAAAGATATACTTTTCAATGATCTAGAATTTGGTTTTACCAAAATTCTTTCAGAAGTTAGGCGGTATTGAAAATATATGCATTCTTGAACTAAGTCAGCCTGTAAATCAACAGAAGTTGTAGCCTGTTGTAGGCCTCCTGCCGTTTTTCTAATTTGGATACGAGTCTATCAATGAGGACGAAAAATGTGTTAACCATGAAAGTATTACTCGCAGTCATTCTCATTTCTTCATCGGGTGTTTTTTTCGAGCTTATTTTTTTTCCTTTTCGATGGTTCTTTTCCCATGTCTTTTATATACTGCTTCGACACAATTATATTGCCTTTTCTTCAAAATACTTAAAATGTTCTCGTACAACTAGGAAAAACTTGCATAGAGATTCGTAAAGATGGGCAACAGTGACTAAATCTACAGCAGAACCCTGAATTTGAACATCTACTTTGCTTATTCTTTCCAAAAAAAACATTCTACATAACAACCATTACCGCCGTTTCCAGTTTGTCTAAATTCAGAAGTTTCGTTTCGCGTTACAGGCTTTTCGGTACAAACATCCTTGATTGATTTCAAAATTTTAAAGACTTCGTGCCAAGAATCTCTCAAACTTCTATATGCGTCCTCTCTAGCTGACTAATGTGTCAGAGTTACTGTCTTTAGCGCTTTTCCTTTCCCGATTTCAGTCATTAATGTTTGCCAGCGTTGTGTTGAAATTACAAAAAAAAAACGTAGATTTGTTGAAGCAACATAAAGAAGCGACAAGCTTGTGTGTAAGATTCAGCAACCGCAGTTGCCACTAAATTTAAAGAGTGGACAGAGCAAGGAACGAGAAAAGCAAAAGGGGCTTAGCTTTGAATTTTAGCTTGTCAGCCATTGTACACAACAGACATGTTCGCGGCTTGATCATATGATTGTCCACGATAGTCTTCAATATTTATGTCCAATGTTTTGAGTTCCAAAATAATGGCAGAAAACATTTCTTCAGCTTTATGTCTCATTGAGGACAAAAACTTGACAAATCTTTCACACGGTTCGCCTGTTTCTAAAACTTTTCTAATGACGAGGTTAAGTTGGTTCACATGTTCTATGTTTGGTGTTAAATCGATGATTAAGGAAAAATATGTCGCCCTTCTTATCTCGTCTCCAATCTGTTAATATGACTGTCAATAAACTCATCGCAAACGGTCTTTGATAAGTAACTGGTACCTCCAGATCCTTGATTCCCAAATCGTTCGATATGACTGGGCAAAAAAGGATCGAATTAAGCTAGCAGTTTCAAAATCATACAATAATTTCCGTTATGCGGATCACCGAACTTTTCATTTTTTCCTCTGAAAGCGAGACCTCTTGAACACAGTCGCTTCACTACGACAACAACCCTCTTCAGAACGTTTCTCCATTAAGTAATTCCTTCATCAATCTGGTCATGCAGTAAGTCTAAGTGGTGAAACATATTACATGTTGAATTATTTGTGTGGACCTAATAACATTTAGGCATATAAATACGAATCTTTTTAATTTATATAAGACAATTTGCCGCCTCGTAAATCTGCTACCCTAGGCTGCAGACTAGACCTAAGCAAATTCACAGCGCCAGCTCAATTTAAAAGAGGTCTTATATACATTTTTTATAGATTACAATAGCTATATAAATAAAAATTAAATGCCGTGCATTGGTAAGCGCATCGCTTGAGAATGACTGGACCGATTTGGCTTTTTTTTGATGTTTGTAAATAGTCCGAATAAGATTTTTAGGGAAAGAAGCATTCAAAAAGAAAAACTGAAAGTGCTTCTTTCTATGGGATTTTTGTGTGAACTCTAGTTATGGTCTTGGAAAATTTTTCAGAAAAAAACATCAAGACAATTGCAAAGGAAAGTCGAAAAATTCGCATAAACTGCAAAAATCAAAAATCAGAATGTTTGAATGCACTCTTTGGATGGGACAACGTCTTACGGGTCAACTAATATGAATTTATAAATCTGTGTAACAAGCAGTGGCGGCTAGTGGGTTTTTAAAGTGGGAGAGCGCAGAAGAAAATAGTACCGCTGAAGCATTTTCTCTGCTTTCTCCTTCCTCCTTTTTACTTTTCGTGCTATTGAAACCCTATACAGGAGGTTTATATATGGTATTTTGCTCTGAAAAATTGTTAATTGTGATAAATGCTGGAGGAGCGACGCCCCAACGCCCTCCCTAACGAGCCGCCTTGTAAAAAGTTAGCTAATTTAACAAGTTTAGTAAATTAAGGACCAAATTCAATAAATTTTACGTTCATAGAAATATTAAGGTGAATAACCAAAAAATTTGTGCTAGTGCTGTAATTAAAATATGTTTCAAGAAAGCATTGGAAGAGATGGAAATATAAACTGTTGTTCAGTAAGACTGCCAGAACTTTAAAATGAGGCACAATGGTAACTACAAGTGACAATCCATTAATTTGTATTTTATCTTGAAGAGCAAATAATGACATTATGGCTTCTCGACTTCGTTTGGTAGAATGCATTTTGACTACCCAATTTCGGGGAAAAATTAATATTTTTCGAAGAAGCGCAGTTCTGGTTTAATGGGTTTGAGAAAAAACATAACAGAAAAATTTGGGTCGATGATAATTCTCAAGTGATTCAAGAGTTACGTCTTCATCCTCAGAAAGTCACCATTTAGATGTGGTTTTTGGGTTGAAAAGAGGCAATGATGGAAACATATTCTTACTGTTAATGGTGAAGAATAATCTTTGCCTTGAACTGATTAATGTAGATATAAACAATGTTTTCTTTCAACAATACGATTCGACTTGTTACACATCTCACCAGAAAATTGATTTATGACGTTCTAATGTAATTCGCATTTCTGAATAATCGTAACGAGGTGCGAGGTTTGCTATTTATGTATCTGGAATTGTATCAACAATTGTGCTGCTAGGCGCCATCTGACATATATAGCGTAAAGTTTGACATTGTTGACTGTATAAGTACTCAGGACGCTATTTGTGTTGTTTAGTGAACTGAACAATTCATCTTAGTCAAAAAATGGAATTAACTCGTGAAAATTTTCATGCGAGTATACTACTACTTTTGACGTAGATTATCTCAACAACGGTGCATCGATCGACTTTTCGCGATGAAGCACCATCTAAAACCACTCTATATTACTAGTTTAGTGAATTCAATGGTGACCGTCGTTCGATCACGTACATATTTAAAGAAGGTCGCCCAAAATCGGTTGTTGTGCCAGAAACCATCGATACTGCGCAAACTGATAAAGCAAGATCGTCTTGTGACATACCATTAGATTGAGACATCCCTGGGCATTGGTATGATAAGCATACACAAGATTTTACATGAACATTTAACCTCGAAAAAGTTATGTGCGTGTTGGATTCCGCATAATTTGACAATCGCGTAAAAAAAGGCTCGTATCGATTGGTGCAAAGAAGTGCTCAAAAAATAAAATCATGGCACGTCAAAAGCGATGTATAACATCTACACAGGTGAAGAATCTTAGATATATGCTTATGAGCTCGAAAATAAATAGTAGTCAACTGTGTGGGGCTTTCAAAATGAGCCAAACCAAATAAAAGTTGTTCGCGCAAGGAACTGTTCCAAGCAAATAATCGCCTGATTTTTTTGTAATAAATGGGCATGTGGCTACAGTGCCATTAGGAACCCACGTTAACTCTAACCGTAATCCTTTCTTTTTTAAATTATTTAAGTTTCGGTCCCACAGCATGCATCACAAAAATAAAAATTAGAGCGAGTGAGAAGCAGACTGCAAACATTTTATAAGCAAACCTTTGAACTGAGTAATGGAACAGTATATAAATAAATGGAATGAAATATAACGTTATAATAAATTATACCGCGACAGTTTTTTGTTTAAAATATAGATGGATAAAAAAAAGCAAATCCAATTACATCACTTCTCCATATCACGTGTTGACAATATGCCAAATCGTCGTTGCCAGAAAATGTAGGATTGGCTTTCATTTTCTTTTTAAAGCATTTAATAAAAATCTAAGGAGAATACCCCGGACATTTATCTATATTGAAGCCTGTTTGATTCATTTTCAAACTTTCGTTCTAAACGTCTTTAAGTTGCGATAACATTTTGTAAGAAATCTCCAACTGAGTTTCGTTCCATTCTATAATAAGCGTTACTGACGCCTAACTCACTTCCTGATAATCTTGGCAACATTTCTCTTTCGTTTATCTTTCTGGAGTCAACGTCAGAACCGAAAAAAATCCATACGTCATGTATCTACGTTGAATTGTTTCCAAAATTTTGAAACGTGTCAGTTTTTTTCCTCTCGTTCACGTTATAGGCACGTGTTTAAACAAACTTAAATAATTTCTTTTTTCGAATCGGATTACGAATACGAATTAGGTCAAGGTCACAAGGTTATTATATTAACATCTTAATATGGAAATTACTGAGAACTTTCTTGATACTATTTATTTTATAATTATATTATATATATTATATATACAAGGGGATGGACTTTCGCCACTCTTATTTAACTGTGTTCTAGAAAAAGTAATACAGGACTGGCGTGAAAAAAAGTCGGCTCTGAATATTGACCAGCCCATTAAACTGGGGAGAACCAACACCAAAATTGATTGTCTGGCATTTGCTGATGATCTAGCAATTTTAGCTCAAGATGTATTAACAGCACAGAAACAGATTGAGATTCTAAAAGAAACAGCAGAAAATGTAGGACTTCAAATTTCCTTTGAAAAGACACAATACATGACCTGCAACAGAGTAAGAACGCCATTTCTAAAAACAAAATATGGTAACATCAGACGAGTCTCTCAATTCAAATATTTGGGTGATATAATCATGGAAAATGGGTTGGAAAAAGCGGCCAACAAGGGTAGATGTCAAAAAATGGAAACGGCATTGAGACTTACACAAAATATTTACAACAAAAAATGCCTATCTAAAAACACAAAACTGAGACATTACAACACAGTTATTAAGCCAGAATGTCTATATGCTGCAGAAACGCTCATTTTGAATAGAAAGAAGGACATCGAGGACATTGAAAAGAAGGAAAGAAAAATCGTAAGAAAAATCCTAGGCCCCAAACAAATAAATAGCACAACATACCGACTTCGAGAAAACAAAGAAATCAAACAATACGCAGATATACATAGCGATATGAGAAAAAGAAGACTTAAGTTTTACGGACACATAAAACGGATGAATCCGAGTAGGTTAACTAGACAAATAGTCGAATTTTATGAAAACAGGAGTAGAGCTAAAGTAGAAATAATTAAATGGATTGCTGTAGTTAAAGAGGATCTAAGATCAGCAAATATTACACAAAGTGAAATTCAGGATAGAGGCTGTTTCAGACACAAGGTTAATGTGTGGAAGGTTGGCCAGAGTGAAAAATGTAGGAAGACTGGAACAACTTGGTCTGACGAAAGGAAAAAAGCTCATAGCGAAAGAATGAAATTAGTATGGGCACAAAGGAAGGCTAATGTATATATATTAGGGTGTTCCTTATATGGGCGAAAAATTTTTTTTTGCAATTATCGAAACGCATACCCTCTATTTATTAGAACTTAAATAAAAAATTTTAACTTCCTAGATTAATATTAACCCGTACCGACAGGTTCCCAAAGATTACGTAAACTGCTGTTTTTGAACACTTATGTACAGGTAGGTCATCGCAAGTATACATATCTTAAGTAACTATTAATGAAAAGACAAGTTTAAGTACTGGATTTAATCATTATTGACAAACAAAATAATACAATTATTCAGGATATTTCCTTTTTCTCTTTTTTGGTCTTTTTTTTTGCAATCTGGATACAACTGTCTTGTGTTCTTGCACACAGTATAGTAGGAACTTTTTTTGTTCTTCTTCGGCAGTAATCAAACCGTGGAAGTCTTGCATTAGCTTAACAGCTCTTTCAGCTGTATCATTTACTGTTTTTAAGCAGAAAGTTTTTTTTAACTTCGACATAGGCTGAATATTCTTCCCACCAAAATATGTTTTTTTGTAGAAAACTGCTGTCAATTTTTAATCGCGAAAACAAATTTTTACTCTTGATAGAGACAAAATCGCTCAGGGATTTCCCTAAAACAATATTAATTAAAAATTGGTATCACAATTAATTGATCATGATCTTTGCCAGAAGAATTCTGCAGTTTAGGTAGTGCAAGAAGTTGCTACTTCTCATCAAATGAAATAAGGATCGGCGAACGTTTTTCCTTTAGAACTTCTCACATCCAGGCCTGGTAATACATTTCCATCCCAATCAACGGTAACTAATTCGGGTAAATTATTCTTAAAATCGGCCTTTGTTGATTCCGCACTATGTTTTCTTATTTGTGTTCGAACGCGTTGAATAGAAAATTAATTGGGGAGTCGTCGCAACTAAAACCTAGTGTTTCTATTGTAGCCTGAAATATATAAACAGAGTACCTTACGCTTAGATGACATCTATCTTAATATGCAACTAACTTTGCAGTGATGAAATATATCTTTGCTCTTTTCGTAGTAGAAACAGAACTTACATTTCGTGATGTTGAAGGTAAACGTTCTTCAGGACTTTCTTCAGAGCTGGTAGATTCATCTTGAGACGGTATATAGTCATGTAAAGTAAAATATAACAATAAGCTCTCTGAAGACATTTGCGTGGTTGTCTTTTTTTCTACGTCTAGTTTACTCTGCATCGCTCTTTCTTCGTTCTCAGCTAACTTTTTGTATACCCCCGCCAAGCAACTCTGCTTTTTTTGCAAGCCTCTCTTTGTTTTTGTAAAATTGTATCTTCATGTATATTCATTCTATCAACAGCATCAGAGTGTGCGATATCAAATAAATTATCCAAACCCTTTTGGAAATACTCCTCGCGGCGTCTGTAAACATCTTGTGTTTTTTTGCATTTCTCTCGCCAGAATTGTTAGAGATCCACAAGATAGAGATCCACAAGCTTCTTCACGCAGCACTCACAGCTCTGGTAGGTATTCTAGCTATTTCCCACTCCCGAATGGCAAAATTTGCCCTTTCACTTACACTCAATTAAACTTCGCAAATGCTAAAAAATAATTCTCCGCGAGAACTTGACGATCAGAAGATAATTTTGCACCCGTAATTTGGTGATTTATCGCACCAACCATGAAAATACTTTTTAGTGCTTCTTAGTTCCACTGACAAAACATAAAACAATGCGCGTTAACTACCCGGCAAGCAGATAGACAAATGGCTAGAGCGCGCGATTCTTGCAGGGCAGCTTGTATGAGCATGTTTTCGGCGCAGGTCGGTACAGGTTGCAGTGCTCCAAAATAGGTTAAATAATAATTTTTTAGTGGTTTAAGGTTAAATAAATAAATCTACAACTTATGCGTTAGTTATAAAAACTCTAAATAATAAGGGATACCTTATTCTTTAATATATATATATATATATATATATATATATATATATATATATATATATATATATATATATATATATATATATATATATATATATATATATTCGAACTGGCACCTTATCACTTTGGGTAAGAAAACTTATTGTTGATGTTTCAATCGAGGGGTCAATTACTTCAACGAACATGTCGATATTTAAAACTGTCGGTACTAGATTAAAAGAAACCTTCGAGAGGATCATCAATGACCACTCTTTTAACTGAAAATGATAATTATTTCATTTTCATAATGATTTAGTTATTTTAGGGCAGTTATTTCCGCGCTAAAAAAGAAATATACAGTAAATTTAGCAATCTCAGTGACGATTCTAGTCGATTGACGCCACTATTCATTCGTTTTGTTTTTTGATCGAGCTAATGAATTGACTTGGCAGTGGATCATTTTGATTTTCTTTTTTATTATCGCAACATCTTATTAACCACTCTAAAGTAACCGACTCTTCTATTTGTTATCGTGTGAAAGATTCGACCCAAAGAGTTTAACCAATATCATACAAGGTAGCCCAAGAAAACCAAAATGGAATTTGCAGTAGAGGGAGTGTGGTCCTGTGTCAAGTGTCTATGGACTCTCCATACGATACCGCTGTGGGCTCGAAAGGACCACATATGTGTATATGATAGATTATGAGTCCGTTATTAAAACGCAACAACTTTTCAGGCATCACTGGAGACTTGCCTGAGCTTTCAATGAGTAAAGACGTGTTTCTTGAGCTCCTGAAAAGTAAGTCTAAGGTGTAATTAAAACCAAGCATAGTGATTAGTGTTGTGAAAAGTGATCCTGTGTAAGTGATCCTGCTACATGAGCAATCACGAATACGACGATGACGATCCTGAAGCCCATGGTTGCATACCAGTAACAGCTTGGGAATTGAGGGAGATGCATGAAGAATACACAAGAAAAATTGAAGATCTTGTAGCCTACAATGATTTCCTCGATGAGGAACTTGAAAAATCCAAGACAATGTATGCGAAAGCAGAAAAAGAAATCAAAAAGCTTACAAAATGTTATGAAGAATGCAAAGCATCGCTTAACGCTTTGAACCAAAAGAATGAATCCAAGACTAAATCAAAAATCACACCCAAAACCTCAACTAAGGGTACACAAACAACAAATGTGTTCAAAACTACCGATATAAAAACGCAAAGAAAAGCGTTCATCACCAAAAAATCTATGATGCAAACGCAAACAGATGTTTTCACAACACCAGTATCAGTAGCTGAAACACAAACCATTGTGTTAGAAACTACAAGTGCAGAAATCCAAACGGATTTCGAAACGAAAGACCCACAGTGCGTCTTAAATACAGAGGGTCACCACCAGGTATCCTCTCGTTCACGCAGACGCAGGAAGAAGAAAAAGACTACTTCCGAAACTTGTCAGTCTTGGGAAGAAGCGACGATTTCTCTCCCACAAACGTCAGCCACCAGCAATGAAGAACCCATCGATGAACTAGAACGAATCAAAAAGTCTGAAGCACCATCAGTGCCAATAAAACGTAAGCCCAATCCAATAGTCTTAAGAGACAAATCCATGTTTCAAAGCGCAATAAAAGCCTTGAAAGCAGCCAAAATAGCCGTTGGGCCGGCTAGAACGAGACCGGACGGAGTCCTCCTGACTCCAATCACAGAATCAGACAGAAAATCCATTATAGAATTTTTCGACTTTTCGACAAAAATAATTTTCAATGCCATTCACCAACACCAAGCAGAAATCTGCGCGTCGTCATTAAAGGCGTGTTAGAAACCATACCATCAACGGACGTCGAAACTGAGCTACAACAGCTAGGTTTCCATCCAATCTCCACTACAAGATGGCAAAACAAAAATAAGAAACCCATGGCGATAGTACAAGTTACAGTACCTCGCAACGAAACAACCATCCTGAATATAAAACAGTTCCATTCTCAGCCCGTAAGAGTGGAAAAGCAAAAGAAAAAGAAGCGTAGCCCCGCTACGAAGATGCAATCAACATTACATCACCAACATGAAGAAAAGAAACCAAACCTGAATGCAGTTTTCCGATCCTAGCTAGGAAAACAGCAGAGCATCTCGTCAGAGCACAATCCAAAACAACTGCGAGAAGAAGCTTCGGCCGAACTTGCAGAATTTTTCAAGATAGCGATGTATCAGGCTCTCATGAACCTAGATTTACCGCTTTCTAATCAATTTCAACCCAATAATTCCGATCAAGTCATCGAAGAAGTCGCGTAGTCGCAAGACTCCACCTTCTTCAGACCACGCCCCCACGGGCACCAACATACGCGATTTCTCGTATAAATCCGGGGAATCGGACCTTGCGGCCCGGTTCCGAAGCAGTGATGACTACATCAACCAAAATACAGCTACGAAGTAATCTCCGTAGCACCAAAAAGAATCAGGCAAAGTCATAACCCATCTCCATCCTGAACTTGTTCGGGAATCAACAATCCACATCTCAACAATCAAGCCGACGAACGGATGCAAGATCCACGATCGAACCATTCCGCCCCGGACCAAAAGTGCGCGAAATTCTCGCAAATCTCGGCGGTTTTGGGTCTCGCGACCCGATTCCGTAGAAGTAATATTTAAATTCAAGAAACCAATCTGAATAAGGACTTATTCTGTTTACCGTAAGGTTCACTAAATAGTCACCTCCAGGGCTAGATAGAAGCCCCCAAAACATTACCTGTGCTTGCGTAAGCAGACAAACAGACCCGCAAACGCGGAGAACTCAGTAGGAACTGGTAAGAGCCTGAAGGCTAACCAAAAAACCTGGATAAATAAGTCGAAGTCGAAGTCAGGCATCATTTCAACATGGGGCGTAATGGTGAGATCCCCGCCCCAACACCGTTCTCAGATAGGTCCTGCATTTCGAACGTTTCATTAATAAAAACGAAGAATGAAGGAACGGGTCCCACTCACATTTATTCAAACAATGTTTGACATTTTTAAAGAATGCGTAGATTAACCGACATCATTTAGTTTTCGGATAATTATTTTAGAATGGAGCCACAATGTTCATTTCAGAACTTTGGAAGCGAGATTGATCTAAAATTGAGCGACTTCTGTTCATACAGCCGGAACTTTCATGAATGTTTTTGGTTCCGCGTTCTCCATTCAAAAAATGTCTAGCTTTGGCGATGTCCAGTGACCTCCTCGTCACCTTTTTATGTGTGATTTTTGTCTTGCACCCTGGAAGAATTGAAAACCGCTATACATGATCAAGAAACCAATGAAGAAAAGTTGGGAAGACTGGAAGCTCAAACGTGTATTGGTTTTTCAAAAAATTAATGAACTTATGCTTCCTTAAAATATGTCCGTTATGACATTCTTCATTGACAAATTAGGACAAAGAAGGACAACAGATTGAAATAAAATAGTATAATTCGAAGTAGTGCAATGTACCCGTAAGACGGTATCATAATTTCACCGTTAATCAAAACCAAGAAGGAGCTAGAATTCAGAAAACAGTGCACAGTACAGTGACATGTGAATATTAAAAAGAAAAATTAAAAAAAGTTAAGTATGATAATCCATTTCAGTTTTCATCGAATTAAATCAGTTTGCTAAAAATAAGATTTTCCATTTCAAGGGGCCCCAGCAGTTATTTAGGGTATAATGGATTACCATCAATTATGTATTAGTACGTGCATTAATACGTTAATTATAAGGAATTTCCTTTTATGTTTATATTTGATGTTGTGATAATTGTACACGTGTATTCAAAAATATACCTTCGTTATGATGCTAGTAAACGCTGAAACTGAGTGACGAAAAAAAAAATGGACGATATATACCACGAGTATCGTACATATTCCACAATTTGGCATACGACCAAGCATTTTGAAAATTTATCAATGTAGTAATTGTAAAAATAGAAAAAATATTGAAAGTCTCTGAATCGTTCTATTCAGTTACTACATTTTTCTAAGTGACGTGGTCGTGCTCTTGATATCAGTCAACTTAAACAGTTCTTTTTATTTACGTTTACCTTCAGCGTTGTGTTTGCTAGTGAAATAAATTAAAAGAAGAATAGGTGTCGATTTGTTTAAGGTACTTGCATAAATGATTTTCAAGTGAATTCTTGTAGAGCTGTCCAAGACAATTTTGCAGCTTGTCAGTGGAACAGTTTTCAGTGTCTAATCTGAACATTTCGAAATTTCTAGCGTACTGACTTTAACGCTTTTCAACAAGCGGTTTAGTTATTTTTGACAGTCTCCAAATAATAGACAAATTAATTAAAATTTGTATTACCTGGGAATAAAATTTTGTAAACCTTTATAATATCCAAGAAAGTTGGCTTAGCTCAACCTTTAAAGATCTGAACCTTTTGAACTAGCAAATTTACATTAGGGCACACCTTAATTAATCGGAACAATCAACCTTAAAAACCAATTATTAATAATAATTTGCTTCCCACATTTGGAATTAGCAGTTTTGAATTTTAGATTAAATTTAACTTAAAAATAAATTATTTTCAGCTATTTTTAGCAAAAAAAAAGGAATAAAACAGACGGATCTCCGAAATTCCCCACTATTTAAAATATTGTAATAAATTAATTCCAATAAAAGTATAAAATTAGGTACATAGAATAGATAAACAAAAAAAAAACCTTGGTTTTAAAGCTGTAAAACCTTGGTTTTAAAGTAATGTTTGAGAATGGAAAATCGTTTACGAAACTATAGACACACAAATTTTGTTTCAAAATAAAAGTGATAGATAACAAAGTAAAAAATTGTTTTATTCCTTTTTACAAAAATGAACTATTGCAAAGTAACGGACAAATCAATCAATAAATTTTTAGCAATTATCCAATTAGAGAATACATATTTTATCCTATGATAGTATCTACAGTAATCGATTTAAATTAATTATAAAATGTTAATCGATTTAAATAAGTTAATAAATATTAATCGATTTAAATTAATTAATAAATGCTTTCATCGAAATTAAGAAATTAATGATCAATTGATCAAGCTCTACTTCACTATTTGACTTAATCAGTACTGAATTAATTAACTTCAGAAAATAAGAAAGGCAATTTATATATTTTTTCATATTGGTTATCTACGGTATCTATGGATCAATTTCCTGCTTTATTAGTTATGGTGTCCTTTGTTAGTAAATTGGTATCCAGTAAATTGCTAATGATCTATGGACTATATATGGATATGATCTATGAATTCTGAATAGTGTAGATAGCTCACTAGAGCACTGATGAATTGCTTACTGATATTTTAAACATATGTATCAAAATATTATTTGAGGAATATATAGTTAGTTGCTTGACCGGGAGGAAGCCCCATCCATCCCTTACATTGGAGGGCACATGTGTCATCTGTTGGTGGTTAGACTTATCAGGGTACCGACAGATGCTCTCTCGCCAAGAATAGGGAGTCCCTCTCTACAATCAAACAACCCATATTTTCGCCGACTTCTCATCGGATGGCTTATAAATTGAGTTTTTTGACTTCTTTGGACTGCGTCCAACGAGACAACAGTAGCCAGGAGTTATACATTCGCGACCGTAGGGTTCCACAATCTCATGTGGATCGCACAACAACCTGCATCTCCGCCATAATGAGCAATGGTTAGTTGCTTAACAGGGAGAAAGCATATGTCGGTACCCTGATGAGTCTAACCACCAACAGACGAAACATAATGTAAAGGATGGGTTTGGTCATCAAATGGCTGCCAAATTATTTTAAACATTATAACAATTTTCATATGTTTTAGGGTAACCCTCTAGGGCATATTTATTCAATATTATCCCCTTCAGCCTAAATTACTATCTAAATTATATTCCTGAAGTGCCTGCCCGCCCCCTGTAATACCAATTTATATAAATTCGCAAACATCGTTTCAGTGGCTATATGGAGAGATGTTGAGTTGGAATACATCGACTTGTTGGCCACCCTTTCAACCTTTCAACAAAACTACTACGGCTTCAGAACTGGACAATAATGTGGACAAAACTCTTTCTACAAAAACATGTTTAGGTATTCCTATACGGGAAAAATGGAATTGAAAATTATCCGGATTTTGGTGACGTCTCTGTTTCTCACAAATAATTATGTTAACTAAATGTCTATTGAAAAATGTCATTCAATTTGAAAGTTGAATAGTTGTCAGTCCCAAATATTTTTGTTGGTAACTATGTTGCCAACCTCATCTTCAGAAAAGTACCTACGGATCATAAACCTCATCAAACAGAATATTTTAAAGAATGAAATGGTATTTAAATAATCTCTCTTAAATTTTGATAAATCAGAAAAAATTAAATCTATGATAATTTTGTTCGGTTATTTATCCATGTATATGAAAATGCTCCTCAAAAAATATTTGTCACAGAAAAACAAAATTAATAAAGAAGTTGATTATGTTCATTCATGTTGTGCGGCGGTATATGTATAAGTGGCTGATATTTATTGTATCTAATCTGAAGACAAAAACAAAAATAATTATTAATTGTAAAAAAAATCTATTTAAAAAATGTTCCCTTTTATTATAATAAACGATGTTGATATGAGCTTCAATATACTATGAATACTATGATGATGCTCGACCATATTTGTCTGATTTGACTTGTTATATTTCTGGTTCTTCCCAAACCTAAAACCGGAATTGAAAAAAAGACCATTCAACTCGATTTCTGACAGTCAGGCTTTGGAGGCGATCACAAATACATGGGGAATATTCCTACTAAATTTTAAGTTTGTAGGTTTTACAGTTTCGGATGATTCACGAAAAGTGAGTGGTACTAACAAACATACTTTCACACGTATAATGTTAGTTCTACACAATAATTACGTACTATTTGAAAATGATTATAAACTTTTTTTAATATATACGACGTTTTTGAATGCCACAATACATATCTTTTTTAATAATTATTCAATATATAAACATGATTAGTTCACAGGGGCAAAATATTGCGTGGAATAGACATCAAACTGATAGGCTATTGATAAATTATTAAATAATATTATTAAATTATATAAATTAAATAATATTTCTTGTGGAAAATAAAATATCTTCACTTCAATGAATATTTTATGAATTATATATATGTCATAGCTGCAGTTGTCATTTATACATTTTTTATTTTCAATATACTAGTAACAATGATTATTATAAATTGTTCAAATTTTACCTTTGTTCTAAGATTATTATTACAACTATAATTGTTTAATTTTATCAATACTATGATCATTACTTGTTTGTTCAATCTCCTATAAAATATTTACAATATAGTACGCTGTTTAATTAATTTAATTGATGTTTTTAAAGTTTAAGAATACAGTGATATATATATATATATATATATATATATATATATATATATATATATATATATATATATATATATATATATATATATTATTTATTTACTTATTTATTTAAACAACACCATGATTAGTTTCAGAATACAGTAATATTTTTTAATAAACAGATGGTCTAAAATGACGTCAATATTTTGTTCGAGAATTAGCATTATTATAAAAGTATATTCCAATTCTTTGTGCGATGCAAAATATTACATTTATTTTCTAATTTTCGATGAAAATTCGTAATCTTGATGTTGCTAGGATGCTCCACATGTGGTTCTAACTAAAATATAAAACATTACTAAGCTATCTGAAACATTTGAAATCTATCAAAATCATCCACAATAACCAAGAAGTTACTGGATATTAATACATGAATGAAAAATATGTTATAACTCTTGAATATGTAGTCTATTTATTGGGCTCGTTACAAATATGTTTCCGAAATAAATGGGGTCGGTCCCTTAGAACTCAAAACTACGCAATTAAATATACTCATATAATAACACTCACTATTTTTGTTTCTAAAACTGAAATCAATGAAATTAAATTTAATTTTTAACAAACTTGCTGAAAAACTGAGATAAAGAAACTAACTTGAATTCTCTAAGCTCCAATAAAATTCCAGTCGTGTTAAAATTGTATATGCATTATGGAATAAATAGCTTATTTTACTTAATTCATAAAATTAATAAACTATATCTAGGCATTAAACCAGATATTTAGGGATTATTCATTTTCTTATCACTGGAGTATTAGGATCTGCTCCAACAACTAAATTATATGTGATATTTATTTAATAGATTAATACTTCTATTATAATTTGTTCATACTCCTTGCAGCATGATACCGCCGACAGATAAAGAAAACCGATTGTGAAAAATCACTGCTAAAGATATCCACTATTGACGAAGTTTAATTAATAATCCTGAAGAATATCAAAATATGTTTTTAAATAAAATACCACCATACTATCTTTATAATACGAGGGTTACTATTTATGTATCCGAAATTCCAAAAAATGGGATTAACTCGTGAATTTTCGTGCGATGATTTACTACGACTTTCGAGGTGGATTATCTCAACAACAGTGCACCGATCAACTCACTTCGACTTTTGGCGATGAAGTACCATCCAAAACCACTGTATATCACTGGCTTAATAAATTTAGTCGTGGTCATTGTTCGCTCAAGGATGAATTTAAGGTCGTGCAAAATCGCTTGTTGTGCTAGAAAACATCAATACTGTGCGCGAACTGATAAAGCAAGATTATCATGTGACATATCGTCACACATCTCTGGGCATTAATATGACAAGCATGCACAATATTATACATGAACATTAAGCCGTTAAAAAGATTTATGCGCGTTAGATTCCACATAATTTGACAATCGCTCAAAAAAACTTGTCGATTCACCAATTTTTGGGCATGTCTTTCCACCGAAAGACATGCCCAAAAAATACAGTCATGGTGCATTAAAAACCGTGTATACCATCTACACAGGTGGCCAATCTTAGATCTGTGCAGAAGCACTTTGAAGTAAATGCTCGCCTGTTTTTTTTTGGGATCAATGTGTATGTGGCTATAGTTGCCACTAGAGAATCGTAGAATGGTCAAGTGTGAATGGTACAGAACCATTTGTTTGTTAGAAATCTTTGAAGAAATAAGGAAAAACAACCAGCGACGCAAGATCATTCTTCACCATGACAACGCGAGCTCTCACGAATCTGGCCGAACAATTCGATATATGACCAGTCAAAACATCAAATTGATGTCTCATCCATTGTACAGTCTTAATTTGTCACCCAATAATTTCTATTTGTTCCTGTCCGTGAAGAATAAACTACGTGCTCAACGATTTTCGATACGTCAATAGAAATGAAAAAAGTGTTATGAAAATTGGTTCAAACATATAGAAAGGTTTATATAGGAGAATATTTTGAAAAACAATAAAACCATTTTCAATGATAAATATTTGTTTTTATTTATTATTCCGGATACATAAATAGCAACCCTCACAGAACGTGATATAAAATAATAATACTTTGTAAGTAATAATACTATATTACAAACTATAAAGCATTAGTCATATTACAAAACTTTGTAAATTGAAAATTATAACTTTGCTAAAATAAAGCAATGAGAATTGTTATTTTAATGGAAATATCTGGATTTTCCCATTAGTATTCTATATGTATTATTTCTATTCACATTTATGTTGTTTGGATTAATTTTGAAGTTGATATATAGTTAAGGGAAAAAAAGGCAAAAACAATAAATTTTCTAATCTTGCTAGAATTTATTTCCGTACTAAAAGAACCATAAATCGAGCAGAAAATATTATCGCCTATATATTTACCTAATAAAACAATCATGTTTATTTTACTGCATGAGAAATAATCAGCATAATTAATAAACTTGTCGTACAGCGCGCGATCATCAGCAACTTATATTTTAAATATTTAAACTTTATTTTTCAAACTGAAATACAGCATTCATTTAATTAATTGCAGCCCATATATCTTTTGTATTGGAATTAAATTGCCGAAGCCATTAGTGTAAATATATTCATATTTTTTAAAGTATAAAAATACGTCCTAAATAGTGGTTCAAGAATATCATTCGAAATAATTAATGAGTAATTAATTTCCAATTTAAATCACCTTTTTTTTTTTGGTTTATTATAATCTTGCCTTAATTATTATTATTATTCTTTAAAATAATATTAAAAATTAAACTAGGAGAAATATATTTTGATGGATTTAATAAAGCAACAATGAGATTTTTATATTGTACAATATTATTAGTATTATTAAGTAAAGAGATACTAAATACAATATATTTAAGGAAGATAAGATTAAAAATTATAGTTATGGTGTTAAAAAGTGGAAATTTTCCTCGGGCTATCAAAACCTTTGGTTTTGTGCTTAACCGGAAGTATCTCGAGAAGTCTATAGACTGGCGAATGACCAACGTAGGTAACCTCTCAGAAGGCATCCGCTCTTACCCAGCCTCGAACTGGCGTGAGTCGTCCTTGTCAGATTTTACACGCTTGCCAAGAAACATTCACAAGAATTCACAAGAAAAACTTTTTTGTCTTGTACGGGAATCGAACCCACTCCACCCTAACTGTCGTATCATCAGGCTGATGGCTTAGACACCACGGCTAACGTGGCTCCAAAATAATTTAAGTCTCGTCAATAATATAACGTTATTGGTCCTATCTATAATCCATAACATTTCTCGTCTCGCTCAATTAAAGTCGAGTGGACTATATAAAAAACACATATCCGCAAACCTTGATTTTCGAACCCGGGACCATTTGATTGTCAGGAGATTGACTTCCCACATAATCACCGCGGCAGGTAGGGTAAACTATTGTGGAACTTATCATGAGTGAAAGTAAATTATTCCTTCAAAATTCCACCAAAAACACAGCATGACCTTTTTGAAGAATCTTTCTCGCTTTGGTACTGGAAGAGCAGGTTGTTCGGATACAACGCAATGTTTTACGTCATCAGGAATGTTGAAATAAATCAATTTTTCATCCTAGGAAACAATCCGATTAATGAATCGAAAATCACAAGTATTTTTGGGGAGAGTTTTACACCTTTTTACATTATTCTTTCAAAGATGCTTCTACAGTTTTGTGGCACCATTCCTATGCTTCGCAAAGTCCGATTAACGGTTGTGGGATACTCTTAATTGCCCTGAAAGTTTCTTATTGCTTGTTATATGTCCTACAGCCACAGCTGCTCTTAAAACACCGACATCGAGAGAACGTGGACGACCTGATCTTTTTGTATCTTCAAGAGTCATGTATCTCTTCGGTTTATGCCATGTCTCTCCCTCGCAATTTTTTTAATCCGTCGCTAATTCTCGCTTCTCGCTAATTTTACTCGCGTTAAAGCCCTTTTTATAATATTATCTTCAAATTGGCCGAATTTCGCGACTTATTTCTATCAGTTTAAAAAATATTTGACAGTGGAATCGCACGAAGAAGGGCGCTTTATTTATCAAAGCAAAAAGTTGAAACCAAATTAAACATTTGGGGAGAGAAGAATTATCGTTTATTTACAAATAGTGGTAAAAAGGCAAATACTTTTATTACACTCTAGTATAATATATAGAGCATAAGTGTAAATACATTTGTCAATATAACTAACGATTCTTCATATCATTTTAAAGGAAAAAGTTTCTTACAATAAGGATCAAAAACCTAGAGGTTCCTAAGAGATAAAAATTGTAAACCTAGTAAATCAATCGAAAAGCTATTATAAGATTAACATTATAACCAAATTTTTGTAAAATCTTATTTGGCAAATATTAATTGGATATTACTTAACGAATAAACTGCAAATAAACTAACGAACATTGTTAAAATAATTTTTTGAAAATTAAGAATCTCGCCATACATCAGCCAGTATCTAATGGCAACATCGCAGTAATGTTTATTTGAACACTACGATAAAATTATTTCAGTCAGTGGGTCAGTGGATGCATAAAGTGTCATTTAAAATTAAAAATATATTTTGTACGTTAATATCACGATATGCTTCGTATATCGGTCCTGAAGTCCATAAAAAACTGTTGCATCTTGTTGAAAATCTATCAGTAGTACTCGAAGTGTTGTGTAACAAGTGAGAGTTTTCCACTGAATTGTATATTGAACACTAAAAGCAATTGCTCTACCCTTATCTTGTAGAAAGGGTAACGCACTCTTCCAGTTGATTTTTCACACCGACAAAAATATCGTGAATAGTTTATTGGCTAAAATCAAACTAATCTATTTTTTCTATATTTTATCAACCGACGAAGCTTCCTTCATCAGGAACGAGATGCTAGACACTTTGAGCAGTTGAAAAGGCACTTAATCACTTATGATCTGAATACTTAAAGGTCGTTATCATTAAAATCTTATGTATCGTTAAAAGCGCGAAAAATTGAAGTTAGTAATTTCTACTTTTATATTAGATAACAGTAATGTCCAATTTGTTAAGAGGCCAATGCAACAAACAACTGAAGTCTTTTGATCGAAATAATGTTTTAAGGAAACTTTTTTTTTGTAAAATAGAAAGAATCGTTGGTTAAATTTTCTAAAGTACTGTCTCTTACATAAAATATTCTTTGAACTGAAGAAATTTTATTTTGTCTAAGAAACAGAATTTGTACTTATTTATGCCTTCTAATTCATCAATATTTTGATTAAAACTAAAGAGATTTGCCACTAAACACCAAATCACTTTTTTAAACTTTTCGACGCGTGTTTCGCTCACCATGATGGTATCATCAAGAGATAATTTAATTTGATGATCTGAAAAATGAACTCTGAAATGATCATCTAATAATAAAAAAATTATTTGGCATTTAGTGGTAAATCTCTTCGAGTTTAGCGTTTCACAATGAAAGTTCCAATAGAATAATTGATATATTGATATAAAAGACATATTGACCAACAGAATAAACGTTGATATACATCAGTTCCAAAACTTTTTGACTCACTTGATACAAAACTATCAAAATTTAGAAAATAGATGATTTACAGGAAAACACAGATAATATAGACAGTTGAGTCATGATTTACGTTATAGATTTCCATTTCTATATAATTTTAAACGAAAACATTACGTAAATGAATTATTTACGCACCAATCGCAACTAGCGAAAATCGACATATTTTCCATGAACTAAGCATGTTTGTTTGTGCGATAAAAACTAAAACTAAATGGAACGGTAAACCTAACGATCACTTATATCATCTATTTTTGTAGGGCCAAAAAGCCGCAAAAGAAGTTCAGAAGCAGCCGCTGAAATAATGAAATAAGTGACGTTTTAACGGACAGGCTAATGTGTGTGTGCTCCCGTAGATGTTTTCGGTTCCCATAGGACGTCGCAAAGTTATTGTAGTGTGCCCAGTCGCGAGCTTGTAATAGATCGTAAAAAAAGGACATTTGCCGGGAAAAGAGTCGTTATAAAAGTGTGACACTTGACGGAGACGGCGAACACATTTTGTCAGAGGTAAGTACGAAGTTATGTTTTGGTCTGTGTTGCCATTTTATCTAGGGACGTTATAAATAATACATCACGTGTTTGAGACGTGATACGTATGGTCAAAGCTTAAAAAGAATTACTCAGAAGTATTGTCAGTAGAGCTTGTGAAATATAGACTAGTTGAGAAATCACACATACTCAGAAATATTAAATCAGAACTTAACTCCATACTAGCTCTGTTATATTTTATTATATTTCATATGTTTGTAATTTGATTATGTCTAAAATAAGAAACTATCTATTCAGGACGCACAATAATTAACTAATCAATTAATGGATAAGATTTTGAAATTTTTTTCGGTAGGACTTACGTACAATAATGGTAGGTATACCATGATATATATATATATATATATATATATATATATATATATATATATATATATATATATATATATATATATATATATATAACGATAAAGCAATATTTTGCAATTGTACTTTCCTTTACCATTTTAACGTAGGAAGTGACCACCGAATGAAACGAGCAAAGATTAAGATAAACTGCTGAAAAGAACGCGAAAGAATGATAAGATCAAAATGTTTACTTAATCATAGTGTTTACTTAATAAATTGTTTACGTTCCTCATCTTTAGATCTTTCGGTTTCACTCTAGTAGGAATTCCTTTTGGTTTTGATATTGAAAGTAGTCTGGTTTTTCTTAAAGACTCCTTTGAATACTGATGCGTCTGAACGGTAAGATAGCTTACCTGGAATGGGCGATGGCGTTATTGTTGCCACGTCGTATAATGAACCTTTTGCACTAGTTAAATTTCAAATGCTATTGTGATACTGGCTTAAGGATTTCTTGATCAGCACGTTTCCTTTTTATTATGAAATTATCGCTCCGAGTCTTTTTACTTTGAAAATAGTACGCCTTATAAAACATCAAAATATCTTCTTTTTTCAAGATGCTACATCTGTAGGATTTTGTGCAGTGATTGCAGTTTTGGTATTCACGCAAATGAACCTTCAACAACCTTGAAATTAAAAACATATAATCAATAAAAAGTTGTAATAATGTTAAAGTGGATATACCTTTCTACTTTACTAACATTTCATTTCCAACCGTGCTGATTTCGAGATCGTTTTCTTGCTTGACTGGATATCACTTCTTTTATCCCCGACTTAGGTATCTTATCTATTTTTCACAAAATAATCAGGCAACAATCAATTATATTGACAATGTAACTCCGTTCTGAAGACTAAATTTGCATATTCTGGCCCGTGAAACATGTTAGACACAAAACCTACGCTCATGATTGCTTGGAACGGATTAGGCGCTGTTTGCAACGCATTAGAAGTGGATTTAGCGGGATTTCACTCTCAGGGGAGTTTTCCATAGTATTTTATATATAATTAGGGCGCCTTTAGACACCTTTTTTGTTCAATAGTTTGATAGAAAACAGATTTTTCTACCAAATAGCATATATAACTCAGTTTAGCCCAAAATTCGATTTGAAACCAAACAACTCATATGTTTTGTTTGATATTATAAAAACTTACACTGCTTGTGGAATTATTATTATCCGCTTTCATCTTTTTTCCCAGTCGAACTGAATTGTAAATGAAGTGCCGGCCTTAGTCAAAACTTCTCCAAAAATTTTCGGGCGATCTGTCTAAAGAAGAAGGTTACGGAATAATCTCAATTATTGCAACAAAAGATCGTTCAAAAAGTTCAATGGAGGAGAGACTGATTTCAGGGATTAGTCACGTTCGAGTCGACTTCAGAATAAATACTTTTCAACTCTATTGTGACTTGTAATAAAAAATAGAGACACTTCACTAACTTCGACAAGCGAAGGTATAGGAAGAATTGCGAACGAGGCATAATTCGAACGCAACAGCTTGTCCGAAGAAGGTATTATCCTACTGTTTGGAGAATTTTTAAAACTTACACTTCTTTCAGCTGGTGCTAAACAATCTATCCTTCGACATATTCTTAAACAGTATGTCGACAACAAAACAACGCTAAACCACATACCCTTAAACAGACGCAGAAAAAAAACAAAAGCAAATACATTCTCATTATATAGCCCAGATCTACATATATATAGATCGCTATAAATAAAATATGATCTGTGTTGCCACGTGGCTCACATATTTAAGATAAAAAAAATCCACTGTGAAGTTCCTAAAATTAGACGTAATCAATGAACTACCTAGTTGGGTAGGCTAAAATAAAAAAAAAGTTTTTAAATTTTACTAAGCCTGTAGCTCATTTGAATAAAATGTTAAGATTTTTTTTTAAATATACCTTTTCTCTGGTATCATAGCTATACTGGTATCATAGCTATACTAATATAAATACTATAATAAATTTTTAAATGATAAAATATGTTTTATTAGTCAAAAATTAAAATGTACAAAAATTCTTTTATGATGTCTTTAAGGGGAATCCTAAAGTGAGTTTATTTATTCAATATAACCTCCTTCAGTTTCAATCACTGCCTCAATGATCTTCCTGAAACATCCCTTTGTAACATGTTTTTTAATTTTACATGATGCTTCAATGACGACCTGAGGATATTTCACGTCTTGAGGTTTTGAATTGCTAGTGACAACGGTATATACATAATAGTACAACAGATTGAATTCTGGACTATTAGAGGACCGGGACTCTCTCAAGATATGCCCATTTTGAACCAAATGATCCAGGTACACATGGGTACTATCACTACACTATCCTGGTGATAGATGCATAACCTCTCGGAACACAGTGTTTCTATACAAAGGTCCACTACGGTTACGTACGTCCGGTACGGTTAGTCCCTTTCATAAAAAATACAACTGCATGACATCAGTCTTATTTAACACAACACATAGGACATGTACAAAATTCGTCTTTGCAAGAATGGGGACATCTTTAGTACCTTGAGCAATCTTACTCTCTTACACCAGATTTAGTTGTCAATTTTTCCAAAGATTATCCCATATCCTCTGAAATGAGCTTATAAGAGATCCTTGCCATCCGATTCTTTTAATAGTTCTTCCTTGCCGTCTTAGCGAAGCCTTATAAGGACTTCTCAAGTGTAACCATAAATCCATATTCCGTTAGCAGCGAAGAAGCGTAACAATTTTTTGTAAGGGTTTTACATTCATGTTGAAGTAGGTTCTTCTCCAAAGCTTCGTTTTTGACTTGTAACAATACATCCATATTGCCTTAGCAGCTATGAAATGTAGCAATTTTTTATATAGCTTTTATGTTCATGTTCGAGCAGGTTCAACTATTATTGAAAAATGTTTATTAGAATAGTCTTATCTGCATGTTGTTCATAAAGCTATGCAAGTATGCAGAAACTATTAAAATTGTAGAAGCTTTCTAAATTACCGAAATTCTTCAAATTTAGAGTTTGACATCTCATGACACCGTTAGTTTTCCTTGTGGGTTGAGCGAAGCCCTTTTTTAAATCTCTACGAAAACATAAATTTTGTAAACCGTCGATCTCGGGTAACCGAAGAACTTTCAATTATTTTTTCTAGTCAGTTATATAGGGTGATTCTTTTAGTACGTCCGAACTTCAAATTCAAATAAAATACCAACTAAATTATATGCCTTAAAACTATTTTATGTCGGTTCAATGTCGGTAATATTCAATGGCATTAATGTGCGAAAACAAAATTTATTTAATCGCATGATCTTTGTAGCCAATTAACAGGTCGCCAATAAATCGATGGTTGCGTTAGTTGTATAACATGAGGAGACGATCTATTAAAACCACATCTCCTCCAGATTAATACAAATTCAAATTTGGAAGTTTATAATCATTGGTCATCCTTCTCTGATGTTCTCCATTAACGAAATGATACATTTGAATCTTCTATGACACTGCCAGCAACTGCGGCGATATTTTCTTCGGAGCGCACAGTTTTTAATCTTCTTTTTGTTTTAATATCGAGCAGCTAAAATGCGTTCGGAATTTATCAATAATTCGGCGAATATATAGCTCGGGTGGGCAATTATGTGCAACTTAAAGGACTCTATAAATTTTTGGGCAGAGAACTCTGATCTTGATAATAAATTTGGATAATCACAAGCGTTGCTCTGATGTTAAACGTTCCATGATGGTTGTCATGGCGATATTTGCCATAGTAATTTGACAGCCACCCCTATCAGAAGTTCGGACGCACCAAAAATTCAGCCTTTATTTTGCATTCGATATTAACAGTTCGGCCGTTTTGAGCCTATACTCCTCTAGTACATGCTTCTAGCTTATGAGAATAATATGAACGACGAAATGCAATAGAGCGGGAAATTCAAATTGAAACTGTAAGATTTTGGTGACATATTATGTAGACCTGCAGGTGACTTTCAATATTCTCATATTAACCTGTACGGAATCCAAATACATCTACAGTGTGCGCTAAGAAGAAACAAAGAGCTTTCCAACGAGGGTGTCGAGGAAATTTTAGACATAAAAGCGGCAGAACACTTTGAAATGTAAATGTCACTCATAAATTTCTTTGTTCAGTAGATTGCGTCAATTGATCATGGAAAGATACACATTCGCAAATTGGGTTCTAGAGCAGTTGGAAGACGACCCCTATTTTGGGGAAAAAAAATTTTTTTCGGCGGAGGCTACTTTGGGGCTATGTAAATCCTCGGCCGATTCAGAAGTTACCTTTTTATCCTCAAAAAATAACTGTTTGGGGCAACTTTAAGCTGAAGAAGTCATATGACTTATTTTTCTTTTTTAAACGATGATGGAAATCATGTTACTGCTAATGGTATATGCTATGGGAGTATACTGACAGAATATATTTGGTCTGAACTGGTAAATTTATATATATATATATATATATATATATATATATATATATATATATATATATATATATATATATTCTTTCAACAGATAATTGATTTATTGCAAGCAAAATTTCATGGACGAGAAATGGTAATGTTAACTTGCCCCCAGGATCATGCAATCTCACGTCTTTGGAATATTTTTGATAGGTTATGCTAAATATGTGGTATACAGAAATAAACCCTAAGCAATTCTTGACCTTAAATGAAATATTCAGACCACCACCGAAAATAAACCACTCGATACGTAAAGGAGTGTTCGAAAATTGGGGAAAAATCATTAGCCCGTGTCAATCTACTGCAGGATGAAGGCTTCTCCAGCATGCTTTCAACTTTCGCGGTCCTAAGTTTTCCTCTACCATTCGGGTCAAAGATACTTTATAATGTCATTAGTCATCATTTCGATCTTCTCCGTGGACATTTGCGGTCAAGCGGTATCCAGTCCAGGATAGCCCTTGTCCATCTTTCGTCCCATCGTCTCGCTACATGGCCTGCCCACCTCCATTTCAATTCCTTTATTTTTCCAATGATATCACTCACGTTCGTTTGTTCCCTAACCTATGTGCAAGTCTTTCTATCCCGTCTAGCAATGCCAAGCATACATATTTCTATTCCCCTCTGTGCTACCCGAAATTTTTGAATTAACTTCGATGTGAGTGTCGGTTTCCGGTTTCACTTCCATATGTCATAACTGGTAGGACACACTGATCAAAGACTTTTCTTTTCAGGCAAAGTGGTGTGTGTGTGTGTATTTTCCTGGCTGTTTAATATTATTATTATTTTTGTTTTTTTTTTTTGGGGATTTTCGGTCAATTGTATTGATAAAATTATTATTAATTTACTATTTTATTAACGTTTCGGTTTATTTTATTAAACCATCCTCAGAACATATTATTTTTATAAACAGTACAAATTTTTATTTTAACACATACCAGCTATATCTTCTTGAATAGTTGAGTTGACATATTTTTGACTTTGACACATTTAATAAATTTGTTACATTAGAGATTTTTGTTTTTTTTATTATAACCTAACAATTGTGAATTTTTCACTTGTATCGCAATTAGATGCAATAAGAAATTAATTTACTATTTAACATTAATTTATTATTTAATTATGTTATTATTTACACAGCTTAAATTATTAGTAACATTTCTGAAATTAA
Source organism: Cosmopolites sordidus (assembly GCA_031761425.1). Taxonomy (NCBI): domain Eukaryota; kingdom Metazoa; phylum Arthropoda; class Insecta; order Coleoptera; family Curculionidae; genus Cosmopolites; species Cosmopolites sordidus. The sequence goes on along the minus strand of JARFXV010001882.1, from coordinate 209,035 downwards.
TAGTATTATTTGTTTTTTTATATTAATCATTTTTTTATATTATTTTTATATTGTTATTCAAAATCTAAAATTTTTATGTTATTAAAATTAAAGTTGTGATCATTATCTATGACATGTTTTGAAAGGGCAGTTACGTTTAGTTCTAGGTTTCTAATGCTTTTTTTATGCTCATTTATTCGGATTTATAAATATTGTTTAGATTGGACAATATATGAGCTTGGGCAATTTAATTAAATAATAATTATATTAATACAATTGACTGAAAATCCAAAAAACAAACAAATATATATATATATATATATATATATATATATATATATATATATATATATATATATATATATATATATATATATATACACAGTGTCGCATTTAAGATCAAGACACCTCCACATTTTCCCTATTTGAAGGAATACAAATTTGAATTTTTGCACAGTCAGAGAGATTGATGAGTTACGTTTTTTAAGATACTCAACTGAAATCTGAACTTTAAACTAAGCATACTACGAATTCACAAACAGGGCCAATTGTCGATATTTTGGTTCGCGTTAGATATATCGAAAAAAGAATTATTAGAAAAAGTTGTTCAGGATGTTATTCTAACTCCATATACCAAGTTTCATGACATAATTCGCATTTTTAATTTTGTCATTATTTTGGTCTACAAACAAAATTATTACAACAGAATCGTAAAAGAATCAAAAAATGTATTTGAATAGACTAGATGACTAGTTGTGACAGATCACTTTTTCCTAAATTTGATCAATTACCAAAAATTGTTTTCCAATAATAAAATAATTACTCCTTTGTAAGTGCTATTTATTTTTCTGAAATATTTGAATACATAACACTGTTGACAATACGTCAAGTTTTTACTCGCCATGGCACATTAATTATCAAATTAAACAAATAAACTTGTAATAAATTTGTGAATAGACCAAAATAATGAAAAAATTAAAAATGCGCATTTTATCATGAAACTCGATATCTGGGGTTAAAATAATATTCCGAAGAACTTTTTCTAATAACCTTTTTCGATATCTCTGACGCGAAGCAAAATATTCATGATTGACCTTGTTTGTGAATTCGTAGTAGGCTGAGTTTAAAGTTCAGGTTTCAGTTGAGTATCTTAAAAAATGAAACCTATCCACTTGTATGATTGTGACAAAATTCAAATCTGTATTCCTTCAAATAGCGAAGATATAGGGGTGTCTTCTTATTTAATGCGACACACTCTATATATATATATATATATATATATATATATATATATATATATATATATATATATATATATATATATATATATATATATATATATATATATATATATATATATATATATATATATATATATATATATATATATATATATATATATATATATATATTAGAATCGATATATGATGGAGCTACAGCCACAATTCACCTTGATGATCTTGAAGTGGGAATTAATATAGAATGAGGTCTACGGCAGGGTGACGCAATATCACCTATTCTTTTCTCGGCTGGCCTTGGAGAAGTATTCCGTAAACTGGATTGGGAACAGAATGGTGTAAAGATCAATGGTGCAAACTTAAACCATCTTAGATTTGCAGATGATATTATTCTCATTTCACAAGACCCAGAGGAACTGCAAAGACGCATACAGGAACTGCAAAGGGCTGGCGAACCATTTGGCTTGAAAATAAACCTGAAACAGAGTCAGGTTATGTTCAATAACTTCGCTCAGGACAGAAGAATTTCAGTTTTAGGAAGGGATTTAGAGATTGTGGACAGCTTTATATATCTTGGGCAGAGGATTTTAATGGAGGGGAATACCGCCCGGGAGGTGGAACGGCGTATTAAATGTGGCTGGCAGGCATTTGGTAGGCTCAACATAGTGTTTAAGAGTAGACTCCCACTTTGCCTGAAAAGAAAAGTCTTCGATCAGTGCGTTCTACCCGTTATGACATACGGAAGTGAAACCTGGACACTCACATCGCAATCAATTCAAAAACTTCGGGTGGCACAGAGGGGAATGGAAAAATGTATGCTTGGCATTACAAGACGAGACAGAAAGTCCTGCACATGGATCAGGGAACAAACAAAAGTCTGTGACATCATTGGAAGAGTAAAACAATTGAAATGGAGATGGGCGGGCCATATAGCGAGGCGATGGGACGACAGATGGACCAAGGCAATCCTGGAGTGGATACCGCTTGATCGCAAACGTCGGCGAAGAAGACCGAAAGCACGATGGATTAATGACATCGTTAAGTATATTGGACCCGAGTGGCAGAGAAAAGCCCAGGACCGTGAAGGTTGGAAGCATGCTGAAGAGGCCTTCATTCTGCAGTGGATTGATACGGGCTGATGATGATGATGATGATGATATATATATATATATATATATATATATATATATATATATATATATATATATATATATATATATATATATATATATATATATATATATATATATATATATATATATATATATATATATATATATATATATATATATATATATATATATATATATATATATATTTAATATATGTATTATATATGAATATATATAATATATATATTCATATATTCATATATATATATATATATATATATATATATATATATATATATATATATATATATATATATATTACTGAAGGATTATCACTCATTATGCCTTATTTTAAAGTTCTGAAACTCTTATTGGACAACTATTTATAATCACTTCATTTTAAATATGTCTAAATAATTATATAATTAATTACATTATACAATTACAAAATTTTATTTCAATGTATTTAATATTATATGTTCCTAATGATTTATTAAAAGTTGATATGTAATAAATTTCAAGTGTCATTTACTAAAACATATGTACATTTTCCAAAATACCAGGTTTGGTGGGGTTGTTAAACTTGTAACCTGCGGTTAATAATATATATAGCTTGATACATAATGAATAAAAAAAAACCTTTGTACCATCATGTCTTTGGCGAACAATCGATACAAAGCTGTGCCAAAAAAAATTCTTCTCTTGGCAAAACTAACTCTGAATTTCTGTTTATATTACAACTATCATTAAATTTCGTTTTATACTCATTATCTGGCACTTTGTCGTTTTCCAAATTGCAGTTATCTTTTATTATTTACACTTTAAAATTAGATTTTAGGAAACATTATTATGTTATAAAAACTTACATAATTCTCAAAACATAATGAAAATTAATCGAACTGAATACTACTAGTGAAATTGTTCATACAATAATTTTATTTAAAACAAAACCAAATTAATTTTAACTAGGTTGGTTTATAGTCTTACTAGATTTTTAGTTTGTTAAATGTTAAATTCTTCTGTTGAAAGTTTTGGTGTCAAACATTAAACTGGATGAGATTTTCCACTAAATACCAAATCACCTTTTTATACTTCTCGACGCATGTTTCGCAAACCATGTTAGCATGATTAAGAGATAATTCAATCTGTATCTAGATTTAATCTAAATTCTAAATTCAATGATTTCCTGATGATTTTAACATGGTTAGCGAAATGTTCGTCGAGAAGTTTAAAAAAAAGTGATTTGGTGTTCAGTTGTAAATCATCGAGTTTGACCAAACGACGCAGGCAGGAATCGATGAATATAAAAACTGCACATGGATCAGAAACATATTGACGGACAGAATAAAAGAAATTATGAGAACAAACCAATCCTAAACTTGGACAAATACAATATCTATAATGAAAGTAAAAAAATGTTATCAACATATTAAGAGAAATAGTACCTTCAAACTGACGGTAACAAAGTCTCGAAATACCAATGGAAAAATCTTAACCAGCGCAAATGACCAACTGCATCGATTGGCTGAACATGTTCAGCAGTTATTTACTAAACGTGTAGCTAAAAATGACAAATTTCCAGGATCGAAAAATATCTGCCTAGCTTTTGAAATATGGAGGAGAAAACTTACTACATTACTTACATGCCTTAGTAATGAATATATGGAAGGACGAATGTATGCCTAATGAGTGAAACGATGGACTGATATGCCCTGTCTATAAAAAAGAAGATATTTTAAACTGTGAAAATTATTGAAGACTAACGCTGCTTAACGCTGGTTTCACACACATGGATTTTGGATGGACGGTAAAAAGACATCCGTCCAAAACTCCATAAAAACTGTGAAGAAGCGATGAAACCTTTTACATAGAATGGTAACGGCATGAAATGCGGATTCTAACGACATCAAGATGAGCTTAAGCAACGGCAATAAGTAGTTGTGTGTGAAAGCAAGCTACGGTAAGCAACGATAAATTATAGGATGCCTTTAATGCCCATCCAAAGCCGTGAATGCAGCGTAACTCTGCATACAATTTACTATCAAATATCTTATATGAGGGACGGATACATATCACAGAGCAAATCACTGCGTTCCGCCCAGGCAAATCCACAATTTATCATTTCTTCACCATAAGAATATTCTAAAAAAAAAACCAAGGAATACGGCATTGAAAATCGTCATATTTTCATAAATTTTCAGACACCATATGATATTGACTGAACAAAATTTTCCAGATTCTATATAATTTGAAATTATATTGAAACTCATCAACCACGTTCAAATAGCAATTAATAATGTCAGACTGTCAGTAAAAGTTGGGACAATAATCTTCTATATATGATCTGGACGTTGTAAGAAGGAATACCACAAGGCTGATATATATTCAAGAATATGCCACTAGAGTGTGTTTAACCATTAATGAAAACAAAACGAAATATACGATAATCTCAGAAAAGCAGAGAAATTTGCCTGACAGCATAATAATTAACACATCTATCTTCCAAAGATTTGAGTATTCAAATGCTTGGATTCATCCATAAATATGGATAACAACACGTCTACCGAAAATAGAAGACGCTACCGCTAGCTACTGCTAGCAAGCAAATGCTACTATGAACTTCAAGATCAAAATTGTTGTCTAAGAAAAAAAATTATAAAACATCAATACGGCTTGTACTGATGTAAAAGACTAAAGTTGATCAAAATGCTGCTATCTAAAAATGATCAAAATGCTCCAGGTTGTTTTGAAGGAAAAGTCTACAAACCTACCTTCCAAACAGTTTTCCTACAAACCTACGACTACAACAACGAGCAAAATTATAATATATAAAAATATACAAAAAAGGAAATATATACTGTACTGATATATAAGGTGTTTTTGAAAGAAAAGTTTTCAGAAAAATCTATGGACCAGTTTACGAAAATAACACATGGAGAAAGAGGTATAACCATGAACTTTACCCTCTATACAAAGTCCAGGTCATCATCTCATGCTAAAATTGGACACCGATGAGATGTAATAACAGAAGAGACCTCATAAGAATAAATGATACTAACCAAACAAAGAACACCTCTAATGTAATGCTGGTAGGCAGACGTAAACAGCGAAGATCGATGCTAGGATGGTGTCAGGGATGATCTTCGTGACATCGCAGTAAATAACTGGAAAGGAGCTGCTCGAGACAGGGATAGTCGCAGGTCAAAATCCGTACGCTGTTGTAGAACCATGAAGAAGTAGCAGAAATGTGTTACTCTGTATCTAAAGCTGATTTTGGTAACAGTTATCCAACATCCTCTGCAATTTTACACATCTAATTTATGTATTTGGCCAATGCTCTCGCTTCTTTCCACAGTTTTTATCTGTCCTTCAATATCTCAACCACGCTGTTTTTCCTTATTTTTTTAGGTCATCATCTTCGGATTCGACCCAATTTTTCCTGTTTCATACGCATTTTTTACTTTTCTCGATTCATTCATTCTTGTCAAATGACCGGTCAGTCCATTTTAGTTTCAGTTTCTTCCCCTCTATTTGTTTTTTAATGATATTTTCAGTTATTTCCTTATGTCTTCATTTCTTACTCTCAAAACTCTCAAATATTGTATTTCAATGCTGTCATTTTTGTTGTATATCATTCAATATTGGATTAATATATTTAGAAGATATTTTAGAAATTGTGAGATCAAAAGTCGCTGGGGCCAAAAACCTGTCCGAAAACGCTGTAAAACCCAATATATAAACTAATTGTAAACATAAATTACATCGAAATTGATTTTCTTTATACGAAATTAATTCTTTTGGCACAAAATTTACATAATTTAACAACCATAATACTGGTGTATAGTTTATGAATAGTATCATATAAAACAGGAGAAAATATTGTTTTAATACACCGATAAAGGCACGATTCGTTACAATAAATATGTTAACAGTTACTTTCATATCAACATCAGCACATTCTCTAATCAAAATATTTACCTGTTTTCGTAATTTATTTAAATATTAATAGTTTTGTTCATATTAAACGATTAAGATTGTTATGTTCGAAATTATAAAAATAACTTATAATATATGCCAATATATCCCAAGCAAAATGGGGAAATGGTGGAGTGCGAAATAATTGATGGTTACGAGGGTTATTCCAGAAGTACCCGACACACAATAAATTTGGGAAAAATATCTTTATTTCTCTACATAGTCGCCTTTTAGCTCAATGTAGTTTTCCAGCTATGTACAATAGCTTCAATTCCGTGTTTATATTGAGAATTGCCGAGTTCCTCAAAATAGCTATCAAGCGCACTCCACCTCTTCCTTGTTGGTAAATTTTTATCACTGAGCCATTTTTTCAAGTTTGGAAACAGAAAATGATCCGACGGGGCTAAATTTGGCGAATATTGTGCATTAGGAAGTAATTCGAACTTTAACTTTTTGATTTTGGCCATGCGATAACATGTGTGAACTAGTACATTGTCTTGATGAAACAAAACTCTTTTTGGCCAAACGCAGTCATTTTTTTCTTGATTTCATCACTCAAACGCTGCAATAAGTTCGCATAATATTCGTCGTTGTTTGTTTTTCCTTTCTGAATATAATCAATAAAAACTTTTCAGTCCATTGTTTAGACTGCTCTAGTCTCAGGTGTAAAATAATGGATGGACCCATGTTTCATCCATTATTATGACCCGACGCAAAAACTCAGCTTTACTACTGTGTTCAACTTCGCCAAACACTCGATTGAAATATCCTCACAACAGTGTTTTTGTTCCTTTGTGAGTTATCGCGGCACCCATCCTTCGCACAGTTTTTTCATGTCCAAATTTTCAGTTAATATGCGATGTACAACACCTTTTGATTGCAGACCATGTCTGCTAGCACGCGCACCTTTCAAATGACCTTTCAAATGACTATATTGCATCGCATAACGATGACCAATTTTTTCCCATGTTCACTGAGAGCGTTCAATATTAATGGCTGCTAAACAAACACTAAATAACTTAGCGTCGTTAAACTTCAAACTTAAGCTTTATGAGGTTGGTACTTTCTATCATAGTCATTCTTTTCAAACAACAGCCGCCATCTATATGTCAGCCGCCATCTAGGTGCATTAAAGAGACAGAAATATAACTAAAATTTAACAAAAACTAAATTTGAAGGATTACCAAATAAATTCCTAAGGGCTTTATTTTTTTACAATTCATTTAATATCATGGTATATTTATAGTAAAGATTATATTACAATTTCACGGTACCAAATGATGGTACAGAGTCCCCGTCTCGGCTTTAATTTGTTTAGGCGTATAGTCCTTCAAATGCAACAATTTAATGATAGCTCGATATTCGATTTTTCCACCTTTACAAAACACAAAAAGCGACTGTCATAAATGACTTTTAAACGTCAACTGAGCATATGATTGAATTTTTCAAGGTTATCTTTCAACGCATGCGCAATTATTTTGCGCATGCGTTTTTAAACGGTCAATTATAAACGGTTAAACGGTCAATTATATTGACCACTAACACCATCTTCATGTTGAAGCTGAAAACTTTTCTGACTATCCTCATATTTACTTTTAAATGTGGAAACTACTACTAACCATAATAAGTCATACTAAGCCTAAATAAAAGGATATCAGCAAATCTGCTGATCATCGTCCAGTTTTGATGAAAGGACTAATTGAAAAATATTAATATTTATTCAGAGACATCTCAGGAAGTGAACTTTGGCACTGGCTTAGGATAGTCGTCATGACCATAGTGTCAAAAGTGTTCTAAAAATGCTTATTAAAATGCCGATTAGTTATTCTGAATATTTTACCGCTAAAGAGATCATTTATTTCTAATGAAGTTTACAGAAGTGTTCTTTGTAATTCTACTTTTGCAGAATCCCAAAAATTGTGTTCTATTTTAAACAATATATGTTTGAATGATATAAGGGATGGAATGATATTCGTACCGTATCGATTCGATATTGATATTTGTTTTAAAAAAATATTAATATAAATATATTCATTTTAATAGCGGGAAAATTTTGCTGAGTAGTGGGTACTAGTACTATACCAGTTATGGGTAATGGTAAGTAACAGTTATGTTAAGATCATATATCATGATTACAGCAGGTGTATAAATTTCCTTGATTTATTTTATAAATTGAGTCAATACAGATTAAATATACAATTAAATTTATGTTTTGGGTAACTGACGAATTTTTTGGGTAACTGATGAAATACTCTGAATAAATTCATCGATGACTTTTCAAAGTTCCACCACAAAATGTATAATAACACGTTTTTTCTGTTACAGCCCCTTTTTTCAGCAAGTCCATGTCGTTTCTTAATAAATTAATAAATTAATAAACCAAATAACACAAATTATTCACATTTGAAATTTCTGTTTACCTAAAGCATGAACTACAAGAGAACCGAATTAATGGACGTGCCTAATATACTTAATGTTTAGATTGTTTTCTTAATATTTATAGTTTGGTTTATATTGTTTCTAAGTAAATATTCAGGTTACTTAAAATTAAACCAGTTATGTTGTCTAAATGGAACTTGAACTTTTGTTCAGTCTGAAAAAAATTTAATAAATATACTTGAAAATGCGTTTATTTTGTTGCAATTACCTTCTGCGGTAATAAGGTATTCGGAACAAATAAAAAGCATTGAAAATGAAATTTCACTTTCTATTTTGACATTTTCGTTACTGTTCAATGGGCAGCCGAAAAAAACTCGAAAATATTTGTCCGTTACTTTGTGATCAATTCTGTTGAAACCTTCTGTTGGAACCTTTGGTGTGAAATACTAAACTTGAATGTTAGCATCATCAGGAGATGATTTAATCTAATTCTAAAACAAAAACCATGTTCTATTTATATGAAAACCATACCTAACGAAGCGTGTAAAAATCATGAACCGGGAAGTGTTCATTCGTATACTGTGGTCATGTTCGATTGCATGTTGGGCAACACAAGATTTTTCATTTCTCCCATATCTAATGTGGGCAATATGTTCTTTATATCTTGTCAATATGGATCTTTTTGTTTGCCCAATATTCCTTCGATCACAGTCTTGACAGCTAATTTCGTAAATCCCCGACTTATCATGTTGCTCTATTTTATCCTTTGGATTACCTAGAACTTCTTTTAATTTATTATATGGTTTGTACACAACCTTAATGTCCACTTTTTTCAAAATTTTGTATAGTCCTCTTGTTAATTGGGCACCAAATGGTATTACCATGAATTTCTTTGTGTTCTGATCCTTTTGCAAAGTCGAAGATTCTTTCAATAATTTTCATTCCAATACATTCCGATACATTCCTAATGATTCAAATCATAGCTTCCAAAATAAGATGGCTAGTTTAAATTGTATGGTAAATAGATTAATTAATTTTCCTTTAAATAAAGATAATTATAACAAAGAATTAAAATTAATTAGGGAGGTATCTGAAGTGAATGGTTATAATAAGAACATTGTAGATAAACTAATTAGAAAACATAAGTTCAGAAAATTATTGAAAGAATCTTCGACTTTTCAAAAGGATCAGAACACAAAGAAATTCATGGTAATACCATTTGATGCCCAATTAACAAGAGGACTAGACAAAAGTATGAAAAAAATGGACATTAAGGTTGTGTACAAACCATATAATAAATTAAGAGAAGTTCTGGGTAACCCAAAGGATAAAGTAGAGCAACATGAAAAGTCGGGGATTTACGAAATTAGCTGTCAAGACTGTGATCGAAGGTATATTGGGCAAATAAAAAGATCCATATTGATAAGATATAAAGAATATATTGCCCACATTAGATATGGGAGAAATGAAAAATCTTGTGTTGCCCAACATGCAATCGAACATGACCACAGTATAGATATTAATAATTTAAGACTAATTAAAAGTGTTAATAATAATAGGGCTTTGGATGCATATGAAAGCATTCTAATAGAAAAATGTAAGAAAATCATGAACCGAGATAAAGGACTGATTCCTTTCCGTCAACTTTTTCAATTATTAATGTAAGGCTTAGTACACTTCACGGTTCATGATTTTTACACGCTTCGTTAGGTATGGTTTTCATATAAATAGAACATAGTTTAGTTTTACACTTTGTGATAGTTCATTTTTAATTCGAATAAAACAGTTTTATACTTTGTTATCTATAACTTTTATTTTTAAATTTGTGTGACTAGTTTTGTAAAACGATTTTACATTCTCAAGCACTACTTTAAAACTATGGTATTACAGCTGTTTATCATAGGTACCTAATTTTACACTTTTATTGGGGTTAATTTTTTTTTTACAATATTTTAAATAGTGGGGAATTTCTGGGTATTGGTGAGGAATTTTTTCTTTAAATAGTGAGAAAGATCTGTTCGGAGATCTGACTGATCGTTTAATACCTGTCTAAACGGGTTTTTATTATATTTATAAAGTTCAATAGCTTCTAAGATGTTTAATTTTTTGCTTTTTGGCGCTGTATGTAATTTTTTAAAATTTGTAATCTCGGGAAATATATGTCCGGTATCTATGAAATGGTTCGCAAAATTAGAATGTTGTTTCTTTAATATGTACGCAGATTTGTATTCTTTGAATCTGGTCTTAAAATTTCGGCCGGTTTATCCCACATAGCAGTGACAGCACTCGTTGCAACTTACCATATAAAACGGATAAAAGGATAACTGGACCTTTCAATATCCAAACAAAATAATAAACTAGAACTTAATATCTATAGAAAACCCACTTATTCAGATATAACAATTACAAAGCAATCAATCCACCTTATTACATATAAATATGCAGCATATCAGTCTATAATCCACCGAGCTTTCACAATTCCACGATCTGAAAATAATAGAAAAATAGAACTGCAAAAAATAAAACTAATAGCACTAAATAATGGCTCCGAGGAAAATGAAATTAGTTACTTAATAAATAAAAAACGGAAACAATTACTAATTTATCAAGTATACCTAAAAGTAAAACAAACAAAAGATAAAATACTGTAAAATTTCATATTTCGGTCTAATTTCAGAACAAATAGCTCGCTCTTTGAGGAAACATAATTTGCAAATAGTATTTAAAACCCCCCAGTCAACCAGTAAATTGCTTTTTAATGTCAAATATAAAACATCATAAAATACAAAATCTGGAGTTTATATGTTAAGTTGCAACGAGTGCAGTAGCGGCTATGTCGGACAAACCGGCCGAAATTTTCAGACCAGATTCAAAGAACACAAATCTGCGTACATATTAAAGGAACAACATTCTAATTTTGCGAGCCATTTCATAGATATCGGACATATATTTCCCGAGATTCAAATTTTAAAAAATTACATACAGCGCCAAAAAGCAAAAAATTAAACATTTTAGAAGCTATTGAAATTTATAAATATAATAAAGACAGCTATTAAGCGATCAGACAGATCTTCTCCAATATTTAAAGAAGAAATTCCCCACTATTTAAAATATTATAAAAAATTAACCCCAATAAAAGTATAGAATGAGATACATAGAATATATAAACAGCTGTAAAACCTTAGTTTTAAAGTAGTGTTTGAAAATGTAAAATCGGTTTACGAAACTATAGTCACACAAATTTAAAAATAAAACTGATAGATAACAAAGTATAAAATTATTACTTAAAATTAATTGATTTTATTTGAATTTAAAATTTCGTAGTTCTTTGAATACGATACTGCAGAAGAAAATGTATATTAAGGCAGCATCGACATCTTTAGCCATTTAGTAGCCGGCAAACCAGGGTTGCTATTTATGTATCCGGAATTGGTAGCGATGGTGGTTGCTAGGCGTCATCTAACATATACATAGTAAAGTCTAACATTATTGACTGTATACGTACCCAGATCGTTTTGTCATATGGACGCTTATTGTATTGTTTAGTAACTTGAAAATCACTCAGTCAAAAAATGGAATTAACTTTGTGGAATTTCTGAGTGATGATTTACTGCGACTTATGACGTGGATTATCTCAACAACAATGTATCAATCTGCTCACTCCGAGTTTTTGTGACGCAGCACCATCTAAAACCACTATATATAACTGGTTTAGTGAATTCAATCGTGGTCGTCGATAGCTTACGGATACAGTGTTCGAAATGATAAAGCAAGATCGTCATATGAAAATCCGTTAGATTGAGGTATTCCTGGACATTAGTATGACAAGAATATATATGATTTTACATGAAGATTTAGCCGTGAAAAGGATTTGTGTATGTTGGATTCCGTATGATTTGACAATCGCTCAAAAAAGGTTCCTGTCGATTGGAGCAGAGAAATTATCAAAAAATGCAAATGTTTTCCGTCAAAAGCCCTGTATACCATCTACACAGGTTACGAATCTTGGATATGTGCGTATGAACCCGAAAGTAAACAGCAGTCGACTATATGGGTCTTTCAAAATGAGCTAAACCCAACAAAAGTTGTTCGCGCTAGGAGCACTTCGAAGCAAATGGTCACTGTTTTTTTGGGATAAATGGGCATGTGGCTACCTGCACCTACCCACTAGAGAAACGTACAACGGTCAATTCTGAATAGTACACAACCATTTGTTTGCCAGTCTTTACCAAGTCTTTGAAGAAATAAAGAAAAACAAGCGACACAGTATCAATCTTTGCCATAACAACGCGAGCTCTCACACAGCGGCCCGAACAACTCAATATTTGACCGGCCAAAACATGGAATTCATAGATCATCCGCCCTACAGTCTTGATTTGGCACTCAATGATTTCTTTTTGTTCCCGCCCGTGAAGAATAAACTACGCAGTCAACGATTTTCGACGCCAGAAGAAGCGGTTATACCTTAATCGGAAAAGAAAAAGTGCTATGGAAATTGGTTAAAACGTAAAACTGTGTAAAAAAATATTTTGAAAAACAATAAAACCATTTTTAATGATAAATATTTGTTATTATTTAATATTCCGGATACATAAATAGCAACCCTCGTACAATTCTGTTCTTTTAATTCTTCTATTGAAACCCTCGGCGTGAAACACTAATCTCGAAGAGATTTACAACTGAACACCAAATTACTCTATTTAACTATTCAGGAAAGCGATTCAATTTGACGCGCGTTAGCATCATCAGGAAATGATTGAATCTCCTGGTTATGGTTAACGAAACGCGCTTCGAGAAGAAGAAGAAGTGATTTGATGTTTAGTACTAAATCTTTTCGAGTTAAAATATATTCTAGTATTATTCTATTCTAGTTATCTTGGGGAACACAATATAGGCAATCCTTTTAAAATAGTTATTTTATTAAATTAAAAGTTACGATATATAAGTATCTCTTGTTTTCCGCAAAACTAAATACAAGGTGATAAACTTGAAATGGACGTTTTTGGAATGGGTAGTATGGCTAGTAGAAGCAACTTGCCGCAGGTGTCTATCGACTCTCCTTTCGATGCTGTTTAGTTTCCATTATGCTGCCGTGTATTCGAGAGTATCGCGTATTTGCTTACGATACGGTTGTCAATAGTGGTGAATCCGTGATTAAAATGCAACAACTCTTTAGACGCTAGTTTATTATCGGATGTCACGACGAGATCCCCAGCCGCAACACCATCCTCAGATGGCCATTTCGTTTTTCTTCCAGATGAAAAATTAACCAAAGGTTAACATGTGAGCAACAGGTTTATGGTTTTAACAAGATGAGACCACTATTTATCAGGCCAAAGCTTCCATGAATGTTGTTCGAACTTTGACAATCTCTCGTCCTTTCCGTGTGTGATTTTTTCTTTGCTGATCGATTTGATCTATCTACAGGTGATCGAATTGAAGAAATCGAAGCGGAAACGTTGGAAAGAGTGAAGGTAAACTGTTGAGAACTCCAAACGTGCGTTCGTGAAAATGGGCATTACTTGATATTGGGGAAATGGGCAACATTGACATTACAATGACATTATTTGCCGAGCCTAAACATTGAAAGAGCATGTTACATTTGTATGTAAGTAAATATGTCTTTTACAAGAAATTAATGGAGAAAGTTAATGATCTTTAAAAAAATGCCTTTGCCCAATGCCAATGCGCGTGGTCCAACTTATATCAGTTTGTTCTATAGTAGATTTTTCGATGAAAGTCATGAAACAAACATTGCTTTGAAAACTACAGTAATTCTATGCTTGCTGTGAGCATTGTGTATGTTTTAGAGCTTAATGAATATTCATTTTCAAAAGGAAAATCACTTGTAAGTCTTGATGACTATGTTAAAAAAATTGTTGGTTATAATACGCCCAATATGTTTAACTGATAAAACTAATTTCATTCGATTTCAATTACTGGTCTGCTGAAAACCCGAATTTAATTCTAAATATAAAGCAATTATAAATATAAATTATATCCGAATTGATTTACGTAGTATGTAATTCATTTTTTGGCAAACGATCAACAAAAGCTTAACAGTTAAAACACCAGGCGTATAATTACTGAATGTTTTCATATAAAATATGGAAAAATATTGTTTTAATATTCTGATAAAAGTGCGAACGGTTCCAATAAATATTTTAGCGGTTACGTTTATATCGACGGCGCTCCATGTTTTAATCAAAATATTTAGGTGCTTTTTTGATTTAATTAAATATTGATTGTTCCATTCATATTTATCTATTTTAACATCGTTTTTTTTTACAGCGCAGAATTGATTTGTAAAATATAAAATACACACTAACAATGTTAAGGATTAGCGGCAATTTTTTAAAATACATATTGTGCATTGTGATATTGTGCATTCATATTACTATGCAGAGTTTTACAGTCGCGCTAGGTACGGTTTGATATTTTGGGGTGGGGCGCCTCATCTGATGCGTGTTTTCAAAATTCGAATGATGGGTGGGGTGTCAATACTGGCAACATGTCGACCAATTTTTAAACAGTGCAGGATTTTGACTCTGCCATCACTATATATTTTGGAGATTATCATCTTTGTTAGGCGAAATTTTGTAGCATTCGTAAAAAATAGTGATTTTCATCACTATGACACACGAGGCTCTGATGAACTTATTTTACTAATACATTCATGTAAGATAGTTGAACATAATGTTTACTATAGAGATGTGAAGCTGTATAACAAGTTGCCACAACGATTTAAGCATGTTCAGAATGACAACGAATTTAAAAAATTAGTCCGCGAATTTCTTATAAGTCAAAGTATTTATTGTTTAGAAGAATATATGTCGTATCAATAATTAGATTCAATGCTTATTTATGTATACAATGTTTATTTTTGCAAGATTATCATTTCATGTATTATTTCTGAGGTCGTGTCACTGAACATTCTGTCAGTTCTGTCAATCCGACTTAATCATGGATATTTTTATTGTTGTGGGGATTGAATAAATACTTTATTAAATTATTAAATTATATACCTTATCAAGAATAAAATATTTTTATGTAGGTTTAAATGTTATATATTCTTTGTATGCACAGAAGTGTGGCAATGTGCATGCTCTTGTTTTGACTTGATCCATGCATATTTATATTGTCTTGAGGATTCAATCAATTATTATTATTATTATTATTACATTGTAATATTCAATAGATATTTTCTTTGAGAAAAGGAGTTGCCATGTTTTAAGTAATTTATATTTTAAATGCATAAATCATACAACCTGAATATCATATTCAGGCCAGTTTACAAATGGTCACTTCTGTTTAATTATTTATTTTTAAATTTTCGGTGCATCAACTGCAGGGTTAGAGTAGAGTGGGGTAAAATGACGCACTTAAAGGTTAAATGATTATAAAAACTACTACGCAAAACAACACATTTTCATGACAAACAAGAAAAACTTGTCTATTAATAAATAAAAATATCATGACATACAAAATATGACTTTTGCCTTAAGTGGGGGAAAAGTCCGATTTGTGTGGGGCCAATATCCGCATATGCTTTAAATGCATAAATTGCATTAAAAAACCTCCAATTTTCTCATACAACGTACACTCTTTATGCTGCCACTTTTTGCAGACCTTACACTGAATCTGTTCTTCATTGGGAGGATCTTCATAGGGTTCATGGCATCCTGGACACACATCATAAGATACTTTCTCATTTACCTTAACCTTCTTTTTTGATTCACTTGTAGCATCCCCTGTAATTTTTCTCTTTTCTTTTGGCTCTCGTTGACTTTCTCAACTTCTTTTCAGCCAGAACTTCCGATTTAAATTTATTAGGACTGCTAGAAAGTATTAGCGATTTCTTTACATCTCTTCTTCATTTTTTTTTCATCGTTTCGTTTTGGAAGTAGAATTATATCCTTAGATGACACTAGTGTTTCTCTGGATATTGCTGAGTTAATACGGGCACCAACTTCCCTGGTGTTAAAGGTGTTTCTTCTGATATTGTCGCTAGGTGAACATAATCGCTGTTATTTAATTGGGGATTGACTTCATTTGCATTCTTATCTGTGACCTTTGACGGGAGAAAATCCTCTTCTAACAACACATGTTTATTTATTGGATATATTTCACAAACTTCTAAGCCTGTTACTTCCCTGTCCCTTATCTCCTAATTTGGCAATCTAAAAGTAATATTTCTACCGGCATTTGTTGTCAACAATTTATCGCTTTGGTCGGCATAAAATGTGTTTAATGCCTTAAAATAAAAGCGATACAAAGGCTGGATTCTATGACTGCTGAGAGGTTGTATCGTCAATAGATGAATAAAGTTGTTTGGTATCTTGTTAATGGTTAATTGGTTAACTGGTTAGTGGTTAATTCTTATCTGGTTATTATAGATGTTCTTTATCTGATTTAACTTTGGAACGAAAATGTTTAAGCCATTCTATAAATAAGTTGCTATTTAAGTATCCAGAGTCCGAACACTTTGCTATATGTTCTCGTGAAGTCCTATCCATCAGCTCGTTTTTCATTCTCATTCGAAGAAATATTATCGCGGAAGGAACAAAATTACCCGCCGCACTCATAGCGCAAACCCCACTGACTAATTTCCCACGCTCAGCTGAAGATATTTTTCCACAAATTTCTAGTCTTTCGTGCTAATAGTTTTTGGTATTTTGTTAGGAACGGTTGAAATACCACTTTCATCCATATTCTAGACAGCACTCGGTGGAAAATGAAGTTTTTTGAACAATTCTGATAGATTTTCAAAAAATAAATTAACTTGAAATTCGTTAAACCTCAGTATTCTTGCTAAACTAGTGAGGTAAATAGCTCGCAATGACAGGTTGTATCTTTTAACAAAACTATTTGCCCACTCTTTGCCAGCTGGTTTTGAGTTTGGATTAAATGGGTTGTATAATATTGCTTATTCATACGCGTTTTTTCTGAAAGTTTTAAACGTGATACCATAAAACCGGTTATCCAGATTTTGGCAGTGTTCTACAAGCTCACGTTCCATTTCCTCGGAGAAAACACGTCGATATCTTCTCAAGCTATCAACACCATGCCCCGATTTTAATTTCTTTCGTAGAGTAGATTCATCTATTCCAAGCTCTTTTACGAAGGGGAAATATGATTATGTTTATCCAAAATACAACTTACCTCATATTTTTCACAAATCTTATCCCAATACCGTTTAAATTTCTTAGAGACTTAAACACGTTGCCAGATTTTGTTGTTCTTGGATAAAATTCATCGATAGGACTTTATCCCCACACGGACTTTTGCTCCACTCTACTCTACTAGTAAAGACTGGATTATATAAGATAAGGGAATAAATCGTTTATGCAATGCGGGCACCCATAACTAATTTATCAAAATATCTATTATATATCTATCAATTATTTTTTATTACATTTGTACATTGTACATTTGATACTTGTGTATTCAGAAAATTACTTAAATTAATGTTGTTTAATTGACCTTTGAATTGTTCAGTTGAATATCTGAATATGTGCATATATGCCAATATGTTATTTAGTTTATATGATTATTTATTGTAATAATCCGAGTCCGTCGTTTTAGGTTATTGGTTCAATATGTGATTGCTTGGAATACAGTATACAATTCTATTGTATTTGTTGTAGTAACTGTGTGAGGTGCCATGTATATATCTGATTACATTACCATGTTCCATAGCACTAGCCACTTCTGTGTCTGTTTATAATCCAGAAGAAAACAGCTCTATCTTATTGATTACTCGTTAAATGATATATTTTGACTCCTGCGCCTTCTGTGGCGTGTTCTTAAAATGTTTACTGTAGTATAGCTCCACAGAGAATGTTATAGTTGATCATATCCCTGTAACTATTATGTGCTAGAACTACATATTTTGCTATATTTCTAGCCGTAATATATTGTTATTTGCAACGAGCTCTTTTCAAAGCGAATTTTGTTACTCCCTGTCCCTGACAAATTTGCTCAACTCTGTATTTTATTTTATACGTACTTGTCGTGTTTGTAGGAGTTTGTTTATTTTCTTAGTTCTTCATTCTCGAGCATATATTAAGAGTAGCTTAAGACAATATATAAGAAGGTATTTTAATCATGCAAAGGACGATGAGAAATGTGTCAAGCGGTGGCGCCATCTCAAGTATATCCGAGGCATTAATTTAAAGTTTTTATCACGTGATGACTTACAGTTTGGGGTGGAATTCCTCATCAGTGTAAAATTATTCTGTTATAATTTCTGATAATTATTAAGTTGCAATTTATTTTTTCCATCTTTAATGTTAAATAATTATTAAAATTAAAAAAATGTACATTATAATTATTTGTTTTTTAAATAAAAAAGCGTGCAATAACTCTAATTATATGGTTTATTCAGAAAATATAAAAAAGAGTATAACATTAAAGAATCAATACACATATATACATATCCTAGCGGTTTGGTTTCAGTTCGCACGTATGTACTTTAAAAGCTGTAAACGACGATATTATTAGCTAAAGATATAACTGTACAACCAGGTAATCAGAATATAGTCGTTTACAGCTCTCCATGTACATACATGCGAACTAAAACCGCTCGAAAATTAATATATTCAATGTATTGTTTTTTCTGACAAGTATGTTGATTCTTGCAACTTAATAGTTATCAAAAATTAATAACAGAATATTTGTAATACTATTTAAAAAAAAATGTAAGAATGATGAGAATTTGAATTCCAAACTGTAAGTCGGCACGCCATAAAAAGTTTTAATTGATTCCTGGAACACACTAGTGACGACACCGCTTGACACAGTTTCCACCGTCCCTTGCAGGATTAGAATACCTTCTTATATATTATCTTAGGGTGGTCCAAGCAGTAAATTATATCAAATATATTATCAACTATTTATTTTTGTATATTTATTTGATTGGGACTGGTAAGCACTATAATTCTTACAGCTGTTGAAATGCATGCATTATTATTATTTTAGACGTGGCTGCATTTCCCGATCAGTGGACATTTATATATCGGACCCTTTGATAGTTGACGATATTTTACTTGTCATATTTTAGAATACTTATCATACCCTTTAAAAATTAGTAGAAAGTCTATTAAAACATATTTTAGAAGGGTAGAAGGAACTAGAAGTCCACTACTCCCGAGAAAAAAAACTATCTATCCACCGAATAAGTTGTAAATTTTGGCCAAATTCCATTTTATATGCAATCATACCTATTTGGGATTGGGGCCAAAATATATTCGTATAATCCCGTGTTTATGTGGTTGTGAACACCATGGCAAAAGATACGTGTGGAAAAGTAGGAATCTGTTGCACTCCCTCAGGGGATTTATTGTATCGTCTTCCATTCTTTATTTGGCAATTGAAGTATAATAATGGAGAGGGTTTCCTGTTTTCTAGTCGAGTGTCTTGGCTCTTGAGTTAATTTTGTACGCCTGTTGCTGTAGACTCAAAATGCCGGCATTAATGCCATTGTTGCTATAACTTCTGTTAAAAGATAACAGCTTACTTATATATTTTCTTACGAATTCAGTTAAATCAATACATGCCTTATAATTAAAAATGTATAAATACTATTTTTTAAAAAACACGTTTTTTATAAAACACATCCTACATTAGATGGAATTAGAAAAAAGAAATCTTGGGTTGGCCAACAAGCACTCGAGAATGACCTCAAAAAAAATATTAGTAACTTAAGGTTTCTTAAATGTGTAAATGATAATAAAATGTTAGAAACATATGAAAGCATTCAATAGCAACATGATAGAAAACTATGAACTGGGATAAAGGATCTATTCTATTTAGTGAACTTTTTGAATTATTTATATAACGCTTGGTTAACTTCAGGGTTCATAATTTTTACGCACTTCGGTAGGTAGCTTGAATCATCTCCTGATGATGCTGATATGGTTAGAGAAACGCTCGTCGAGTAATTGAAAAAAAATTATTTCTTACTTAGTGTTAATTTTGGTGCTGCGATAATTTTGCCAATGAATAAAATCCCTTTTAACAAAAATCTGTTGAGAATGGCAGTTGACTTTTTTTTCTATTCGGTTTTCCATCATGCATATATACGATCACAGATCGTACATCCAGCTATCCATCTGTTTAGTTAAATTGAAAAAAAAGATCACCTACTGTATATAAAAGAAAAAATTATATGTAGGTAGGGATTTCTCTCGAATCTAAGCGTTTTGATGCCTCAAGCAAATACAAGGTTCTATTCTCTATTCCAGTAAATAAATCCTTATTTTCAATTTTTGTTCTCTGTCATGTTGCCTCATTTCTCTTCCGGTTATTTCCTCTCGATTCTTATTTCAGCAGCAAAAACACACACCCACACTCTAGACAGGTGACGAAATCAATGTTTGGAGAATTGCGGTTTGGCGGTTAGTAAAATCAACCAAAATAAATCGATAATTATATTACTGAGTGAAACAATTTATAAATGACTTCCTTTCCACTCTAGATCAAATTATTTTAATTAAAAATTAATTAACAGCCATTTTATCTAACTAAAATAACCATATACAAAGAAGAATTTTAGAACGACTTTTCTATACAGGTTGTTCCATATGGTTATGTCTCAAATTTTGGAAAAATCAAAAAATGTAATTATAAGGTAATTGTAAACCTGGTATCTGTATAAGATAACCTGTTTAGGTAACCCGTATAAGTAACCTAAGGTACTTGTATAGGTACCCGTATAAGGTAAATGTAAACAAAGGTGGTAGATTGTTACAGACCTATGATATAAACATTTTCACGAATTTATAGATGTTTCATGTGTCCTAGAAATAAAAATTTAGGGGATTATGGCCATGTAGGTCAAGCGATCCAGATGGCCAAGCAACAGGATCACCACGATCAATCCATCATAAATAATTATTGTTTATGAAAGTTCGCACGGTAATTCCGAAATGTACTGGTTCGTCATCCATTTGAAATCACGCGATCAAGGGAATAACCTTTAAAAGTGTTCGAAGTTCCCCAATAAGGAACATGTAGGCAATTGTCTGCATTTAATCTCATAGGACGAACATAGTGAGCAAGTCTCAAAGCATCTATTGAGCCAGTATAAAGCTTCATGGAATTCAAGCTGAAAGTTATACATATGTATTGATTTGGACTTTTATAGTTTCCACCTGTGCAGGTTTCTCGGATTTATGATATTTATGACAAGACATCTTGTAAATGAAGCTTCATCTGTTCAAAGAATTGTCCTGTGGAAATTTAGACAGAAAGACGACCATTTTGACTTAAACAGAAAGACGGCATTTGAAGCAAACCTTAGATCTTCTGAAAATGACATGAATATAAGCCCTCATGTTCCAAATTGCTTTTCGAACCTTATGTTCTCAACCAAACAATGGCACATAGTACAACCTACTAATTTGACATATACTGGTAGTTAGATCCATAGAAACAGCATGTAATAAATCATTTACCTAAATCTGCTGCCAATTTCATTATCTGTTGTTATGCCTTTAACTGCAATGCACTGTCAAAAACCGAAAATTTATTAGCTAAGAGAGCTTTAAAAACAACTAAACCTCACGACTGGATAATATCAGAAGAATGGTCTAAAGCAGACCCTGAGTCATATTTCGAAATGCTACGACCTTTAATAACACAGATTTGAGAGTCAAACAGTATTCCCGATGACTGGAAATTTGTACTAACAATTAAATTACCAAAAAAAGGAGACACATTTTTAACAATTGACATAGTATAACGCTACTAAACATAATCACCAAAGTACCAGAACAAATTATCCTAACAAGATTAATTAATAAGATATTTAAAACCAGAAATGTGTCTAGGCCAAGCAATCATTAAATCAGGTCACTCGTGGACCAATCATGTAAACACTGTTAGGGTAATACTAAAACAGTCAGATGAATAGATCACCATTTAGCTTAGACTATCCGTCCAAATGGAAAGTTTCAAAACACAAAAAAAAATCCGAAAACAATTACGTCTTATTCGGGAAGTGTACAGTTGAACCGTCCAAAGATTACCTATGCGTCATCAATTGTTATCCATACGAACCAAATAAAAAATTATTAGTCAAATTAGTGCTAACTTTCATAATGGACGTGGTTAATGCCTCGAAAGACCGATATTAGTTATTTGTATATATAACATGAAATTATATAACGTTGTTTTATAAATCGATATTTTAACGTAAAATTTCGAGTGTTTATCACGAAATTGTAAAGTTTTATGTCATAGATCAATCGAAGAATTTTGTAGGTTAAAATTCGACGAACTTCAAGTTATTAGGAAATTTTAGGGAAGTAGTCAATCAATTAATTTGTTATTGGTCCAAATCATTTTATTTACTCTATAAACATTATTGTCGAGGCCAATTTTTATATGATAAAAACGTTATCAAGGTATGGGAATATAAATGTCCTTAACCCTTTGTTACTCGCGCTCAATTTCGTGACGTGGTTACTCGCGCGGGGGTATACAGTACTCCACCCAATTTTCATCAATAAATTAGGTAAATAAATTAACATTTCAATTAGAATTATGAATAAAATATAATTATAATAAGGTATATCTTACATTAAAAAAAAATATTTATATAGTTTTTATTGAAAAAAAATATATATCGAATGATATTGTAAAAAAAATTTAAATTCAAATTGTGTAATACCATAATGCAAATTATTTTATAAATCATCGTCTGAGTTATTATCCGATGGTAAACCACCACAGGTCTTACATTTGATGTCCAAATGCTGTTTACAGGTAAACCGTCCACAGGATAAACATTTTACCGTAGTTTGGGTGTCCTTTGATCGGCCGCACATATAACATCTTCCTCTCTTGCGTTGTGAATGATCAGTTGGCTCTGAACGATTTTCTACTTTCCCGACCATATTCTCTACAATGCAGCGAATATTTATTGGCAGAGATCTGATCAATACACGCTGTTGCAGATGTGGCTTCATCAGGGACAGAGCTAGATTTTTTTGAAAAACTTTTCTCCTTTTTTTTCTCCTTTTTTTCTCCTCATCAGTTAGGACCGTGTTTACAGTAAATTATGTAGCTATTGATTCCCGCAACATTCAAAAACGACATAAACAAGTTATATGGCCACCTTTGGGTACGTCTCGTTACCGTATATGAACTACACATCTGGTCAACAGTGTCGACACCTCCTTTTGTTCTATTATATTGCATAATTATTTCAGGCTTATTGCTTTCTTCGTCTATCTCAATTGATCGTGCATAGTTGATAAAAGTACAACGGATTTCCTCAGTTTTGGCACATAAGAAACTAAAGTCATCCCATCCTGAAAGCCAAAGGTACTAGACCCTAGTTCCCTTGTCTTTGACGGTAAAAATTCAAGTGGAATTTCCCTTTTATTTTTTTTCATGGTTCCAATTAGAGTCATCCCGTTTTCAAGTAACTTTTTTGCCAAAGGGACACTGTTATACCAGTTGTCCACGGTTATATTTCTATTGGATCCTTTCATACTCTCAGTCAATCTTAGGACAATATCAGTGGGGGTATTGCTTACTCTGTAAGGCCCATCTGGCTGAAGACCACAATAAACCTCCAATTTATATGTATAAAAGGTTTTAGCATCCACGGCAGCAAATATTTTGATCCCATACTTTGCCGGCTTATTTGGGATGTATTGTATGAAAGAACATCTACCACGGAATGGTTCTAATTTCTCATCAATTGTTATAAACTCACCCAGGGAGTCTGCTTTTTGGCAATTTGCAACAAATTGATCATAAAATGACCGGACTGCTGCAAGCTTGTCTAACTTTCTCCTCTCCTGCCTGGTTGTTCTGTCATCAAGTCTTATAGCGCTATGCAAAAAATAAAACCTTGCATACGACATCACCCCTCTGGTAATTTCGATTCCTGTCCCATCACTTGCGAAAATGTCATGAAGATCAGTTTTACTCATTTTCTTTGTACCGATCAAATACAACAGACCCACAAAGGCTAATATTTCTTCTTTAGATGTTTCCTTCATATCCCGTTCTCGAGAATAAGTACCAGCATTTTTCAGTTCTCTAATGTAAATATTAGTGCCAAGCACAATTTCATCAATCATAGTCTCATCAATGATTTTTCTAAATGCTGATAATTCATTTGATATTTCAGTTGATGTAGTGGAAGGAAACCTTTTTTCAAAATTTTTTTTTTGACGTTTTTGCAAACTTACTTGTTATAGGAGTTTTTTTCCATTTGTGAGTTTCTATAGGAACATTCTCACCTCTAATTTTTTTATAAATGTGTTTCACATAATAATTTTCATCATCACCTACTTCATCAGTGGATTGGTCAGACGAGTACCCTTGTTCACTGCCGCTGTCGTGATTTTTGTCCTCATCATTTACACATTCCTCTTCAGAATCAGAGAAACCAATAGGTAGTACTTCTGACTCATCCTCTAACTCATCTTCCGATAGAGCATCCCAAGCAGCCCTGATTTCTTCATCTGTGCGTAACAGATTACTCCTAAGAAATAGAAAAGTAAATTAATAAAAAAAAAAAACACAAATCAAACGTTTTTAGTCTCAACTTTCTAACAACTTACTTCGACAATTATTATAATATAATTAAAAGAAATAAATAAATTGAATGGAAACTGCCATAAAACAGTAGTAAAATGAATAAATAAATAAAAAACTCAAGGATAAAAATACTTACATTCTTGCTCACGTGTGGTATACAGTACTCCGTATCAGAATTGATCAACTTTTCTGTTTAACAATTGATCAAATACTGATATGAATGCAATGAAGCGAATCAAATCTAATAGAACACATGCCCATTGGAGGTTAGAAGGGCGGCCAAGTCTAGATTCGCAGTTGTGCCAACAATAGCAAACAAAATATACCTCTGGGTGACTATATCACCCAGTGCGAGTAACAAAGGGTTAAACAATTACATTACACATTTATTACAAATGTAATTTCAAATATATTATATAATTATATAGAGCATAAAAAAACAGCTGTCTAAACATATACTAATAAGTTCATTAATCAACCACATTAACTACATAGCTATATAACTTCATCAGATTCAGAAGAGGAACTTTCATTTGCATTGATTATTATATACTCAACTTCAACACTGACTCTCAGTCTTCAATTAATTTCTCTGTATGCCCTACAGATTTTTCCCACATTTTCTTGTTATGAGACAGAGCTATACTTGTATTTTTAGTTTGTGAAACTGTTTTTTGAAAATTAAGCTCTATCATATTCTAGTTTTAGTCAACACACTTGTATGTACACTGTATATACAAGTAGGCCTCAAACTGATTTATTTTTGGTTAAAATTAGTAATTTCTGTACTATAGGTATTTTAATAATTATTGCTAATACCTACATATTTTATTATTTACCAGGAATAGCAGGATATGCCAAATATTTGTGCTAGATATAAGTAAGATAGGTGTCAGCTCAAGATTTTGCAGTTTTATAATAAATTGTAAAGCCAAAATGTTATGTCACATATGCCAAAAAGTTATATGTGACATAACTGGCAAACAATTAATATATATATATATATTCATTATACTTAAATGACTTACTTTCTTTGTACATATTGTACAAAGTATTTTGAACTTTCATTCTATTTTCTTCAGGTAAGTCTGTTGTTTTGGTCTTCGCTCGAGGTCTGCTTGTTCCAGGAGAAGAAATAACTGGATTATGTTATTTTCTTTTATATTATTTTTATTTATTATTTTTTTATTTATTATTATTTATTATTATTTTATTTATTATTTATTTATTATATATTTATTTTATTTAATAGAATACATTGTTTTTCTTGATATTTTTAATGCTGCTGCAACTCTCTAACAAATATATTACAATGTGATAATGCAAAATAAGTAAAACGTGATCAAATTAACTATTCTTTACGTCTTGAATGGATGAAAGAGACTCTAACGGTCCCCCATTCCTTTTTTCCGTTTCAAAATACTCATAAACGTTGAGCATAAATTGTTGGGCTTGAGTGTTTTTCAGTGTTGTTCCCGACATTATCTGAAATCACACAAAATGTTAAAACAAATATAGATACCTTAAAAGTTCGCACTTCTATATTTCCGTTATTATTTTGAAATAGTTGTTTATCTTTCAGTATTTTTTTTTTTAGAATAAGCCAATATAAGTTCTGTTTTTTATTAAACATTTGTAATAAAATGTCTTTGGTTAGGTTATAAATATTGAAGTAAATAAAACTTTAAGAATCTTTACAAATATTTACCTATAACAAAATAATCCATAACAGTAGTTATTATAAGAACTTATTTTACAATAAAACTGGACTTTACGGCATTTCACTAAAACACAATAACAAAACAAGTCAAATGACAACCAAAACAGTACCACTGAACTCAATAGAAGAACTTTTAAAGACTGGTACGAACAACTACTTATTTGTTACTTTGTCTTTCTACCCCGCTGTACATTATCGAACGTACTGTTCTTACCCGAAGACATACGTATTGATTTTATCTCCTTCTCTCTCGTTCGGTAAAGCAAAGAACATATTGAGACAATGTCTATGATATAGAAAATTCATGACGTCATTTGATGACGGATGAGTAATCTCTTGGCGGTTCAACTGTATAATAATGCTCAATGCTCTTTGGTGCAGGGTGGATATAAAGGCGAAGAATTTGAAATGTATACAAATGTGAAGCAGGGGTGTATTTTATATTATTTTCAATATTATGCTATATCATTCATGTCTTTAAAAATATCAATAAAAGTCAATCCGGTGTCCGGTGAACCACCAGTTCTAGCTTGGCCGACCTTGAATATGCGAAGGACAATTGCCTTCTGTCGCATTAATTTTACAACATGGTCCATATGCGAGAAGCAGACTTGTAACAAAGGTCTAAAAAATTGACCGGGAAATTGATATAACAAAGATTAAATCGCTAAGAATTAACACTAGAAATGTTTCAACTTTGATCCGCAATGGACCATCCATATAGGATATGGAGAGCTTTACGTATTTGGACAGCATTCTTACAAAGAGTGGAGGTGCAGATCATGATGTCAGAAGGAGAATACGAAAAGCTCACGGAGCTTTGACCTAAGTGAAGATCATCATATTCTACGCTAAAAGAAAACTCCATATATTTAGCACCAACGTTAGGTTTGTCTTACCATATGGATGTGAAACGTGGAAAATAACGGTGAAAATAACTGCAGATCTTCACAAATGGACCGGATAGGATTCGAAAAGAAGACTTGCTTCATCTAGAAAATTAAAAGTAAATTAAACACGAGATCATAATAGGCCTATTTTTGAAAATCTTAAAATTCGACACCCTAGGCTATATCTTTAGGTACTGTGATCACAAATTTCCCAATTTTTCTGTGTTATTTTTTATAACGTGATCCTAAATAATCATGCTATTAATTGCAGTCACAAATCAAACAATGAACGTTGTTAATTTAATAAAAAAAAGTTTCATTGAGTTGTGGTTTAAAAAATTGTCAGCTAACTTTGACACTTCTTCTTTGACACATCCTTTAAAAAAATGTGTTACACTTCCCTGGGTAAGTTATTTAAAAAAATGGTCCATTTAGTCAAGATTTCAAAATGGTACAAAAATTGGCTCTTTTTTTTCCAAAAAAAAATGTTATTGATTATTTTTTTTGCAAAAGAATCACATTTCAAAAAGCTCATATCATGATAAAAAATACTTTTATGTGCTCAAAAATTAGGTTATTTAAATTTGCATAACTTCCATAGTTGGCATGGTACCTATATTGGTTGGCATATAGCCTAGAGTGCCGAATTTTAAAATTTTCAAAAATATACCTATTATCACTTAACACGACCATATAGATTTTTTTTCCTATTTTTGCCGGAACTGGTATAACCTGGTCTTTCGCTCGGTACCCTCTTAACGTTGAGTTTTGAGACACCCTTTATATATATATATATATATATATATATATATATATATATATATATATATATATATATATATATATATATATATATATATGTTTCTAAATCATTCCTAGTGTCGATCCGTTGATTCTGTGAGGAGTCACGACGTTTCGCCAAAATTTCATTTAACATTTGCAAGTGTTATCCGCTTCGACTGAAAACTCTTCAGTTCAATATCGGTATTCGCTAACTGTTTAACTTGCGTTGCAGTAGCCACAAATGAAATGTATATTCGCATATTCTTGTCAAGAGAACTAGTAACGTATCATAAATAAACTTGTACACACAAAAGGACACCAACTCATTTGCAACTGAAATTAAAATTGATATTTAAATTTAATTATAATTCAATTAAATTTTATTATCAAATGAATCT
Source organism: Cosmopolites sordidus (assembly GCA_031761425.1). Lineage (NCBI taxonomy): Eukaryota > Metazoa > Arthropoda > Insecta > Coleoptera > Curculionidae > Cosmopolites > Cosmopolites sordidus. The sequence continues at coordinate 180,001 of JARFXV010001882.1, read as the reverse complement.
GGATTAATTGTCTAGCATATCATGTCCTTTTATGCATCCTCCTTTGTAGGTTAAACTCTACTTATATTATTACTCTAAATATTTGTTCACATTCTGTAAATGGTTCTCAATTTCGGCCCCCTATACTAAAACGAATTTTTATATTTTAGAACAACGCCTCTATCAAACAAAATCCGCTCTAGACAATAACGAAGACGGCCCCAACGCAATGTCAGCCCGGCGTTATGAAAGGAGCTATTATGCCCGTCCTATTCCCTATTCCTATAAATAAATCCATATTTTCAATTTTTGTTCTGTGCCGCAACGCCGTCGTTTGATCGATGCGAAACTCGCTGTGTTTCCGGGCGCACCTCTTTTCTACACTGAAACACTGAAAGACAGGTGACAAAGTACGATAAGGCCATATATGAGCGACATTCCTGGAAGTTTTTAAGTTGCCTCCTGCCGAAATTTTTGAACGGGAAGTTCGCCAGCGTAACGGGAGGCGGCGAAGCTTTTGGGGAAATTGTTTTGAGTGGGTGCGTGGGGCTGATAATGGGACGAAACGACATATTTCTAAAATGTCTTGAAATTTTAAAGACATTTTGCAGTAAAAAAAAATAGTAGTGAATTTTAGGCATTTCCTTCTTTTATTTATTAAACTACACGTCAATTTATTTATATAATCCAATATTAATTGTTTACATGCATTTTTGTTGCAAATTTGCAATATTAATTGTTTACGTGTATATTTCTATTATACAGAGTGTAAGGGTTGTAGACTATCCTTTACATTGTTATGAACAAAAAATTTTCTTAAAGCATGTATCCAAAATGCAACCATTTCCAGGGAAAATAGGTCAGAATTTTTTTTTCGTGGAAAATTAATTTTTTTACTTCATTGCCTTTTAAGGTACTACTTGAAGCATTCATATTTGAAGCACTTTCAGCATAAGTTTAGTTTGCTTTTTTACAAAAACAAAGAGGGAAAACTTACACATTAATGTGATTTAACTTCAAAGTTGAAATTACTAGCACTAATTTTTCATATCATAACACGTTTTAAATGATTCACGTCACTTTATGAAACACATTATTAATTGTTTTATTACATTAAATGTTCAACCTTGAATGAACACCTTGAAACAGTCACGGGATGTCTCTAATCCAGTTGGAAACAGCTTTCGCGTAAATAAGAAACATATCGTGATGTTTGCGTACAGAAAGAAATTTGAAGTGTTAATGGACTTGAAAGACACTGAATAAATTTTTGCCGCCAACACCCTTTGTCGTCGGGATCATTTCATTTGGTTTAACGTTAATATTTCCATTTTGGCTGATGTATGGCATGATTCTTAATTTAAAATAAATAACGGTTTAACAATATTCCTTAATTTATTTGTAGTTTATTCGATAAATAATCCCCTTTTAATATTTACCAAATATGCGTTTAGACATATTTGCTTTAAATAATAATTAAGAACTGTGCATTTTTTTTCGCGGAAATCCTTAAGTTTTTGACCCTTTGACGGGTTTTTTTGTCTCAAATCATGTGAAGAATCGTTGGTTATCGGTTGTTATTAAGTTATTAGATTATTAAATTTAATTTGATCAATATACCTTCACAATCCTGAGAACTAATTTTATAAAAACTCGATTTCTAATTGTAATTTACTTATATGATATGGTACTACTTATATGATATGGTACTACTTATATGATATGATCTACTTATAAATTAACAAGCTGTTATTCACCCGCTTCAGGGCGTAAATTAAATTTGGTAATAATTGTTTTTTTAAGATAAAAATTACTTTTAGAATTCCATAGCTTCTACCTGCTATTTGACTTTTTTTCCGTAAATTTCACAAAGACAAAATTGTGAGGCATTCGCAACTATACAATCCCAATTTTTAAATTTTGGGGTATATTTATCTTCTACTCCTTCATAACCCCCCTTACAAGTTGATTTTTATGAACCCTCCTCTTTTGCAAACATTTACGGTGCATGAAGAACAGTCCTGCCAAATTTCAAGTTTGTAGGACTTGAATTTAAAAAAGGAGGAATATTTATCTTTTACGTTCCCGCAACCCTCCCTTAGGAGTTGATTTTTATGAACCCTCATCCTGAGCGAGCATCTACGATGCATAAAGAACCTTCCTGCCAAATTTTAAGTTTGTAGATCTTTCGTTTCGAAAGTTTCGATAGTTTTGAAAAATTGTGAGTGGATGAATATGAGTGGTATATATATATATATATATATATATATATATATATATATATATATATATATATATATATATATATATATGACCGTTTAATATTAGTTTTTGTTTTTTCTTGGGGTTTCGGTTATTTTTGTTTAGTTTTTAATTGACATATTTTTTGAATTTCACCTATTTTATAATTTTTTATAATACGTTAATTTATCATTCGATTATGCCATTATGTATAGTACTTAAATTATCAATAGTTATAAGTTAGCTTAAAAATACAAATATATCTTCACATTTATAATATTAGTAAAATTATCAAAAATGAAGTAAAAACTCACCAAAAGTTTAAATATGAAAAAAATTATTGAAAGCAATAATTTAAACCAATATATCAAGAAATAATGCTTTAATTGGATATAGAAATAATCCACAAATATATTTTTATAATCGTCTGGTTAAAGATCGCACATATTTCCAGCCTGAGCAGACTTTGAAAAAAATTTACTAACGGCTGAATTTGAACTAATTTTCAAAAACAACTGCAAAGTCTGCGCGGTTTTCGATGCTATCTTCAACTTGGATATTATATTCATTCCAATTAATTTTTGCATTAACAGTTCTTGATCAATTTACATGAAGTATAAATAGAATTCCTGCTAAATTTGAAGTCTGTAGGACTGACAGTTAGAAAACTGGTTTATATGTACATTTTACGTCCCCGCCGCCCCTCTTGGGAGCGGATTTTCGTATAACCCTTCTTTATTGAATGACTAAACAGGTTTTAAGGTATTAGGGTTAAAGGCGCATCAGCAACTAGGCTATTTAGCGACTGGACCTACAGATTAACGTGGGTTCCGAACCACGGTCATCAGCTACCGACAAACCCAGGCCTCAGGCTATAAACCCTCGGTTATATGTTTACCCATAAGTCTATCAGGAAGCCTACAGACTGGCGAGTGACCAATGTAGAACGCTTCTCAGAAGGTATTCGGCCTTACCCAACTTTTAACTGGAGTGACCGAGGGGTAATTCGTTGTCGGATTTTACACTCTTGCCTAGAAACAATCACAGACATTTAGGTGTGGATATGTGTGAGCGTGGATGTGTATATGTGAGTGTATATAAGTGTGTGTGTGTGTGTGTAGGGTAGGAAGTAAGACGGACAGAAGAATTAAAGAAAAACACCCATGCGAGCGCTGGAATCGAACCAGCTACCTTTGGATTGCCAGGCAAGCCACTAAACCCACCAGACCAGCGCGGCCGGCATTGAATGTCTGTGGCGTATAAGGAATATTTCTGCCAAATTTCTAGTCTATAGGACTGACAGTTAAAAAACGGGTTTATTTGTACATTTTACGCCCCCGCAACTTCTCTTTGGAGCGGATTTTTGACTAACCCATCTTTAGTGAAAGTTTCACTGATAAAAAAATTCTGGTCGTGAAAGGACTTGAAAAGAAGTCGTTTTTTTAAAAACTGGAAAAGAATTTGTTACTATTAGAAGAAAAATTTCTATTTTCAAAATTTCGATCAGAGTGGGTGTCAAATTCTATTTTAAAAATTAATTTTTACTTATAATATTCACAGTGCTTTAAGGTGGTCTCAAATAAACTATTTAATATAGAGAATATCTCATAAGTCTTAAGGAAATTACATAATATGGCTGTCATCTAGTTAAATAAATAATACAGAAGAAATATATTATCTGTTATCTTTGTTGTCAGAATTTATAGAGGCTAAATATCATTTAGTACTGTCAACGATTTAATTATGATCAGTATAAGTGTAAACGTGGCACTCAGCCAATCAGCTGTTTGTGATACGTAAAAATAAAAAAAAGTGATAGTATTCCATATTTATTAGTCAAACCAAAGAGCTCTTAGATTTATATTAGGAGTATAAATAAAGTAATAATACTGTAGCGTTGATCTAACAAAACTGTTGACTTCTCCTTTATAAGTAAGACACGCCAACATTTGATGCGTCTTTAGCACGTGCTTATTTTTCTAGAACATTCTGAAAATGAGTAACAATTTCGACCACTGCTGCGTTATAAAGTTTTGTATTTTTTTTTCTTGGGCTTTTCGCAACCATTTAAAACTCCAAAAATATTAAGACTAAAAAGAATCACTGGGTAAAAAACAAAACAATAAAGCGAAGGGCTAAGACCAAGATTTACAAAGTGAAAATTCCGACTTATTTTATTGGGACGACACACCGGATCCTCCATCAGGTCTGTCCATAGAATCAGGTCATGTATTTAGACAACTTGGAGAGAAACTGTGCCATCCAGTCGAACACCATTTGGTGTTGTCGGAAGACGAAGACGTCGAGAAGGGTTACATGTTACCTCCAGAAGAATACGACAAGCTGAATTACAGAAGCTCGTTTGTAAAGAGGTTGATGAAATGTGAGACTGTAGAAGAAATGTATGCATTGGCCGACGACATCATTGGGACCTAAAGATATTATATCTGAGGTTCTTAATAATACCCCATAATGTTTACATATATAATATTTTTAATATTAATATCTACATAATACTCTGAAAGATAGTAAGTAAATATGGCAATGATACTTACATATAGAATAATATTTTTTTACTGACAGTGACATACTACCAAAACAAAAAAATAATTGGTGAGTTTTCCTGTGTGATTATTGTATATTGAAATAATTAAACGTTTTTAATTGTATTCTTTAGAATCGGGAACCATATGTAATTTAAATCTACCGAAGGTATAGCAATACACTTATTTTTATTTGAATTAATTATAGCGGTTTCTTTTAATCTTCTGCATTTAGTTACCGATTCTTTTAATACCATTTTGGAATTATTCCAATTGATTTTATGTCCCGCATGCGTGTTGGCAAATTCTAGATTTGTTAAAATCACCCTTTCTAAGAAGATTTTTATGTGCTTTTATTCTAACATCTAACTGTCTAGATGTCTCGCCTATATAAAATTTGCCATATTCGCAGGGAATTTTATAAACCACATTTTTGGTTTTCTGTTGCGTGTTGTTTAGAGCCATTTAGATAATATCAAGTTTTGTCAGACTTGGGGAAAGTGTGATGGAAACTTTTACAAAACTTCAATAGGCCTATGGAAACAGTCTTCTCTATAATATTCTTCTTATCACCATTAATTTCGGACACCTCTCTCATTAATCTTAATTGTTTATTATAAATATCTTTGTTTAAAAGTCTTAAAATAGTCATCTTATTATGAAAGCTACGATTCCAATGATATTGGTGGTGGTGGTGTGTTTTTAAACCTTATCAAAATATCTATTTTTATTGTTGATACTTACTAAACACAATTTTCTAAATTTTATGCTTTTATTTACATTACGTATGTTTTTAGACTCATTTGCATAATAATTAATAACTGTGGATTTTTTTTTGCGGAAACTTTTACGTTTTTGAGCCTTATAAGAAATTTTTTCTCTTAAATGATATGAAGAATCGTTTGTTATTAAGTGATTTCTCTCACACCCTGTAAAATAATTTCAATTTCAAAATTCCACATACCTACCTGAGGCTCTCGACCTCCTGAACCTGAACTCCGACAAAAGTTGATGACGGGATAATACTTTAAGAAGGATATTTTAAGGAAAATATTTAAAGGAATTTGTGAACTGGAATATGGAACTATAGAAAAGACATCGTGTCCACTCTAAATATAGGCAAACGGAGATGGACGGGTCACGTTATATCTGATAACAATAAGATCGTAAAGAATATTGTAATACCAAATTCTGAGGGTGTTTGGAAGATTGATGTGCTGAACTGGTTGACATAATTTAAGGAAATTTGTGACCCTACATTAAGGTTAATAAGACTTATGATGATAAATTGATTAAAAAATATAATTTTTATATCATATGAGGGTGAAGTTAAGATATTTTTTAAGTGAAATATTGTTTTGTCTTGAAAATCGATTTATTTTTCGTATGGCCTTTCTAACTCAATACATTTGGCCCAATGATTTTCCAACTTTTTATGCCTGCCATAAAGTACGATTTCCAAAATTACGACGTCGAACTTTGCAAGAGTCCTCTGTTTCGGTCATATTTTTACCTTTTGATTTGAATTTTTTTCCAACTAGCCATTTCTTCATATTTGGGAAAGGAAAGAAAGGGAATTCACATACCAATTTGACAGGTTCGCTGTTGAAACGGTGGACGGATCAGCGAGTGTATTGTCGTTATGAAATAGCATTTTTATCTTCACGATGTAAGGACGAATTTTCATCAAATATTCTGAAGTTATGTAGCAGTGAATCCAAGTTTTATTAAAAGATAGAAAACCTATAAAAATAACTATTTTATCACTGGTATGTGATAAATTCAATAAAATTCGTAAAAAAGGTCAAAAACACACATCTACAGGAAGATGAAGTCTTTGACGTATTATCATTGTTTCCAAATATACCGATTCCGTATACCTCGAAATACCTGAGGAAGTTCCTCGAGTTAAACGGCTTTAACAACTGTTTCAGAGTACATCTCCCTAACGAGGTCATGTATGAAAAAATAGGTTTTAGCTTAATAATAGGTTTTACGAACAACAAGAAGGAAAGGCAATAGGCAAACCTTTGTTACCGTTCTTAGCCAACTTATTCATGGGCCTAACGAAAGGCTGAATTCGGTTAATTTCCGAAGCTGTGGCTCAAATTTATACATGATGTTTTTGTAATTTTCATTTAAAAAAATGTTTTTTCTCTAACAAACAAAAATAAGCACTGTGTTCCTGGCCCGTCTTCTTACTTGATTCGAAGCAGGAGTTTTGTTCCATCTCGTTCGACCCTCATTTCCTAGACAATAATTCCTAAACGTGAGATGACCTTCGGACTTAGTTTGAAAATCACCCTCCTGTGCAGAATGAACAGAATCATGTTCAGCAATTCAGATTCTCATATTCAGAATCACCTTCTTGCTTGGTTTCGTATCTATCCTTTTACATTTCAATGAAATCCTACACCTCGCTGTCGTTACTATCTTCAGTCAAAATCAGAATTTTCTTTCAAAATCATTTTAATTTGATTTTGATCCATGTTGCTGTAAATTATAACCTGAAAATAATAAAAAAAGGTTTAAACTATGCCATATTTTATAAAAACTAACAATGCAATATTGTAAGAATAATGAAAGTTAATATTTACAGGAAAAGTTGCACATATGTATATGCGCATCAGTCCCACACACACCAAATGGCGTCAAATATGGTGACACATGTTACTCGCGCCAAAGCACTTTGCGCAGTAAAGTGAAGGTAGCAACGAATCGTGCAGCTAGCAGAAAGTACAAACTATAAACGTACAAAATAAAAGAAAAAAATACAAAAAAAGAATTTTGTCGGTCTCACAGACCAAAGCGCGGGTATGGGAATGTTAAACAAAGCTACTTATAGCAAAGAATTAAAATTAATAAGGGAGGTGTCCTAAGTGAATGGATATAATAAGAATATTTTAGAAGACACAGTTTTCATAGACTTTATTAAAGTTTTAACATTAACGAAATTGTTGTCACTCATTTTTTGATTGCACAAAAAATGAGCACGCATTGAAGACGCATTAGATGTTGGCACACTTAATTTCTAAAGGAGAAGTCAAATGTGTTGTTAGATCGAACGTTACACTTCCACTCTCATTACTTAATTTATACTCCTCGTATAAGTCCAGGAGCTCTTTTGTTTGACTAATATATTTGAAATACTATAAGATTTTTTTAATTTTTACGTATCACAAACAGCTGATTGGCTGTATGCCACGTTTACACTAACACCGATCATAATAAAATCGTTGACAGTACTAAATAATATTAATCCTCTATTAATTCTGACAACAAAGAGAACATAATATATTTCTCCTGTAATATTTGTTTAGTTTAATGACATGCACATTATGCAATTTCCTTAAGACTTACGAGACTTATGACTAAAGATTTATGAGACTTCTCTGTATTATATATTTTATTTGAGACCACTTTAAAACACTGTGTATATTATAAGTAAAAAATTAATTTTGAAAATAGAATTTGGCACCCATTATCTGAACAAATTTCTCTCATATCTTTGAAAATTTAAATTTCTCTTGCAACTGTAATAAATTAATTTTTAACTTTTAAAAAATCGGTTTTTATAGAGTCTAGAATATAGAGCACTTAGTAGCTGAATTATTTTTATTTTTAATCTTGAAATTTGAGTAACCGCATTGTTGGCACATCTCAAATTGAATTCATGTATTAAACCCGAAGAGATTTATCACTATACACCAAATCAATTTTTTTGTTGTTGCCTATTATTGGGCAATAAAATGATATTTTCTACGGAAATGGCTGCATTTTGAAAACATGTTTTAGCAAACAAGTGTTCAAAATAATATATAGGATCGTTGGTTAAATATACAAAAACTATTTCCCTTACACCCTGTATATTTATTTAGATATTGCCTAAAAATCTAAATAGTTTTTATGGCAGCTTATTTGTATAAAAATTAATATTCAAAATAGTTTTTGGCACGCATTGTTATATAAGCTCAATAAAGTCTATTTTTGTATATGAAAATTTTCTCATGGAGAACAATGCCAACAAATAAGAGACCATTAATCTTTGTTAACTTTTTGGAGTTAAATTATACATACATAATGGATTTTCTCAGCATGTTCTCGTTTAATAACCACCAACTAATATTTCAGAAGCTCTACTGGTTTTACTAATCGGGCGGTGCTCTGACAACCGCCGCTCTAAATAAATCTAATTCTATTCGCAGGCTGTATCCGGCCAACGTTTTTTGCAACGATGCAGCACCATCCAGGTACATGGTACCTGCCATGGGGGGTGCCCCTGCAGAAGATGGTAGCGGTACCTATTCATCCTGCGGGCACCCTTCATTTACAACCACCCACGGTGCACATGCAACCGATGTTGGCGGGGTTGCCAGCTCCTCTAGCTACTCTTAGGACCTTCGTGGCTACACAACCGACAGCCATTCGACAACCACAAAGAAAGGTAATAAATGTAGTATGTAGTTGAATATTTACAGTCAAAGTTCTTTATTCACGGTTCCATTATTCGCGTTTTCAATATTCACGGATTTAAAAAATGTGACCACTTCTTGTATTCGAGACTGAAAATTTCTTCGTTCGCGGATCCAAAACTAATGATACATATTGTATTTTTAGAAAAATATGTATTTATTTACCAGTTACCTTTCAAAACAAACTAGTATCAAAGTATTTATAAACAAACAAGTTATTCCACAAATAAAAGGAGGCCGCTGTACGCGTGATGCTATAGCCTTTGATAAAAGCCGCCTTCGCACGATCGGTGCCCGAATTTTTTGTTTTATTGCTTCAACTTGTCATTCATCGCAATACATTCGAGTGAATAGCACATGTCGCTTCTGCTTTGTGCGCGATTTATAATGTCGAGTAGAAGCAAAGGAAATTAAGTCCTACACGAAAAAAGTGTTGCTGCTTAAGGTAAAAATGTCAATGAGTCAACTGTAAGATCCATCAATAAATAGAAGGTAAAATAAGGAATTCTACAGCTTCAGCCTCCCGATCAGCAAACATTGTTCATAATTCAGCAATTGAAAAAATGGAAGCTGTATTAACCTAATCGATTGAAAACTGTAGCCAGAAGAGAGTGTCTCTAAGTGGTGCTATAATCCGTGAGAAAGCTAAGCATCTTCACGCACATTTCAAAGAATCTGGTGATGAACATACGAATGGAGGATTTCAAGCATCGGAAGGTTGGTTCAATAAGTTCAAGGTGCGACAATCAGTGCATAACATCAAAATTGTTGGAAAAACTGCATCTGCTGAGACTTCAGCAGTAGCACCTTATCCAGAAGAATTTTCAAAATTAATTATTAATAGGGTATACAAACTTCAACAACTGTTTAATGCAGACGAAACTGCCCTGTTTTGGAAAATATAGAGTTACAATGCTACTCTGTTCTAATATATCAGTAGATTGTTTAACTAAGCCACTTGTGCTTTACAGATCGCGTAAAACCAAAACCGCCAGTGTTTCGGCATTCAAATAAGAAAGCGTGGGTTACAAGTGTCCTTTTTTGTGACTGGTTTCGGGATTGTTTTGTTCCTAAACTTAAAACTTTTGAAGAATGAAAAAATTAAAGAATAATTTGAAGAAAAAAAAATTAGATTTCAAGGCAGTTCTAATTTTGGACAATGCTCCAGGTCACCCTCGTGAGCTTGAACCTATGCATTCAAATATAAATGTGATACTTTTGCCTCCTAATACGATACCCTTACTCTAACCTATGGACCAAGGAATAATCCAGGCCTTTAAGCTCCATTACATTAAACAACCTTTAAAATCATCCTGGACGCCATGGAATGTGATCCTGAAATGAATGTTAAGCAATGCTGGAAAAATTTTGTCATAATAAAGAGCTAAGCATTAACTGTCGGTAATGATGAAGAATCGGTGAACATTCATACATTAACTGAAAACATTGCTCAAGTTGCGAATGACATTGGACGAGATGGTTTCGAACAGATATAATCCAGCGACATTCAAGAATTGCTTGAATCGCAAGATGAAGATTTGACCAAAACCAACTTGGTGGAAATGAGTAATCTTCATTCCATTGAAGAGGAAGCCTCAACGAGCACTGAAAAGGTGACATTACACTTAAAAAACCTGAGTGAAGGTGGTTTACCAATCGGCTTTGTGAATTCATCATAAAATTTGATGCGTTTATGAAAAGAAGTCTTGTTTTTAAAAGACAAATTGTTAAAGCCACAGCCGAATGTCAGTTCGAATTCAAGGACCTTTTCAAAGGGACAAAACAAAAAAAAACTAAATGTTTTAAGCCACTGCGTAAGGCTGATAATCATTATTAATATTGTTAAAAAATTTCTCATTAAATTGTTTTTGTTATATATTTTTTCTTTTATTTTGTTAATCTTGGAACTTATCCCATATAAATTACCATTCCGTATTCACGGTCTCTGAATTCGCTGTATATTTACGGAACGTATCCCCCGAGAATAAGGAGCTTTGACTGTACAAGATTATGTTGTATTAAAAAAAAAAGAGATTTAAGAAATCTTTGTATATTGAAATTAATTATACTTAATATGCGAATTTTGTACACAGGAACTAAAGGCTGCTAATTATATTTTGTCAATATTAGATAAAAATCGAGTTTATTTTTTATTAGAGCGTAACAAATGTATTTGAGTTTTTTTTTGTTTATAAACAAAGATTTATTCTTCATTTCTCCGAGGTTTAATCCGATCTTAACTTTTTGATTCATACTCTCTTCAGTATTAAAGCGACTTCACTACGAAACATTCGGTCGATGCTTTTTAAACAAAAACGATAAAATATAATAATATAAAACACTAATAAAAAAATAATAAGTTGCAAAATTAGACAAAGTGTTGGATATTATTTGAAAAAAGGTTTCAAAGCGGCGGGCTCCGCTTCTTAGATTTGCAAACTAAAGGGGGCAATTATGTTGAGATCATATATCATTTAAACAATTTAAAGAAATGTATAGAGAGTACACAAATGAAGCAAAAATAGTATCATAACAAGAAAAGTAGCTATAGTGGTAATAAATAATCTGGAGGCTTAAAACCGTTGTTGATCGAGCGACTGTGTACAGTCTAGTGTGCTGATATCTGAATCGTAAAAAAAATTCGGAAACGTTCACAGTTTAATAAAGACGCATTATAGAACGTACAGGAACCAGTCTACTGATTCATGTATGTACGTATATACGTATATCATGTATATATATATATTATATATATATATATATATATATATATATATATATATATATATATATATATATATATATATATATATATATATTTATATATATATATATATATATATATATATATATATATATATATATATATATATATATATATTTATATATATATATATATATATATATATATATATATATATATATATATATATATATATCGTGTATATTCGGAAAAGCTTCCGCGGTATTTTTTTTTCGATTTCTAGTTGTGAACTCTGGGGCGTAGGCAGATTGAGGCCTCGGAGTAAATCAACTAGATTCTCATGAACATGGCTTCAAAGTGGAATCCGAAACGTCGAGATTTTATAAATCTAAAACGCGGTTCTACCCGAGATTGTCGATCCACTGCAGGACAAAAGCCTGCCCAGCATGCTTCCAGATTGCGCTTGTTCCTGAGCTTTCTTCTGCCATTCGGGTCGAATATGCTTGATGATGTCATCGATCCATCGTGTTTTAGGCCTTCTTCGTGGACGCTTATGGTCAAGCGGTATCCATCCTAAGATTTGGTCCATCCGCCATATCATCGCCTCGCTATATGGCCTGCCCACCTCCATTTCAATTCATTTACCTTTGCAATGATGTCACATACTTTCATCTGTTCTCTGATCTATGTGCAGGTTTTTCTATCCCGCATTGTAATGCCAATCATACACCTTTCCATTTCCATCTGTGCTACCCGAAGTCTTAGAATTGATTGTGATGTGAGTGTCCATTTTTCACATCCATATGTCAGAGCAGGCAGCACACACTGATCAAAAACATTTCTCTACAGCGAAAGGGGAATTTTGATCTTAAACTCCATATTGAGCCTGCCAAATACTTGCCAGTTACACTTAACGCGCCGTTCCATTTCCTGGGCGGTATCACCCTCCATTGAAATTCTTTGCCCTAGATATATGTAGTGGTCCACCACTTCGTAAGTCGCTTCCTAAAATAGATATTCTTCTGTTTTCAGTAAATTTGTTGAACATAACCTGACTCGTTTTCAGATTTATTTTCAAACCAAATGGTTATCCCTCCTCCTGCAGTTCTTGTATGTGTTTGTGTAGTTCATCTGGGTTTTGTGACAAGAAAACGATATCATCTGCAAATCTAACGTGGTTTAAGTATGCATCATTTATTTTTATTCCATCCTGTTCCTAATCCAGATTACGGAATACTTCTTCAAGGCAGGCTGAGGAAAGAACAGGCTGAGGAAAGAATAGGCTGAGGAAACACACACACCTCGTTCTATATTGCTTTTAGCTTCAAGATCATCCATGTGAACTGTCGCTGTAGCTTCATCATACATGGATCTCAGTAGGTTTACATAGACTCTGTATATCCTTTAGTTAAGCAATGGCAAGCATTATGGCTTGGTTAAGCCTTATGGGTTGCCTTGATATTGAGTCAAATGCGTTTTCTTAGTCAGTCAATAAAAGCCAAACACAGTGGCATGGTGTATTCATTGTGCCTTTCTATGACCTGTTGGACAACCTGGATATGATCCATTGTACTGAATCCACTTCTTAATACTGCCTGTTCTATTGGTTGTGCGTTATTCAGTGTTTTCAGTATTATTTTAAATATTATCTTGGTGAAAACCTTCAATACTGTCAGGAGGCTTATTGGGCGGTAGTTTTTCAAATCCTCCTATGTTCCTTTTTTATGAAGAAGAATCACTTTAGCACTGTTCCATAGGTTGGGTATTTCTGTTCCCTGAGGCATTCTGAGTACAATTTTGCTAGTATCTTATATAAAGTTTGACCGCCGGCTTTCAACATCTCAACTGTTACACTGTCCTTTCCTGGAGCCTTTCTATTCTTCATCGCTTCGATAGCATTTAACACTTCATCCAACAGGATATCTGGCACTTTTCTATATATATATATATATATATATATATATATATATATATATATATATATATATATATATATATATATATATATATATATATATGTATATATATATATATATATATATATATATATATATATATATATATATATATATATATATATATATATATATATATATATATATATATATATATATATATATATATATATATATATATATATATATATATACATGCCCGGTTCTCCAGGATTGAAGAAAACAATTGTTGTTATGAAAACTCATGCAAGGTGTGTAGATAGAGTAATGAGACTGATTTTTCATAACTCATATATAATATATATATATCATAACTTATATATAACTTATATATATATATACTTATATATATATATATATATATATATATATATATATATATATATATATATATATGTATATATATATATATATATATATATATATATATATATATATATATATATATACATGCCCGGTTCTCCAGGATTGAAGAAAACAATTGTTGTTATGAAAACTCATGCAAGGTGTGTAGATAGAGTAATGAGACTGATTTTTCATAACTTTTTATCCAATTAAAATTACAGTTCTACATCATCTTCTTCAAGGTAGTTGCCTTCAGTAGATATACAACGCTGAAGATGGCTTGTTCGGTCTTTATACCAGTGCTGAAACTTAGATATAACTCTGAGATTGATAAATGCACAATCTATTTTTTTTTCTTTTATTTGGGTTTTTCGCCACTATCTAAAACCCAAATAAAGGATATATATATATATATATATATATATATATATATATATATATATATATATATATATATATATGTATATATACACATATATATATATATAAACACGCCACAATCATTCAGACATTACTTAAATGCACAATCTGATGAACGGTTGTATGAATCAAATTAAACTCTTTCCCCATCATTCTGACTATCAAGCGACAAGCTCAAAATTATGAGCTCATTTTAATTACTTTTTGCAGTTGAAGACTGCGAGGTTCACCTTCAATCAAGTCTCGGTCTCTTGAGAATGACTTAAACTACCTGAAATCATGCACCGTTAACTAAGTACAGTTTTCATCGGCCTGTTGAAATTTTGTAAAAAGTTTCGGTCGAACTATGCCCATGGCTAAAAAAAAACTGTTCCCATAGGGCTGTTGAAGTTTTGTAAAAATGTCCTTTGAAGTCTGCCCAAGGTTGAAACAAAACTTGATAACTCACGGTTGTTTGGAATTGTTGTCACTCATTTTCAAAATGCAGAAGAAAAATCTGATTTTTAAAGAGAATTGCTACGCAACACCAAGTGACTTTAGGGAGTTCAGTCTACAACTGGAGACGCATTACATATTGTTCTGCCATACTCTCAAAGGAGAAGCCAACACTGTTACCAGAAGGCTACTCCATCAGTCTCATTGTTTGTTTACACGCCTTGTACACAGCCTCAGATTTGATTGATTCAATATATTAAACCGGTTGAAGACGACCGTTGAAAATGGTCTAGGACTGTAGCTCTACAGGAAGAAGATCATTCATATGAAGAAATAAAGAATTGGTTAAGAACTTCTTGCTGATTGGGTATTAATGATGTTTGCTTCACACATTATAGTAGATTTTTATTCAATATTTCAACCCAAATATACATTTATTCGAGTAAATCGAACAAAATTCCTATTTTATTCGAAACTAGAGCCATGTTTGTGCATTCTATTGATATAAGGTAAAACTTAAACCTAATATATTTTAATATCTCTAAAGATTTTAATATATTATTATATTTTTTTAATATATTTGTGCTTTATGATTTAGGTATTTTTGCTTTGTGGTGATTTAGTGCAGGTATAAATATCAATTTTAAGCAACTTTTTCTCATAACATTTTACTCTAAAATGGTAAGTGCGCCTAGTTTACTCTTGGGGCATATACGCCCTTTTGAACCCCTGTTTTCTACCATAAAATTTTGCTTTAAATAATCCATGACTTTAATGTTTATTAAATATCACGGAGTATATTATAATGTTATACATTGTAAAATATTAAAACTCTATATGCTTGTTACCAAAAAGTAATATCGCAGTGCGTCCATTAAGTATCAGTTCTGGTCCAGGAAAATGTCTTTAAAACGAAATACCTGGCATTTTTTATGAACTGTTATTCGAACTATTCTCCTCTCGCTTCGATCCGTTTGTTACATCGATTCAATAGTGATTCAAGTGCGTGGTCCACCTCATTTTGTGGAATAGACCTTAAAGCACGCGTAGAAGCTGTTTGGATGGTCTGAATGTCTTAAAAATCACCCTTTTAACTTTAATTTCAACTTCGGGAAGAAGGAGAGGTCACAAGGGGCGAAATCTGGTGAATACGGTAGACGATTGATCACACAGACTTCGTTTCGGGCCAAAAATTAACGCACCATCGTGTCTGACTTGACGCATTATCGACGAATTATGTGCATCAATCATTTCAGGACTTCTAAGTAGTACTGCCCAGTCACAGTTTGACCCAATGACAGGTGGGTGATGCCTTTGCTATCGACAGAAACAATAAAAATTGTCCTGATTTTTGAAGGAGTTTTTCGTGTTTTTTTTGTCTGTGGTGAGTTTTTCGACTTTGGTCCTTAGTTTCTGGATCGTATTGAAAGCACCATGATTCATCCCCTCTAACAATTGATGTCATAATGTTTTGACGACCTTTTGAAGCTGCGACAACCTCTCTGGAATAATTGACACGAAATGATTTCTGCTCCTCCATTAACGTGTATGGAACAAACTTTGCACAGTTCTTTGTTTTACCCATATCCTTGTGAACAATAAGTCGAATTATTTCGCTGTCGATATTCAAAGCGCCTTCCATCATTTTTAGTGAAGTACCGCTGTCATTTGCTACAAAATCGCGAACTTTTTCGATCATTTCAAGAGTGCGAACTGAAATTGGTATCTTGTCTGGTTTGTCATTCTCTAGCAATACTCTGCCATCCAAAAAAAACGTTTATGACATAGAAAAATATTTGTTCTGCTTAAACAATCATCGTCGTACACTTGCTGCATCAACCGGAATGTTTTTGACGCAGCTTTTACCGAGTTTTGCTTTAAATTTAATAACAGCTCTTTGTTTTATCATTTTATTTGAACATAAAATGTTTTTAGCTTGTAAACAACAAGTCATAAAATCAACAAATGTCAACTGATCGTTGTAAAGTAGGTTTCGTTAGGTCCAGGAATATTCAAGCTTTGAAATGACGCCGCTCGTCAATTGATAGAATGACTGATTGCCGAGATATATTTTAAGTACTGATACTTAACGGATGCACTGTGTATTACCACAAATGGTAAGTTATCTTATCGTACAGTTCTTATCAGTAATTTTTTTCTAGCCCATTTTTATAGAAGACAACAAAGCAATAATTCTGTTATTATTAACACTAGCAAATGTTTATATAAAGGATATAAGGTACTTACTGAGTAAGGAAATCATTTACTGCGAACTGCTTTAAAAAAATCTTAGGATAAATGTTGGACCATCGCTATGTTAAAAATATCCTTTTATCAACGATATTTCTATAAGAACATTTTTACTCAGATCGTCCTTTTTGTTATTAATTCCTGCAACCTGCTTTTTCTATATATTGAATCATTTCGACGCATTTTATAAACAAAATTTCATTTAAAAAAATCATGCCCTTCAAGCAACAGAAGCCAACCTTTGTTTGTTTGATTATTGGTAGGCAATAAAATTGAAGAAATTATGGCAAATTCTGCCGGAAATTGGAAATGCCAATTAGATCACCTGACTGGCATAATTTATCATCATCATCATATATCCCGTCTATAGCGCTATCCGCCTTTGGGTTCCTAATCGCCAGTTATTTCTATCCTCCCAGTCATCCTCCGAGAGATTCCTTGCCGACATAGCTTTTGTTATTCCATGCAACCATGTTATGGGCGGTCTTCCTCTTTTCCTCCTTTCCGTAGGCATTCACTCCAGAATCCTTTTAGGTAGTCTTTCCCTTGGCATTCGCCTCACATGTCCATACCAGCCTAGTTGTTTCCTTTCGATGTCATCAATTATTGTGTGTTCTACCCTCATTAAATTTCTGACGTCCTCATTTCTAACATGTTCAAGTCTAGATTTACCTGCCGATCTTCTCCAGAAATCCATTTCCACTGCAAGTAGGCTGTTTTTTTGCTTGTTTGTCAGCTGCCATACTTCCGAGCCATAAATCAGTGTGGGTTGTAATATAGAGTTATAAATTTTCTTTTTTGTCTGTGCTCTAATATTTTTTTGCCATAATATTGAGTTCAATGCTCCGATAACCTTCTTTCCCTTTGTTATTCTGTCTTTTATTGTTTCGTTGTTTCGGCCAGTCTTGTTGAGTCTTGAGCCCAGATATACGTATTCCTCGCAGCACTTGATATATTCGTTGTCCAGAATCAGGTCTCCTGGTAGTTGTTCTTGTCCAATGTTCAAATATTGTGTCTTCTCTGTGTTAATTTGCAATCCCCATCTCCTGTATTCTTCGAATAGTTTCCGCGCCATATATTCCAGGTCTTCCTTATCCTGGGCGATCACCACCTGATCATCAGCG
Organism: Cosmopolites sordidus; assembly: GCA_031761425.1. NCBI lineage: Eukaryota > Metazoa > Arthropoda > Insecta > Coleoptera > Curculionidae > Cosmopolites > Cosmopolites sordidus. The sequence continues at coordinate 161,533 of JARFXV010001882.1, read as the reverse complement.
TAGTGTAATGTATATAGAGTTGTATCCTCTATTGTTATTCCCATGCCATTACACTTCCGTTTCCATAACCTCAGCGCTTCATCGATGTATATATTAAATAGGGTAGGTGACAAAGAACATCCCTGGCGTAAGCCTTTAGTTACGTTGAAGCCTTTTGAAAGTTTATTACCCATTTTTATTCTAGATGTTGTGTTTCTATAGAATTCCTTAATGCTATAGAAACTGCTAGAAAAATAGAAATGCTATGAATGCTGTTCCTACAAATTCCATTTGTAATAGTCACATTAATATTAGATTTCTCTAGGACTTCCCATAGTTTCACAATAGGGACCGTATCGTATGCTTTTGTTAGATCTACTAGAAGTAGGTGTACATCTTGTGACCGCATTGTCTTCTTTTCAATAATTTGTGTTAGGCAGAAAATATTGTCTATTGTTGATCTACCTGCCCTAAAGCCGTTTTGTTCTTCAGATTCGTAGGGATTATATTCTTCACATATGAGATCCTTTAATATTTTTCCATAAAGTCGACTTAATGTACTCGTCACCGTTATACCTCGATAGTTGTTGCAGTTCTTTTTGTTGCCCTTTTTATGTATAGATGTAAACCAGCCTTCTTTCCAGCATTGTGGAACTGGTTCCCCATTTAAACATCGGTTGAAAATTTCTGTCAGGATCTTAAAAAGTTGTTCCGTTCCATTTTTTATTAGTTCTGCAGGGATACCTTCCGGGCCTGCGGCCCGACCATTTTTTAATAAGTATATGGCTTTCTTTGTCCTGTCCAGATCAAGAGCTATGGGTTCTCCAACAATTCGGATTTTCTTGGGAGACTTGTTCATATATTCTGTTCTTTGCTCTGTCAGAAGTGATTTATAGTGCTCCTCCCATTGTTGGGCTGTAATTGGGTTTATATTTTAATTGTAATTGGGTTTATATAATTTATCATCTATTCAAAAAAAAACATCGCTGTGGTAAAAATAGAAGATTGAACCTCTCACGACTTTTGTATCAATAACGTAACCAGAAAAGGAAGTATCATATCGCCAATTATTTTCAACATTGATGTTAAATATTTTATGCGCAGAGTTTTCGAGGATTGGATGGGTGATGTCAATATTGGCGCAATTTAAATAATTAACAACTTACTTAAGTTAATTTAACTCCATATGCCAATGGCACTAGACTACTAGTAAGATCGGCCGAGGAGTTGATATTAACCATCTTTACCGATGAAATCCATCTTTACCGACTAGAAATAAATTAGGAGAAAACGAAAATAATGGTTATCGACCGTCAAAGCAACATCACTTAAATAGGGTAATTTGAGGGAATAAGACAATTCGTCTCTCTTGGTGCTTTAATATCGATCGAAGTAACACTCATAAGATCAGAAGAAGATGCCAAATGACAAGAAATACAATGCGAACGTTTCAGATAGACTGAAAGAACAGTGAAATAGCACCGAACACAAAGAAACAGGTAGAAAAAAACTTTAGTTTTTCGTGCATAGCAATATCCCGCTGAAACATTAGCCATTAAAAAGCGCATTGATTCTTTTGAACGTTGGTGCTGGAGATGGGTCCTACGCATTCCGTGGACTGCCAGACGAACAAACGCATTCGTATTAAAGAAATAAATGAATCCATATCCCAAGGCTCTCTCAAATTATTCATGGGCAAATAAAATAATTTGTCCGCCATATTGAAAGCAGGGATGGCAATTACCCAGAAAGACTGGTGGTGCACGGATAGATGGAGAGTTGCAGATCACGCAGGAGATCTCCAAAAAGATGGACAGAACAAATTAAAGATCGAATTGGTACATATCTCCAATATGCAATGAAAGAAGCCAGAAGTAGAGAATGCCGCCGAGAAGTAATCCGGAATATCCGCGAACTGAATGAGTTTCCATAAGTCACGACTCTTCTAAACTTGAAGAGATTTACCACTAAACACCAAAACACTTTTCTGAACTGCTCGACGTACGTTTCGCTAACAATGTTAGCATCATCAGGAGATGATTTAATCATCTCCTGATGTAGATTAAATCATCTCCTGATGATGCTAACATGGTTAGCGAAACGTGCGTCGAGCAGTTCAAAAAAGTGTTTTGGTGTTTAGTGGTAAATCTCTTCAAGTTTAGTGCATCACACCAAAGATTCCAATATAAGAATTGATCCACGACTCTTCTGTAAAAAATAATACGAAAAAAGGAGAAAATGTATATATATATATATATATATATATATATATATATATATATATATATATATATATATATATATATATATATATATATATGAACATTTTTCTTGGTTGCTTGACTGGGAAGGAGCCCCACCTATCCCTTCAACTGGATGACATATGTTTCGTCTCTCGAGGTTCAGACTCATCAGGGCGCCGACATATACCATACCATCAAGAATAAGGAGACCCTATCCACGTTGTTGTGTGTTCCACATGAGATTGTGGAACCCAACGGTTGGGTGTGTGACGACACTCAGCTACTGCTGTCTCATTGGACGCAGTCCAAGAAAATCTAACACTACATATATACGCCATCCGACGGGAAGTCGGCGACAATATGGGTTGTTGGCTATGGATAGGGTCTCCTTATTCTTGATGGTATGGTATATGTCGGCGCCCTGATGAGTCTGAACCTCGAGAGACGAAACATATGTCATCCAGTTGAAGGGATAGGTGGGGCTCCTTCCCAGTCAAGCAACCAAGAAAAATGTTCATTTTGGCGGAGACGCAGGTTGTTGTGTGTTCCACATGAGATTGTGGAACCCAACGGTTGGGTGTGTGACGACACTCAGCTACTGCTGTCTCATTGGACGCAGTCCAAGAAAATCTAACACTACACATACATATATATATATATATATATATATATATATATATATATATATATATATATATATATATATATATATATATATATATATATATATATATATATTGGTTTTAGATTTATTTTTGTTTCTCATTGTATAAACTAAATCCAAAGTATCAAATCACTCAGGAATTATTCAAATTGAACAAATCAATTTTCTGGTTTCTTAATGTCGAAAAGTAAAGCTCGAACAGGAAATAAAATACATCCAACCTTAATTAATAACACTTTTCAAAGGGCCTGACTGATACAAAATTTAAGTCGAACGCAGCGACATCAAAGACACTCCCCGCCTATTAAAATATGAGATGAAGCAGTTGAGAGCGGAATTTATTAAATTCTTTTTCTAATTAGGTTAATATAATTCAAACTTTTGGCGGGGAATATTTAGATAATCAAATTAAACTGTCAGAGAATGCTAAGAAAACTTTAGCGGGATTTAGCATTTGAATGCTTCTAATTGCTTTCTTTTTTATTGGATAGTTTAACTTATCAAAAAAAATCAATCGTAGATTCGTTTTGTTTAGCTTAATATTTTTATTATTCTGGTATCAGTTATTAATAATCACGAGGTGAATATGTTTTGATTTTCTTATATACATTAATTCAATATTCATCTTCTCTCTCTTCTCGTGTACCATTTTTAGGCATTATGATCTTACCGACATTTTGTCGGAAATATTCTTAACTTAATGAAAGTACCTATTCAGTGGGCGTCCTCTTTTTCGTTTACAGCTATCGTTTTCGTGAATACATAATTACTCTAGACATCCTACCGGAGTAGGCAACTTCTTCTTCTTCTTCCTGTGGTGATACAGCTTATTAGTGAACCTTGACTTCCTTCAAGCTATACTTTCAACCGTATCATATATTAATCAATCCAATATGAGACTCTGTATAATGCGTGAACACAAAGCAATGCGGCTGATATCGTAGCACTAGAACTTGCAACACTTTTGATTTAGCCTTTGAAAGGGGCATTTGATATGTCTCCAGTAAGAGAGACCCCTTAGTAGGTGCTCAGTAGAGCACCCCTCAGTAGGTGCTGGATCCTTTCCTGGGGGCAGTAGAGAATCCAGAGACAGTCAAGGGAAGGGGCGGCCGTGGCTATCTGTAGCTATCTGTTAAGGAAATTAATATAATAAAATTTTAGAGCCATATTTACAAATCAACCAGTCATGTTGATCAACACCACCCATTTATTTATTGTAGTTCTGTATAAGTTTTAGTTGAGGTACAACAACGCTTTGTTTGACATCACGCTTCCAACGGGTTGCCTTATTAGTGGCAAGTATAAAACATTTATTATCTTTCCAAGGTAACATAAGTATATCAGATTGTATGACCTACCTACACTCAAAAGATCCCCAAGATTCCTTGGCCAACTCCTTAGCAGATTTTTATAAGACACTGATCCGTACAATTTTCAGGCACAGTCCCAGTCGCATAAAATCCAATTTCTTCAAGATGGACCAGCAAGTCTCGATTCGTAAAAAAATTGTCAAAAAGACAACATGCTCATCTGAATTTGATACATACGACAGTAATTTTGTAACAACTTTTGATCTCAGAGTCAAGCCTGTCTGGTTTGGAGTTTCTTTGTCGGTATAAAATATGAATTTAAAACAATATCCGTTCGATGCACATAGTGCTCATAGCTTGTATCCGAATCTAATGGGTTTGCCTCGTATAAACTGTTTCAAGTCATGGTATCGGTAAACCCTGACTTTCGTCGATTTATAAATATGACCAAACACTCCGCATTGTCGAAATTTCTCAATGAACAATTCTCAATTAGGAGTCGAAGTTTAAAAGTTCTATCATGTTTATCGAAATTGTTATTATTGGCAAAGTGGAACATTGGTAATAGTGGAACATGGTTATTAATGGTTTCCAATAAGTAGTAGTATACCAATAAAACATTTTAATTCGTCAGTATCTAAAGAAAATGAAGCATAATTTTTTCCCCGTTGTACACATCACAATGTTTCTTTTATGTATTCTTCTTTTATGTGTTCCTAGATATCATTCGAAAAATACATTTCGACAAGCTGTAAAAGTGTGAGCGAGACATAATCGTTCACTAATTTGTCTATCGTTGCCTTTTCTAAAACATCAAAATCCTTTCTACAAAAATAATACTTAAACAGTAGTTCCTGAATGTTTTTCAATAGTTTCATCTTCACCACCTGTTTGTAATTCTAACTGATCTGGTGCATCTCTTAATTCTGTTATTCCTATTTCATCGTCGTAAGCCTCATCTTCGTCGGTCACGTAATCTGGGTCTGATGGTAAAACTACAACGTCTATGTTAGTAATATCATCGTCGACAAGAAAATTGGGATCATTGATAATCTCTAATTCCATCATTGTTAACGCTTTTTTTTGAACACATGCTTCTACAAAAATACATCTAATAAAATCACAAGAATTATTTTGAAACAGAACAGACTTACCGATATTATTTCAAAAGCCGTCAAAAGTACGAAACCAAAGATAAGAACAGACGCTGTTAGGTAGTACTACCCCGTTCCCTCGTCACCAAATACTAAAAGAATATTTGGTGATATTTTAAGTTTATACGTTATAAACCGTTTTGATGGCTTTCAGTCGCCGCGCTCTTGAAGGGTCGCATTGGAATGTTATGTGTATCTCATAATAATGGAAAATCGTAAATGCTTTTGTAAAATAACTAATAACAATGTCAACTTACACATATTAGACACTTATGGGTATAAAAAATCTGACTTAAATGCAAAGTTATTCTGAATACTAAATAAAAGTATATATTGGTGCCATCGACACATTTTTTTTTTTTTGGTGAATTCAAAGATATAAATAAATTACTTCTAATATTAAAGATGGTTTGCAAATTGGGTTTTGGTATTAAACTAATCTTAGATATGGCTGTAATGGATGTAATGGGTTAAAAAAACCGTATGAATTATCTGGACAACCCCACACATATCTCCAAAAGTTTGGAATATTTACAAATAGAATATCTACGCCTATAATACTCTAAAAATTGTTAATGATAATTATTTTACATCGTTTTTAAACAAAAATAACAAAAGCATTGTTTTGCTGATAACACAGGTTTTTCGATTTTTGCCTATTCCGTTGATATTGGCATTTACACATTATTTCAGTTCTTTTTCAATTTGCAATCAATTTCTTTAAAAATGCCTAGAAAGACGATATATAATTTGAACATATCAAGAGTAAATGCTTTGTTACAACAGAGCTTTAATCAAAGTGATATGGCGTAAATTGTAGATGTTCCGCAAAGTACTATATCGAAAATTCGTAAAAACTTCCAACAGACAAATGACGTAAAGGATCACCCCAGAAGTGATAGAAAACGATATACAACAGCTGCGCAAGACTGGCAGAGATCAAAGATAGCTCGAAGAAATCGTCAGGAATCTCTAAGTGGTATATCACGGAAGCTTGTTCGGTTTGATGGAGTAAATGTTTCAGGACAAACGATTACACCCTGACCGAAAGCAGTAAATTTGGATCGGGGAAGACCTTTACGTGTTCCCAAACTAATCTTTTAATAAAAAAAAATGGGCTCGAGAAATGGTGGATCATAGTCCTAACTCATGTTGAGGCGAAAATTTGATTGGTTTCTGATTCACGAAGAAAATTAGTTTAGAGAGCTCCAGGTCGACAAGCCTGACCAGAAACAGCTTAACCACGTATCCCATTTGAAGATGGGAGCGTGATGTTTTAGGGTAGTATTATGATTCGTACACGGCCCTCCTCTGTTGGTTCTGGAGAGAAGAGTTGCTGGTGCTTTATACATCGAGGAAGTTTTAAATACTGTTGGCGTCTGTTCCGAAGCGCAATAGGCGACGGGTTTGTTTTCATGGTCAACATTGCACTTTCTCATCAAACAGCAGGAGTGCAAAATTTTCTTGAAGAGGAAGGAATAACCAAGTTAGGGTGGCCAGCAAATTCCCCTGATATAAATGTCATTGAACATGCTAAAAACACGCATCAAGAAACGAAACAATCCTCCTCTCACACTGCGAGAACTAAACGATGCTGCTCATGAACAATGGAAGAGAATTCGACAAGCCCAAATTGATCATTTAATCGACAGCATCCCAAATCACCTACAGACATGCATACAGACCCATGGACCAACTACTGCTTATTAGTTTAATTGAAGGTTTTTTTTTAATTTTTAAATTACTTTTGAAGGCAATTGGTACATTGTAATTTTTTGAATTCAAAGTAATAAATCAATTTTAGACACATTTGTCATTTAGTGTCGAAGTTTATTTGGTACCAGTAACAGTTGTAATAAAATGATGATTACGTAAAGGAGTAAAAGAAAAACTTAATATCAATAAAAAAGAGAAATGTATATGTGTAAATATCATACATGGACCTATGTGTACATATCATATCTCGATATAATAATGTCATTCTAGATCAACAAACGTTAATAGTCAGCTTTTATGGAATTCATCACACAATATTAAAATTTAAGCTGCTAACATTAATTTAATGTATAAAACAGGATTGCTCAATTGCAGAAACGTTTGTGTAACCTCCGTAACGAGTCTCTTTCAATGTAATTAAAATTTCCTGAATGGAATACCGCCAGAAAGATGTAGTATATAAATCTGAGATGATTTATTAAATATTATAATTTTTTTCCTTTATTTGGGTTTTTCGCCACTGTCTAAAACTCAAAAAATATCAAAAATACCTGTTCTTATCAGTATCTTATCTGTATCTGTATCTGTGTTCTTATCTGTATCTTTCTATATATTAGAAAGAATCACTGGGTAAAAACAAAAAACCAAACGGAGACAAATTTCTCAGTGATTCTTTTTTTTTGTAATAAATTTGCCTAGCGAACAAAATTTTAGAGATATAAAAATGTTATAAAAAATGTACAAACTTTTAACGTTAACGTTTCGGAGGGTAATCTCCCCCCGTTTTCAAAACTGAACTAAAAAAAAAATTATATTAATTTGAAAATATATAAAGTAACGAGTGAAAGTAAATATATTTTTTTGTATGTCAACGATACTTACATTGACAACAATGGATTTTCATGACAGTGACATACTACCAAAAAATATATATAGGTAATTTTTACTGTGTGATTGTTTATTGTACTGATTGTGTATTCAAATATTTAAATGTTTTTAATTGTATTCTTTAGAATCGGAAACCATATTGAATTTGAATCTACTGAAGGCATAGTAATATATTTTATTTAAATTAATTATAGCGGTTTCTTTTAATCTTCTGTATTTTGTTACCGATTCTTTTAATACCGTTTTGGAATTATTCCAATTGATTTTATGACCCGATTATATCGGGTATTAAAAGAATCGATAACAAAATACAATTTAATACAAAAAATTTATTACAAAAAAGAAGCACTGAGAAATTTGCCTCCGTTTGGTTTTTTGTTTTTACCCAGTGAGTCTTTCTTTAAATAAGAACAGGTATTTTTGATATTTTTTGAGTTTTAGACAGTGGCGAAAAACCCAAATAAAGGAAAAAAATATATGAACACGCCACAATCATTCAGACATTACTTAAATATTATAATTGTTTATCAACCGTATTATATTTCATGTATATTTTTTTTGTTGGTAGGAAAACATTAAATGGAAATCTAGCTAATGATTAAAAGTTCCCACCACAAAAAGCGTCACAAACGTTGAAGTCAATTTAGCTACAAAAGTACATTAGTTACACATTAGTAGTACATTAGTTAGCCAAAACTTATACCGGAAGGGTGATATGTGCTATAATCCTGACTACAGGAACGTTTGTTGCGGCTACTATTATGTTGTTCCATAAGTTTCTGCTGTTTGTTTATTATTAAAAAGGTTTATCAAAACACCACTCATCACTCATCATTCCACCTCTCGTCCAATTTATTGATGCCGCTTCGGCCGAAATTGTCCGGCCTGGACTCAAAGAAGTTGTTAATCATTTTTTTGAGATTCTTATCGTTCATGAAGGTTACGTCCCTCATTTGGTTGGATGGTGAGAGAAAGAGGTGAGAATCGATTGATGTAAGATCTGGAGAGTACTGCGTATGAGGAAAGAACCTCCGAGTTTAGATACTTTATGGCCTCCTTGACGATGTTTGCTGTGTGATATCGTGCATTGTCGTTAAGCAAGATGCCTTGGCCTTGGAGTTGAATAACCTTACTTGCATGGAACCACTGGACGGGGTAGCGTTCCTTGTCGACTGTCTTGTTCTCCTGTAGCATTTCCAGCATATGAAACCCTCCCAGTTACACCAAACCGAGATCATATCTCCTGTGGCCACCCACTCTTTTCTTTGCTTTATATTTTATATTCCTTATGGCCGCGTTACTCTGTGTTCGATGATATTTTGAACAGCTTTGTTGCGGCGATTATCCTTGTTATCGTCGGTTAGTTTGTGTGACACCTAAGGTCGGGATTTTTGAGTAAATCTTATAGATTCAAGATATTGGGAGATTATCGCAAGGCCACACCCCATCTTCTCAACCAATACTCGGAATGTTAGACGGCCGTCCGTCATTCAAAAGTGTTTTAAGATGGTCCTAGTCAAAGTTGGAAAGTCGACCAGAGCTCTAGCGTTTTCTCCATATACGGCGCGAATATGTTGAACTGTATCTTTTTAATCACGATGAAAGGCGAAATAAAGTAAGTATTGAAAATGAAGTATTTTGAAAGCAAGTGTCGATTAATTAAAATTAGGTATTTGAGAAAAATGGTGTTAACAGTTTCGTAGGGTAAGAAAAGGGCTTTTAAATGCATATATACTCTTGGCCAAAAAATATAAATGGCAGAAAAATAAACGAATAATTAAAACGTCGGGAACTTATAGAACAACCCATTACTTCTATGGTTGACACTCCGAGGAGAGGCCTCCGACTGGGAGGTCTTTATATTTGTCATGTACATCTATTCTTCACCCATAGTCTTCTTCATTTTCTATCTTGGTCAGTCTCTTCTCTTATTTTCCTCAGGTATTTTGGCGAGTTTGATGCCCGCTCATGGTGTGGATCTTTGCATGTTGTTTAATTTTTTTCGAAAGAATCCACGGAATTGCCGCTCAGTCTCGCCGATTCGAGGTATTATAAGGCCGGACGCTTTCTGAGAAGTATTTTAGTATCTCACTCGCCAGTCGGTAGGCGTCTTGAAAAGCTTAAGGTTCACCACAAACAATAAGTTAAAAACCTGGCTAGGGATGCATACTAGAGTTGATCGGTTGTTGTACGTTAAACTGTATGTCCAGCTATTAAATAACCTTACTTACTGATATATATCTAATCCAAAATCTTTACTTTACTTACTTAATATGAGCGTTGTATAACGAATTCAAGAAAAGTTGCTGTTAGCAATAATAATTAGATATAATTTATGGCCGTTCATTATTACAGGTTACCGTTTATCATCACTAAATATTATTAGAACAAAGAATATTCTCTTTTAAGAGCGACTTCAAAGTTTAAAATTTAATAAAATATTTAATTAAAAATGTTCAAGTAATTTGGCTGAAATACAAGCAAGAATATGGGGAGTAAGGTATATGAGAAATTAACTCATTTTATCTCGACTATCTTTAGAAATCGCACAATTGTATTTATCTAAAAAAAACTTTATTACAAGGAATAGTTTTAATTTTTGGTCATGTTTAATACCTACATTCTTTAATAAGTTTAAAAAATAATTAATAAAGTAGTAATTTTGTTGTGCTTGAGTTCTTTATTTTCATATTCCTTAACTTAATTCTTGGCCTTTTTTGACTACATTTCACATTAATTTATGAAAAAAATAATACAAACTTAATATTAGAAGTAATCTACCTTTTTTTCTATACATTTTCGTCACCTTTTAGGCAATTGTCGAATCCCAAGTCACAAAAAGCTTGGGGTTTTAATGTGATAAAGTCATTGACGCTATTTTCGGCTGTCTCAAGATATGTGAAGCGGTTATCAACCAGATGATGCTGGGAACGGAAGAAGCAAGTGCCTGGTAATACGCCGGACGCGACAAAATCTCACTGAAGGTAGTGCTCTTATTTTCGTACAACTAATTTTTCAGATTATATTTACAGTAGACTAGTATATTATACCTCTTTTTGAAGCTGATTGATGTCGCTTTAAAATTAGCGATAAAAAAGCTATAACCAGAAAATCCTGAAAAAATATGCAGAGTGTAATGGAAATAACTTTCAGAAATATAACCAATGACTCTTTTCATTATTTTGAACACAAAGTTTCCTGAAAACACCTATCGAAAATGTAACCATTACCGCGGAAAACAGGCTAAATCTTTAATTTTATTTCTTGTTTTAACATAAATTTGGTTTGTTTTTTTACTAACAGACTTTCACAGTATCATTTAATGTGAAAATTGAAATTACCAGTACTAATTTTATAAACCATTACTCATTTTAAGGGATTCGCGTTTCAGTAAGAAACACATGCTTAATTGGTTTATTAAATTAAATGTTCGGAATTTCCAGTATTTGAATCTAAGTAAGCCTGGTGCTATTTTAACTAATCTTCCCGAACACGTTGGAAAAACCTTGCTATATTTCTAACCCAGTTTACAGTAACTTTTCCGGAAATAGGAGGCATATTGCGATATTCGTGCCACAATAACATCTGCCAATATTTGCTAAAATTTAAATACTTACACTAACACACACGGAAATAATTTATATCGCCAACATCCTTTGTTGTGGGGATCATCTCAATTATACGACATTGCCATTTCCGTTTTAGCTGATCCATAGTTTAAATGTTCCATAGTTCATTGGTTAAATTATAACCCATAATATTAACTATTATTTTCCAAATATGCTTTTATACATACCATGCTGGAGAACCTAAACGGCGTAACAAAAAGAAAATATGAAGTAGCAAGTAAAATAGTGAAAAGGCTATGTAGAGGCGAGAAGCGAAAATAGACGGATACAGAATTACGACAAATACAAGAAAGATATGAGAATAATGAAATAAGAAACTACTATCAAGAAGGTAAAAATAAGAAAGAACTCTGCACAAAACAACTCAAGTACGTTAAAGGCAAGGATGAACACTTATTACAAGATATCGAAGGAAACTAGACAGATGGAGAGAACATTTTGAAGTGAAATGATGAATAACGAAGCAAACGAAACAGAGGAGGGTCAGAACGATAATATGTTGGATCGGGTAGTGAAAGTTCTCTTCCGAAGAAGAAATAAAAGGCATAATATAGAACCTAAAATACAACAAAAGCGAAGTACTCAATGGCATAACAGCAGGGATAATTAAACATGGAGGAATAAAATTATTTGCAAGGTTATATGGACTGATAAAGCGGATATGGGAGGAAGAAAAAAATACCAAACAGCTCGAGGGAAGCCATAATATGCCCCATATATAAGAAAGGCGAAAATAAAACAGAATGGTCAAATCATAGGGGAATCCCATTACTCGATATAACCTATAAGATTATTGTAAGAGCTAGCTATAAGAAGCAGACTTGAAATATATTTAAACGGACAAGTGGGAGAAACCATGGAGGGTTTAAAAAAGGCAGATCCACTATTGATCACGTCTTCGCCCTGAAAATGATTCAAAACAATACATATGAACAGAAACTTAGCTGGAAGTTATTGTTCATTGACTTCAAACATGATAATGACTCAGTGAGTCATAGGGAGAAAGGGGTTGAATTGATTCCCTGTTTACAGTACTTTTTAATGATGTTCTATAGTTAATACTCCGAGAAAGCGGAATAAGAGCAGGATAAACAATTTACAATAGCAAAACCCAAATATTAGTCAGAAGCAAAAGAGCTAGCAAGAATTTTTAGACTATTGAAAAAAAGCGCAAGAATATGGCCTGCACTTTAATGAAAATATGACAAAATTCCTTGAGATGGGAGAGCACATGGAGGAACGAAGGCGATGAAATAAAGGAAATTGAAAAAATGATAGCAAGGGGCAGCAAAGCTGTGGGAGCGTTACGCAACATGCTTAGATCAAAACAAAAAATAACGAAATTAAGTTTATACGGAACAGTTATTCAATCCACGGTAACTATATGGCTGTGAATGTTGGATACTGAATAAAAGAATTGAATGTTTGGGGGCGAAGAGTAGTGAGGAAGATATTTGGTGGAGTAAAAGTGCAAGAGACAATATGAAGAAGGAGAACTAATGCAGAAATTAAACCTCTATACCTAAAACCATCTATAAGTCAGATAATCAGTTCTTTCAGATTGTGGTGGTTGGGTCATGTGTTAAGAATGCCAGATTGTAGAGGGGCAAAACAAACATTGTCAAGAGGACATTGACGAAGAAGAAGAAGAGGGCGACCAAGAAAGAAGTGATTGGATGCATGAAAGAAAGATTTAAGCTCAGCTAGGGTAGGAAGATGACGGGATGCAGCCACGAACATAATAAAATGGAGAAAAATAGTAAAGGAAGTTAAAGCGATGAACCCATCGGGTGGCTTTATTATTATACATACCATAGCTTTTTATGATTAATTAACTTAATTTTTTTGCGGAAACCTTTAGGTTTTTAATATTTGTTATTTTTTTTCTTTCAAATTATATGAAAAACCGTTGATTGAATTTACGAAAGTTGCTTCTCTTACACCTTGTATAAGCTGATTATACAATTGTACAAAAATTCATAATGTATAATTTCTTTTTATATAGATAAATGACATTAGAATTATTAATCATTTATATAGCTTTCTAATCAGAAAAATGTAAGCTTAGGAAAACTAGTTATGTAACACTTATTGCCGTTTTACATTTTGTTCAAATTCATCGATAATAAAACGTCCGTAATATGTTTGTCTAACAGATATTGATGCATTATGTATAGATCCACATTAACCTATGCCATTAATTTAGATTTGGGGATATATAATTTAGCTTCAATAACGGTGTCTCTAATTGCTTGTAACCTGTAGCCTCAAGCCTATCCTAATTTAACGTCCTATTCTGGGTCAAGCACTGATAAAAGCCACTTCAATTTAACAGCAAACACATGTATACATGATGGTGTATATTCATTATTTTCAAAATGACTTCATTGATAAGATTTGTAGTACTACAGAGCCTCATTCAATCCCAAAACCCACGTGACCTGTCGACAATCAACACGGCAAGATGATTATCGCGGATAGTGATTATCACGAAAATGTTACATCTAATATTTTCACGGATGGTAGATAATATTTCTAAATCATTCCGGGTGTCGATCCGTTGATGCTGTGAAGAGTCATGACATTTCGCAAAAATTGCATTTGGCTGGCTTTTTCAAGTGTTGTCCGCTTCGACTGAAGAGTCCAATTGGCCGACATATACCATACCATCAAAAATAGGGTAATCCTATCCACAGCCAACAACCCATGTTTTCGCCGACTTTCCGTCGGATGGCGTATATATGTAGTGTTAGATTGTTAGATTTTCTTGGACAATGAGACAGCAGTATCCGAGTGTCATGACATACCCAACCGTTGGGTTCCACAATCTCATGTGGAACACACAACAACCTGCGTCTCCGCCTAAATGAACATTTTTGTTGGTTGCTTGACCGGAGGGAACCCCACCTATCCGTTCAACTGTATGACATATGTTTTGTCTCTCGAGGTTCAGACTCATCAGTGCCCCGACATATACCATACCATCAAAAATAAGGAGAGCCTATTCACAGCCAACAACCCATGTTTTCGCCGACTTCCCGTCGGATGGCGTATATATGTAGTGTTACATTTTCTTGGACTGCGTCCAATGAGACAGCAGTAGCTGAGTGTCATCACACACCCAACCGTTGGGTTCCACAATCTCATGTGGAACACACAACAACCTGCGTCTCCGCCTAAATGAACATTTTTGTTGGTTGCTTGACCGGGAAGGAGTCCCACCTAACAAACCATGTATAAAAAATAAACATATGTCATCCAGTTGAAGGGATAGATGGGGCTCCTTCCCGGTCAAGAAACCAACAAAAATGGAAAAAATATATTTTTAATCCGATTGGCAGCAGGTTCTCCGTAAAATTATCGTGATATTCGCGTACAGAATATAATTTTCATTTTAAATGGGATTTAAATACAGACGTTAACAGTGTTGGCAACACTTTTTGTCTTTCCATTTCCATTTCTATTTTGACTGATATATGGCGTAATTTTTAATTTTTGAAAAATTCTAAACACCCTTGTTGTAAGGAACTTTTTCTTTCAAATGATGTTAAGAATCGTTTAAGGCTAAATATACGAAATATATTTTCCTTACACCGTTATATACGAAGTGTGGCTATTAAATAACGTGTCGCTGAAAAAAGAAGTTTACATGCGTCATACGTCAGCGAGCAACAGCTGTTTAGTGTGAAGCATTCTTTTTTGAATACAGTACATCTCGCTTGTGTAAACAAATCCATATAAGCGCAGTCTTCGTTCGCATTAGAGTTGTTTTTGTGTTTCATCGAAAAAATGTTAAGTGTAACAATAGAGCAACGAATTGTTGCGAAATTTCACTTGAAAGTTGGAAAAACCGCTACTGAAACTTACAATTTATTGAAAGAAGTGTATGGCAATGAATGTCTATCGCGTGCACGTGTTTTTGAGTAGTTTAAGCGTTTTCAAGATGGTCGAGAAAATGCTGAAGATGATCCACACCCGGCAATCGTGCGTTTGCCGATATGGTAGGAATTGACAAAATTCTGAGTACGGCAAATTTTACATCAATTTTAATATGCAAAAAGTATGTGCCTAAAATTCTCACGTTTGAACAAGAAACTCGCAAAAATGTTTGTACCGACACTGTGAAAGCCATTTAATATGGCCCAAATTTATTGGAAAGGATAATAACATGTGCCGAATCGTGGTTTTTTACTTATGATCCTGAAAGGAAGCGCCAATCCATGCAGTGAAAGAGTCGAAATTCACCGAGAGCCAAAAAAGCTCGAACGAGCAAATCAAAATTAAAAGTAATTATGACTGTTTTTTCGATATCCATGGGACTATGTACCTTCACTGGGTTCTTGAAGGTCAAATTATTAATCAATGTTACTACCCTCACGTTCTCGCTGAACTCCATGAAAGAATAAGGAAAAAACCCCGAATTGTGGAAGGACAAGCCATGGGTTCTCCAACAAGACAATGCGCAGGCTTATTCCGCATTGTCGCTCAAGAGGTTTTTAGCCATTTAGCCAAGTACAGCATTCCCATGGTGCATTAAAAGGAACAAGATTTGAGCCCGTTGAAGCTGTGAAAGAGAAAGCGGTATGCGTTCTGAAGGAGCTGGCAGAAGAAGACTTTCACCACTCTTTCGAACAAGGGAAGATTCGGCTGGAGCATTGTAGGGATAGGAGAGGGGTGTATATTGAAGGTGATAATAAGTAAATATGTATAAAATCAAAATAAAATGTTTTACAGTGTCAATCTCGTTATTTAATAATCGCACCTCCTATACTGATATATGAGATACATATCGATAAACAACTACACTATTTTCGATGCGTAGTAATAAATAAATTCTATATTTACCTCAGGAAACTCATTTATATAAAAAAAAAACATTGTCATTAAAGCTAGTAGGCGGAAAATAAGAAAGTTTTTGCATCATCGTGAAAAGCTTAATTTGTTTATCAAAACATTCTCCCCCAACGTTTGAATTATTTTAAGTTAATTATGAAAATATTTTAATAAATTTCATCGAAAACGGTTTTATCTCTTATCTTGATCGAAGAAGTATCTTTGATGTCACTGTGCTCGGTTCAAATTTTAAATCAGAGGTCCCCTTTCAAGGCGTTATTAATTAAATAAGGCTGTCCCTTGTTTTCCATATCAATACCTCAAATTTTGTCGCTGCTAACACCAACATTAAATTATTTCGGCTTTATCATTACTGCTAGATAAACGCGTTACAATTAAACCAAATAGTATTTAATAACTGCATGTTTTCTTTAATTGAAAAACCGAATAGTTTTAATTTATAAATTGACATTGTACAAAACAGAACAGCACGCAAAAACAAGGAACAACAACAAAACAAATTAAATATAAGCGTTGGAAGAAATTCAAAAGGACTATCCAATAGAATTACGTTATCAAATATACCCTGTACGATGTGCTTTCTATTTCGAAGGAATTATTCCTTCCGAACTACGGTCCATTTCCGTCATCGTCTACTGAGAACTCCATTCAGCACCCGCCTTGGGTTATCAACCCTTGGTTTTGTGTTTAACCATAAAGTCTCTCTTTAGAAGCCTACCGACTGGCGAGTGCCCAATGTTGGCCTTACCCATCCACGAACTACCGTCACTGAGAGGTGAATCCTGCTCCAAGATACTTCTACGTGGATAATGTGGCTTCTTTTTATATATTATTATTATTGGGTGCGTATAGATCATCCACACCTCTCCCATTTTTTTCCGTGAATTCTCTTTCTCTCCTCCGTCCACCTTGTCCCCGATCTCCCTGAAACTTCGTTCTGTGACTCGCCGTTTCTCATATGTATCTTGTTTCTGTCCTCAATCTCTGTCGGATCAATTTGTACCTTTTCCAGATCAGTTCTGATGCGATCCATGGTACTGTTGGGGGGTGAGAAACGTAACGATAATCTCACGGGTATCCCGTGTTAGTTGAATGTTCACT
Source organism: Cosmopolites sordidus (assembly GCA_031761425.1). NCBI lineage: Eukaryota > Metazoa > Arthropoda > Insecta > Coleoptera > Curculionidae > Cosmopolites > Cosmopolites sordidus. The sequence goes on along the minus strand of JARFXV010001882.1, from coordinate 143,995 downwards.
AGTGGATGTTTTCGCTGACGTTTAGATGGAATCTGATCCATCATTTTCAAAGCGTTTACTCGACGGTATTTCGACGACAAATGCTGCCGGTCGGTCTGTCGCGTCCGATTTTGTGTGCTGGCGACGCGACGTCATTGGTCGGTTGTTACCGGCCAATGATAGCTCGTGTTTGGCTACGTGTTTGCGGACCCGTTGTTCCCCGAAGTCCTATAAAATGTGTTTCCAAGCGTGTGGTAATCTTTGGCTATCATCTCGGCTGTTTAGGTTGTTGGACGTTTTTTCTATTTCAATCGCCTCTTTAATAATTCTGGCGGAGAAATTTTCATTTCGTGCTAAAATGTTTGTTTTTCAAAAATCAATTTTGTGTCCGGTGTTGAGCACATGCTGGGCTAGAAGCGGTGGTTTTCTGCTTGATGGCAATAATATATTCGTCCTTTTTGGCGTTTATTTTCCTATTTGTTTGGCCTATGTATAACAGGTTACAGTCCTGACACGGAATTTCATACACGTCTTGGTCTTCTAACGAAATTTTGTCTTTGGCGGTTGGAAGAATGTCTTTGATTTTCCTGTCGATGGTGAAAATAGTTTTAATGTCATGCCTCCTTAGAAGTTTTCAGATTTTGTCCGTAGTGCCTTTGATCGGATTGAGCGCCCGTCGGATAGTTTTTTGTTGATATCCGTTAGTTGCCAGAACATTTTGCAGAAGATTAATTTATTGTTGGTATATTCCTTATCCATTAGAGTTTGCGACTGATAGACCAAAGGTTTTACAACGGCGAATAGCTGAACAGGATGGTGGTGTGAGCTGAGATTAAGGTATTTGTTGGTGTGTGTCGTTTTTCGATATACCGCGTGTGATAAGCCACCATCTCGTTTCCTTTTTATTAACACATCTAGGAATGGAAGTTATTTTTCTGTTTCTTTTTCCATTGTAAACTTGTTTTTTGGATGAATCTGGTTCAGGTGTTCCAGGAATTTGTTCAGATTATCCTTTCCATGTTGCCACACAACAAACGTGTCGTCGACATAACGTCACCATATTTTCGGTTTATATATTCACGTTTGCAGTGCTCGCGTTTCTAAGCCTTACATATATAGATTTTCCAACGCTGGAAAGAGTGGGGAGTCCATCGTGCGCCTTCAATTTATTTGTGTTTTTGGCCTGCGTAGATGAAGTAAGTGTTTGCAATAATGTTCAGGCAATAATACAACAATAATGTTCAACAATTAAGTTCAACAATAATGTTCAGGCAGCTTGTACTTCGTCTTTATTATCGACTGGGCCTCGATAACTGGCACTTGCGTGAACATGGAAGTTACGTCAAAGCTGACTAATAAGTCGTTTTCTTCTAACCGGATGTGATAATTTCAATAAATGTTGGGAGTTCTTCACATATGATGCGGCTTTTCCTACATGAGGCTGAAGTAAGGAGGCCATGTTTTTGGCCTGGGTTTGAATGGAACTCACTGTTGGTCTTAACGGCGCTCCCGTTTTGTGAGCTTTCGGGAGACCGTATAATTTTGGGCACCTTGACAATTTCTCCCTAGGAATGATCTTTTTCTTCGTTTCCTCGCCCTACAGAAATGCCTTTATTGCAAATTTGGCGTTTTTTTCCAAATACGTTGTATAATCGCTGGTTATGATTTTATACGATGGATCGCTTAAAAGCATTTTTTAGTGGTAATCTTCGAAGTTGAGAACCATAATGGCGTTGCCTTTATCGACTGGAAGGACTATGATTGTTTTGTCTTTGCGAAGATAATGTAAGGCTCGGAGTTCTTTACTGGATATGTTTTTCTTTAGTGGCTTTGCATTGCGAATAATGGCAGTTGTTTCTTGGCACATTTTTTCGGTAGTATCCTGGTCTAGGTTAGAGATCGCTTCTTCGACACCACAAATTATGTTGTCTATAAGGGTCCGTGACGGTGTAATGGCGTAGTTGAAACGTTTGGCTAGAACTTTTTCAGGCGCTGAACACAGGCTTTTGTCTGATAGATCGTGAACAAGGATGGGAGTTTCTTGTCGTTTTTCTTCTTTTATTTTTAAATTTTTGTTGACTACATAGTGACGACTTTGCCTTTTGTCTCTCTGTCCTGGCTTAGGAGTCATTTTCTGATCTGAATTGGGCTAGTGTGAGCACAACGCAGGGTGGATGGCGTTGCTTAGTCGAAGATGCAACTTGTATAATTGGTTTTCGTTATTGTTTAGTTTGTGTCTGACATAGTGGATTCGTTTTCGGCTGATAGCGTGACTGGTGTTGTTCACGATTCTGTTTGTTTTGTTAGTCCTCGTGTGAAATTTTAATTTACAGCAGTTGGAAATAAGTTGTTGATCTCGACAGCGATCTGCGATTTAAAAATTTAAACCGCAGAGCAATGTGGCTTTATTTCTCCATAGCTTTTCGAAGGTCTTCGTGGCGTGGTAAATTCCTTCGCTGTAAAGGTGTATTATGTTTTGACGAATGTTTTCACGGGTGTGAAATTTGACGATAGTGGACAATTTCGGAAAATGATTTCGATTCTCATCTTATATAATACATTTATCTCGCCCATAACTACTTAATGGTATTGAATGCGACAATTTATTTGTTGTTATAAAGCTAACTCCAGTCAGTCATTAGCACAACCATTTACAATTCAGAGTAATTACACTATATTACAATGTGATCATATTAAAATATACAAATTTTCCTAATATAAAACACATTTGCATTACAATTGTAAACATAAAAATAAACCATATACTTATCTAAATATATGTTGGGCTATTACCAATTTGGTATTCCAGTAATAGCATCTAAACTTAGAGTTAATAGCAAATTTCAAGGAAACGATATATGAGTGTCTGGAATACAAATCAGAGTTAATTTTAGGTAGGATTATATTAGTACAAAAAAAAATTCTAATATTATGTTTATGAAAATAATAAGCCAGTATATTTATTTTATACAGATGTTATATGAAGAATACACAAATATTTGTTTTAGTGTAAGGACTTTAATTTCTTTGGATTATTGAACAGTATGGAATTTGGGATTTTCTCTCAGAACAATATTCTGTACTATATGTAATTTATTTAAAACGTTATTACTGTCGCCATCCCAAGCAATTATTCCATACATTAATAATGATTGACAAACGGAAAATTATACCACCAGTTTTGATCTAAAATGCCTTTAAGTAACTTGAATGTATAAAACAGTTTTCTAATACGAGCTGTGATTTTATCAACATGAAGCATAAAATTGATATTTTTATCACCCCGCATAAACACCCGGATATTTATAATGATCGGAAAATTCAATTTGTTGGCATAAATCGGTACACTTCTTACATGGGTTAGTAGCGTGAAGAATAATACACTTCTTATTCGTTTCAAAAGATCTTCTATGTCGATTAGACAATGGTAACAAAGAACATTTAGTTACATTAATTGCAAAAAAAATATTGTCAAGCCATTCTTTTATTAGATAAAAGTATTTCGATACGGTGTTAATTTGATTATTAAAGTAATTTCCGGTAAATAAAAACACAGTATCATCAGCAAAACAAAAGTTTATATCATTGGTCTTTAATGAAAATATGTTATGAATATATCAAACAAGAAGTATTGGACCTAATACATTACCTTGAAGGACTCCGCAGTTTACATTTACTGACTCACAATAAATATTGTCGATTTTAACGTTTTCAGAACTCAATTCTTCTATTGGAACCTTCGGTGTTGTTGATGATTTAATGAGATTAAATCATCTCCTGATGATAGTAATATGGTTAGCGAAACGTGCGTCAAGAAATTTCAAAAAGTGATTTGGTGTTTAGTGTTAAATCTCTTCGAGTATAGTTTTGAGATGAATGTTTTTGTTTTTGATGAATAATAAAATTATACTTTATCCATAGTTTTCATGTTTAGTACACAATAATTTATGACTTATGGAATCAAATGCTTTCTGTAGGTCAAGAAATAAGCCAATTACATATTTACTCTGGTCAAGAATGCATGAGATGTGGATACGATATATATATATATATATATATATATATATATATATATATATATATATATATATATATATATATATATATATATATATATATATATATATATATATATATGTATATATATATATATATATATATATATATATATATATATATATATATATATATATATATATATATATATATATGTCGGTCGCGTTGGTGCGGCGGTAAGAGCGTCTGTTTTGGCGAATCCGCGCTGGAGCGGTAGCTGGTTCGATTCCAGCGCTCGGATGGTTATTTTTCTTTCTTCTGTCCGTTTATCTTTCCTAAATGTTTGTGATTGTTTCTAGGCAAGAGTGTAAAATCCGACTACGAATTACCCCTCAGTCACGCCAGTTAAAGGCTGGGTAAGGCCGGATGCCTTCTGAGAAGTGTTCTACGTTGGTCACTCGCCAGTCAGTAGGTTTCCTGATAGACTTATGGGTAGGCACATAACCAAGGGTTTATAGCCCGAGGGGGGTGCTGGCCTGGGTTTGTCGGAAGCTGATGACCGTGGTTCGGAACCCACGTTAAGCTGTAGGTCCAGTTGCTAAATAGCCTAGTTGCTGATGCGCCTCTAACCCAAACACTTTACTTTATATATATATATATATATATATATATATATATATATATATATATATATATATATATATATATATATATATATATATATAATGTTAAAAAGCTAAGGAAGTTTACCCGTGCTCCACGTCGTGCTTTGCAATTCCTTCATCCGCCATCCAAAGCGCCAGCAACCGTCTCCCAAGACCGGTTTCTGGCCTTAAGCCGTCATCATCGGTCTCGGAACTCTAGACACTTTTAGAGCCAGCAGTTCCTCTTGTTTTATGGTATTTTTAATACTTAACCAAATTTAAAAACACATTTAATTTCCTAAGTACATTCAGCGATAAAAACGGGTTTGTTTATTAAAAAAGTATTCTAAGATGCGAATATTAATTTCAAATCAAAATTTAAAAAGCGGATATTTTCTTAAGATTTCTTTAATAGTTCAATATTCATTATCCCTCCTCCAACTTTTTGAAGCTTTACAGAAACATCCCCCTATCGTTTTTCCTATTTAACGGATAACACACGACTATATCCCCATTATTTCAGTTCTGCCAATCCTAATTCAAAAATCTTGAACAAAATGAACTGAAGGATAAAGTTAGGGGAGTATCAGCAAAGATTTTGACTGGAATACTAGGAAAGCTCTTGAACCGTTCGAGGATGACCCGTTCTCTCTATTTAGACGACTTCATCCAAAAAACTGACCGTCCTTTTGTTAGAGAATACAAAGGGTCGAGTTTAGAAAAAAAAAAGGGAAAACCAGTATAAATATAAGCAAGGAACGTTGGATGACATTAGGATTTGCTCGTTCAATTTACTCTATTTTTACAAATAATATATTAGGAATATTGATTCATCAACTTAATTAATCTCGCTATAACGTTGTTATCTTAATTTATTTATATTATTTTAAATTAATATAAATATTAAGGTTATATCACAATTAACGCATTGTTTAAGTCATAATTTGTAACGGTAAAATTTCTGGAAAGAAATTGAAAAAACGAGGGTTGATCTCGGTTTGTTAAGCGGAATGAAGAATTTTTGATAAAATTATTTTATTTTTCAAAGTTGTTAGCTTGCACTATCAATTCTTCTTATTGAACCATCAGTGCCAAAAAGTAAATTCGACGAGATTTACAACTAAATACCAAATCATTTTTTAAAAATTTTTCGACGTGCGTTTCGTTTACCAGCTTAGCATTATCAGGAGATGATTCAATCTAATTTTAAAACTAAACTATTTTCTGTTTATATTTTTACCGTACCTAATATAGCGTGCTAAAATTAGACTAGTTTACAAATTTTACCTTTTTTTATGTACCCCGACAGAATGTATATAAGTATGTTAACCTACCTTCCTTAAACCCAGAAGTGTTAGCAGAAATATTCTATCATGTCACATTTTCTTTCTACAGTCAACTATTTTTTTTCAATTATCCTATGTGGTTGACTACAATTTAATATTTATTTATTCGATTGAAACAACAAATATCTTGTTTCAAATTGAATTAAAATGTCGAATAGAAAGTGTAAACATAAACAAAGTTCTGATTTGTTTACACTTTCTATTCTCTGTTGGTTGTGGAAGAATTTTTGGGAAATAAAAAAAGTGAAAATTATGAAGATATTGTTGCTGATTTATTGAAAAATTTTCAACAGAGGGGAGTGAACATGTCATTGAAGATTTATTATTCCTGCACTTGCATTTATTCCCTGAAAACTTGGGAAGTATAAGTGACGAACAGGGGGAACGTTTTCACCAAGTTTTAAAGATTTTCGAAGAACAGCATCAAGGATTTTGGGATAAAGACATATTAGGAGATTACTGTAGGTCCATTATAAGAGAAACCTATCCAAAAAACTATAAAAAGAAGGCGAAAATTAGCCATTTTTATTTTTTTTATTATTCATGCTTGTTTTTCTATTTTTTAGTAAATAAATATTTCTAAAAGCAGATGTGAAAGAATTTTATATTATTTTTTCTAGATAACTCTTACCTAAATAAACTATAATTAAGAACTTTCAGCTGGGGTATAAAAACCGTGTAAACTAATGTTATGAACTGTGAATTAATAATTCAAATTAAATTAATAATTAAAAAGTTGACTGAATAGAATAGATGATTTATCCCAGTTCATGGTTTTCTTAATGCTATGAGAGCTTTTAAAGCTTTTGTATGTATCCAAAGCTCTATTATTATTTACACTTTTTACAAGTCTTAAGTTACTAATATTTATATTATGGTCATACTCGGGTGCATATTGGATTACACAAGATTTCTCATTTATATTATATCTGATATGGACGATAATATAGATAATGTCTGAATGATTCTGGCGTGTATATATATTTTTTTTCTCCTTTATTTGGGTTTTTCGCCACTATCTAAAACTCGAAAAATATCAAAAATACCTGTTCTTATGTAAAGAAAGAATCACTGGGTAAAAACAAAAAACCAAACGGAGACGACAAATTTCTCAGTGATTCTTTTTTGTAATAAATTTGCTTAACGAACAAAATTTTAAAAATATAAAAATGTTATAAAACATTTTTAAAACTTTTAACGTTAACGTTTCGGAAGGTCCTCTCCCCCCGTTTTCAAAACTAAACAAAAACATAAATTATATTAATTTGTAATATATAAAGTAGCGAGTGAAAGTAAATATATTTTTTGTGTATGTCAACGATACTTACATTGACAACAATGGATTTTCATGACAGTGATACACTACCAAAATATATATATATAGGTAATGTTTACTGTGTGATTGTTTATTGTACTGAGTGTGTATTCAAATATTTAAATGTTTTTAATTGTATTCTTTAGAAACGGGAACCATATTGATATATATATATATATATATATATATATATATATATATATATATATATATATATATATATATATATATATATATATATATATATACAATAAACAATCACACTATATATATATATATATATATATATATATATACTATATATATATTTTTGGTAGTATGTCACTGTCATGAAAATCTATTGTTGTCAATGTAAGTTGTCAATGTCGTTGACATACACAAAAAAATTATTTACTTTCACTCGTTACTTTATATATTACAAATTAATATAATTTATTTTTTAGTTTAGTTTTGAAAACGGGGGGAGAGGACCCTCCGAAACGTTAACGTTAAAAGTTTGTAAAAATGTTTTATAACATTTTTATATTTTTAAAATTTTGTTCGTTAGGCAAATTTATTACAAAAAAGAATCACTGACAAATTTATCTGCGGTTGGTTTTTTGTTTTTACCCTGTGATTCTTTCTTTACATAAGAACAGGTATTTTTGATATTTTTTGAAGTTTAGATAGTGGCGAAAAACCCAAATAAAGGAGAAAAAAAGATAATATAGATCTTTTGGTTTGCCCAAGATGCTTTCGATCACAGTCTTGATAACTAATTGCATACATTCAACGATTTTCAATGTTGGTCTGCTTTATCCTTTGGATTACCCAAAACATCTCTTAACTTATTATATGGTTGTATGGTTGTAGATAACCTTAATATATGCATTTTTGAAAACTCGTCCACCCCTCGTCCAGCCAACCAATATAGAAACAGTGTTTTGTCAAGATCCCAGGTTTTTAGGTAATTAAGGTATTCTTAGAAAGTTAAAACTCGATTGAAGATGAACCTTGAAATGAACCTATGAAAATATCTTCAACTGTAAGAAGTGATGAAAATGTCCAGTATTCCAGTATCTGAGTTCCAGCACTCTTATGAACAGTCTCCAGCGATGAATGGCTTCTCAGACAGTACTTTGAAGGAGTCAATTGAATAAAAAAATATAATAAATCAATCGCATTACTTTATTTACAGACCTCGTATACTGCCTAGGTGGAGCAACCCATTAACTTCATTAATTTCTTCCCTTTCAGCTAAATTTTCTTCTATTATGTTTTTTTTTCTATTACTTCACTATTACAGCAAGAAGTTTAGTTTCCCTTACCTTTATTCATCTCTAGCCCTATCTTCTTTGCAATATTATTTACACTGTTCAGATTCCTGTTTATATTTTGAATTATTGTTGTCAATACAGATATTTCCGAAAGAGTCTGCTTTCCAGTTAGTACATATCATTTTATCTGTTGTTTTTTCATAACATAGTACATAATTACAATCTATAATGTTGCTGCTAGAATGTATCGATATCTTACGCTAGTGTTTATTTGTATTTCTTGAAAGAGTTGAACTTTGTGATCCACTGTGGCTATACAGTTGTCGTAGAAGAGTCGTATAGTCCCTTACTTATTAATCTGGTATATCATGTGGTAAGAGAATTTTCAATAATCTACTCTCAAAACAGAAAACGTATGTAATATCTCTCAGCCATCTGTAGTACAACAAACTACAAATGTGGTTCGTACAAGATTTGTCTACAATATGCTTGATTATTTCTAAGTATTTTTCATTTATAGGTTCTAGGATTATTGTTAAAATATAAGTATAGTTTGTTAAAATTTTACCAACTACATAGTAATGCACATTCAATATTTACAACTTAATACAGTTCTATTTTTTGGCATTTTGACTATAATATATATCCACATTCCAGTCATCTGGGAATATTTATTCTGTTTATATAAAAAATTGTTAAAAACATATTTTGAAAACAGATATATAGTAATTTGTAAAATATTATACGTGGTGACTCGTAAGTTGAGACTTTTTTAACAGCGTAAAAAATTCGATAAAATAAACATATTTTTCCAATTCCATTTTTTAAATATCTGTTAAAATTAGGCCGCTACAGCCTATAGTAAATGTTTAAAAATTCAAGCCCACCCCTTAAAATAATTTAAACAAATTTAATCCATCGCCCGCAAATGAGAAAATTTCTTATCTTGTATCTTATTATCAGTTTATGTATCTTATTACCATTGCTGAAATCATTTTTTCGGGTTGTGCAAAGAGCCAGAGACACCGGTGATTTAAGGGTACATCGTGAAAGAAGCTCGGGAAGTCCGAGAGTACTTCAAAACGTGCAACGGGAGGAACCAATTTCCGAATTTTGACAAAGAACGAAACAAGTACTCGAGAAGTAGTAGTACTTTGAAACAAGTACTCGAGAAATAGCAAGGTAAATTGAACTGAACCAAAAAAAAGTTTCTATAACATTGCGGGAAAGTTATACCCATTTCATGTGAAACGAGTTCAAGCCTTAGAGTCACAAGACTACCCTAACAGAGTTCATTTCTGCTAGCGACTCTTACGCCAAAATGAGACCAATTAAAACTTTATCAAAAATATTTTGGTTATGGACGAGGCTTTATTTATCCGAAATGGAATTCACAATTCTCACAATACTTATTTTTGGTTAGTTGAGAGTCCTCGTGCTTCTAGACAAACAAATTTTCAACATAGATTTTTCGCCAATGCGTGGGCGGCACGCATTGGCCAAACGGCAACGATATTCTTGTAGATCTTTCCGGATAATTTAACGAACGAAAACTATCTGGAATTTTTACAAAATCATCTCCCGAGTCTTCTAGAAAATGTGCCTTTGAATGTCAAGCAGAACATGTGGTTCTTACACAATGGAGCGCCATCTCATTTTAGGCGTTAATTGCGGGAATTCTTAGACATGTGTTTTCCTAATAAGTGGGTAGGTTGTAGAAGGTCAGTGGCATGGCCGCCTAGATCACTAGATTTTAACCCTTCCGATTTATTTTTATGGGGTTACATGAAAACCGTAAAATGCCAGTTAATACAAAGGAAGATCTTACTGATCGCATAGAATAGGCTAGTGAGGCTATTAGGCCTTTATTACTATTACGTGCATGGACCGACTCTTGGGTATGTCTCGCCCAACATTGCGTGGAACTGATCGGCGACCACTCTTTTAGTACAAGGGGCAGGACTAGAATAAATGTTGTTTTCGAATTTAATATGGTAAGTTTTTTATTTTTCACTTTTTTGAGTTTTATACGCCATTAAAAAAAGTTTCAACTTAGGAATCACACTGTATGTTTTTAATTTGAAAAGAAAGTTATTGAATGGTATATTCTAATGTTAAGTGAAATTTAATTACCGTATAGCGAAACAAAAAAAAAACATTACACAATGAGTAAATATTTAGTATTTCAATTTATAAAAACACAGTAATATGTGAAAAAATGCAATTCCAACATTAAGAAGCCTCATACGGTCAAATTAATATATCTAAACCGATTAACTTTGCGATTAACTTTGATATGTGAAAAGATCGATCCATTTTCAATCATATATGTGGCAAAAAATCTAGAGCGGTTAGATAATCGACCGAAAAAAAATTGTTGAGCGAACTTCATAAATTTGCCCTAAATCCTTCAAAGGAAGATATTAATCAAAGATAAGCTGCGCTGTCAATTTTTAAGATATTGCGAATTTCAAGCTACTAAGAGAAATTTTTAGATATTTTTAGTATGATCTTATATATAGGTAAGATAAGAGTTAGCAATTATTTTTCTCAAAATGTTATAATATAGTGTTATATAAAAATGTATCTAAACAGAATTTCAATTCTTATCCGCGAGTTACTTTTCTTCTTGATGAAACTGATATAATTTCGAAATTATATCAGTTTATATAACTGAGTACTATCTTACTTACATCTTACTTACACAACGTTTCTTGATAAGTCTGATGCTAACTGAAGTAGTTAAACAATTGACAACCCTTATTTCATTCTGGCTGTAAGGTAGCTGCTGATAGATTAGTTTAGCGACGTGAGTCCTCAACAGGAACTTAAAGGGGAAAAACTGTTCTTAATCGATATTTTGAAAAAAAATTAAACCAATTTCCCCTATTATTTGTTGCTTCCAAAGTAGAAAATAAAACTAGGGCGTTTGTTTTCAATCAAAAAATGATCTTTTCTTTATTGTTGATGTTTGAGTTTCTAAGTTAATTTTAAATTTATTATTATTTTTTATTTCAGTTAATATATTATTATTTATATATATTTTCCAAGTTAATAGAAGAAAGTTATTCTTGTGTTCATGCCTTATACTGCTACATGATAAAAAAATAAACCAAGCTTAATCACGTTATTTAATTGAATGAAGAGTGGGGCTGAAACTGCAGAGACGCTATCCACGCTACCCTAAGCGTGTCTCAAGACATGAAGCGATGACCATGATAATAAAGGGTTTTCAAGTAAGCTTTGAAAAGTGATAGCAGGTACACAAATTCATTCTCAATTACCCAACACCAAACCACTTTTTTAAACTGATTAAATCATCTCATGATGATGCTAACATGATTAGCGAAACGTGAGTCGAGCAGTTTAAAAAAAATGATTTGTTTCACTCCAAAGGTTCCAATAGAAGAATTGTATCATTGCAGTGATTTTCACTCGATTATGTAATATTCGTCGTTATCTAAGACCTTTTACAATCTTGCTGGTAGAGTTTAAATCCTCTGTTAAAAATGTTGTTTCTTTTGAAGAAAAATATGTTTCTAGATGAGCTCGCACATCATCGATATTTTTATTCCTTAGGAAATGTTCCATGGATCGAAATAAATGAAAATTGGATGGTGCTATGTCTGGAAAATATGGGGGATGTGGTAAAAACTCTCAGTTTAGCTGCCTTATTTTTTCTTGGGTTAATATTGACGCATGCGGCCTGGCATTAGCGTGTTGCAATATTAGCTCCGTTTTATTGACCAGAGCTGGCCGTTTTACCAAAAATTCGTTACGTAATATATCCAATTGTTGGCAATATAATTCACGCGTAACTGTTTCTCCCGGTTTCAATAGTTCAAAATGAATTATGCTACCACAGTCCCACTAAACCCACGGTAACACCTTATTTAAACTGAAGGATGGTTTAGGAGTGGATACGGCTAATTGATTTCGAGAAAGCCATTGTTTGGTGCGCTTGTTGTTGTTGAATTTCTCGTCATCTGTAACAATCCTTCGTAAAATCGGATCACTAAGATGTGCAAGTTGTACGCCGTTGTTCTTTATTCATCTCCAACAATAGATATGGAACCCATATACCCTGGTGGTAAACCTTCTCGATTTCTTGAAGATGTCTTTGGACTGTTGACCAAGTAGTCTGAATACTGTTTGCTATTTCCTGGATACTCAGTTTGGGATCAGTTTCCACGAGTAATTTTAAAGCGTCATTATCAAAGTCTACAGTGCGTCCACTTCGATCGCTATTAAAGCTAAGTCAAAATCACCATTCGAAAATTTTCTAAACCACCGTTGGCACTTATTAACTTTCAATACGTTTCCATACACACCACAAATTTTCTTTGTTGCAATCGTTGCATTAACACCTGATCAAAAATGAAACAGCATGCAGTGACGTAAATGTTCTTCAGTTAGTTGATTGTCCGTCATTTTATATATATTTATTTATATATATATATATATATATATATATATATATATATATATATATATATATATATATATATATATATATATAAATATATATTCTTTTAAAGAATGAGTTTAATAGAGATCAACTGAAAGCTAATTAAAAAGACTTTTGCATTGGCGAACTATTACGCCATGAATTTAATTTAAATATATCTCTTCCACCTGCATGAATATGTAAATAGATACTAGGGCAGCGAGAAAAAAAATATTATACTATATATAAGCATCACTCTAGAACCAGTGATGGCGTATTACAGAAGCTGAAAGCAAACACTTTTCCGTTCTCTACAAGCTGATCAAACATCATTTGCACTTATGGTAGATTGAACCGCATGTGGAAGTTCACATATATATGCAATAGTTCACTGGGAATCCCTGATAATGTAGGTTACTTTGAGTGCACAACAGAAAATTTTAAATTTATTGATTGTATGATCCTTAAATGGTCCAGTTATTTTTTTGTAATTTTTAGTCTTTTACCATATATTTAACCATTAATGTATATTATTCTTTTTGTGAGCTTTATTTATCAATATGCCAATCATTGCTGATTGCTTGCATTAAATATAATAGTCAGTATACGAGGTGTGTAAATAAAGTAATGCTACAGATTTTTATAATTTTTTATTTAATTAAAATTACAATTTTACACTGTCTTCTTCAAACTAGTTGCCTTGAAATGCCACACATCACTGGAAACAATTTGCCCGCTCTTCATAGTAGGGGGGAGAGGGGTCAATTGAACCACGGGGTAATTGAACAAGTCGACTTAAAAATTTGGTAAAAATGAAACGTTTTCTAAGAATTGTTCTAATATGTTAACCCCTGATTTGCCCAAAATTTGGAATTATTGTGATGATTTAGTTTTGAAAAATTCAAATTTTTGTGTTTATAGACATGAAAACTTTTTTTAGCTCCCAACAAAATGTTTAATATTATAATTTTTAAATATAGTCATAAAATTTCAGTTTTAATGTCTCCATATATCTATATTCTATATATCCTTGATTATTATTAACTTGATTTATAGCAAATTAATTTTTTATTTACTAATTACCGAAACAAAATCTGATGGAATCAATTGAATCATCAATATTTATTCAAATAATTCATCTTTCTTAACGACATACGGCGATATTTTATAAAATTTAAGAAAGGTGGAAATTTTAATGCTGTGTGCCATCCTCATAACAAGGTCTTCACGGTTGAACAAGAACGTTTATTAGTCGATTACTGCTTAGCATCTGCTAAAGTATGTTATGGATTAACAACGATTGATTTAAGAATGTTAACATATTAATTTGCTTTTGAAAATAATATATAGTATTCCTCATCGTGGGATAATAATAAACAGACTGGTAGTGATTGGTAGAAAGATATCATGAAAAGACATCCGGAGATACCTATTAGAATTTCTGAAGCTACAAGTCTTGCACGTGTAATGAATTTCAATAAATTTAACTGAAAAATCTAAATAAAATCTAATTAAAATTAAAAAAAGGAAAAAGTAGAGTAGTGAAATATAAAAAAAATTGAGAAAATAAATAATTTAATATTATATGTCCCTTACAAGTGTATAATAATAGTATTAATATATAATAAATAAAAAATTATTTATTAAAAGTGTCTGTTTTTGTTTCTAATACTCTTGGTTCAATTGACCCCAACTAGTGGTTCAAACCCCTGAGCTGGGGTCGGTTGAACCACTTGATGCGGTTGAACAATTATATATATTTTTTTAAATTATAATCATTTGTTGACTAATTTACCTATTGGAAACGATAAAAGGAAAAGTTTTCTTTTATTCAATTAAAAAAAAAATATTACGTTATTTTTGGTTCAGTTGACCCCCTCACGTTAAAGCTGAAACTCAGATATTGAAATCGCGTTCAGCTTTGGGGTTAAGGGCTTTTCAATATTTTCCAATGTCTAAAATGGTGCTCTTTGACGTTCGGTTTCACACGAATAAGTGTTTCGCTCTTTCAAGAACCTCTCTGTAAAATGATGCTTTATTATTTGGCCGTAAGACACAAATTCTTTATGGATTATGCCATGGTTAACAAAAAAAACAAATCACCATGCCTTTTTGCCGAGATGACGTTCGAGTATGCGATTCCTGGTTCTGACACATCGTTTCCAGATCGTCTTGAAAATGTCAAAACCTCTCGCCAGTAATGACACGTTCCAGATAATGAAGATCATTTTGAATTATACTCAACAGTCTAAGACTTGTTTCCCTCTTGTTGTTCTCTTGATCCTGCAAATAGTTTTTAGGAACCATTTTCGCGCAAATTTTCTTCATACCCAATTCATTTTTTTAAATGTAACGAACGGTTGTGCGAGTCAAATTCAACACTTTCCCGATCATTCTGACCATCAACCAATGATCAGAATACATAAGACACACTAATTGTTGTTGAAGACCTTCCACTGCTAGGTTCATCTTCAGTTCAGTCTTGGAATTGTAAGAATATCTCAAACCACCTGAAAACATGAGGCCTTTCACAAAACATTTTTTCGATAGGCCTGTTGAACTTTCCCATTCGAGGTAAAACTTTCCCTGAAACAGAAATTGATAGCGAAAGAAGCGATCTAGAAAAATCCGGTTTATGAAAAGATTAAATTATTCTAAATGAAAGTTTAAACTCGTACTGAAGATGCATGAGATGTGGGTTTGCTTCTCCTTTAAAGAGAAAACCAACAGTGTTACCTGAACAAAGGGGACGCAACAGTCTCATAACTTTATTTACACACGTAGTATACACAATGTAACCTGTACATTCTTCAAATTTCTTCCATTATTTCATTCAATCTTCTCAATATTTATACAGTTTTAGATATTTATAAATTTCTTGATAATAATTGAGAGTTTTTATATTTAATTCAATTTATATATATAAAAAAATATTTTTCATGACTTCACTACGCCGAACATTCGCTGTACCAAAATTTTTCAATTTTATGTTTTGGATTCAGTTTTAAAGATTAATTATATCAAACGCATTATAAATGCGTTTCAATCTACTTTAATTGTCTTTATTCTTTTTGAAAAGTTGCATAGCGGTCTCGTGAGGAATATGCATCTCAAGTTTTTTGAATATCTGTAATATTATATCCCCACTATGCAGTTTTTAATGCATACCTGGTATCTAGATGAACCCCTGGGCAGGTTAGGAATGGTTTCACACAGTAGTATTGTTGCGAACCACAAGATGGCGCGAGCTGCATTTGATTACAGTCTACATCCAAAATATCCGATATTATTAACACTAATAATATTATTGACATTAATGCTATATATATATATATATATATATATATATATATATATATATATATATATATATATATATATATATATATATATATATATATATATAGTGTTAGATTTTCATTGGACTATGTCCAATCAGACAGCAGTAGCTGAGTGTCATCACACACCCAACCGTTGGGTTCCAATCTCATGTGGAACACACAACAACCTGCGTCTCCGCCTAAATGAACACTTTTGTTGGTTGCTTGACCGGGACGGAACCCCACCTATCCCTTCAAGTGGATGACATACGTTTCGTCTCTCGAGGTTTATGTTGTTGTGTGTTACACATGAGATTGTGGAACCCAACGGTTGGGTGTGTGATGACACTCAGCTACTGCTATCTCATTGGACGCAGTCCAAGAAAAATCTAATACTACATATATATAAATATATATTTATATATATATATATATATATATATATATATATATATATATATATATATATATATATATATATATATATATATATATATATATATATATATATTGCCTTGAGCATTCTTTCGAATGTTCAGCTCGAGCATGACTGAAGAAACCGGTCTCAGAAGATGCTTTCTGATCTTGGATGTGGAACTGAAGGAATTAGCAAACTATGGTGGAGAGCATAGAAGATATATCTTAGTTTTCTTTGAATATTCAATATTTTTCTTTAAAATTCTTTTTTCAAAGAAGTTATAAATTTTATTTAGTCTTTCTTATTTAGTTTTCTTGTTTCCATTTGGTGTTCTGCAATTTATACATTAAGAAATATAGAATTTTCAAATTGTTAATTTTATGACCGCTGGCCTTTTCTCGTCGCTACTGTAACTGAAAATTACACAAAAACTACTTATATTTGTCTGCTCAAATGTTTCTTTAAATATTTTTATGCAAAAATCCTTTACGCGTGTGTATAATAAAATTATTTTAAAAAAATCTTGCTTAGACTAAAAGGTTTCCCCATTTTATTCAATTAACGGCGTTTATTTAATGTTCTGCCTCATTAGGAACTGGACAGAGAGTGGAGCAACGAATTAAAATTTAAGCTAATATTATTCTCAGTTGGGTCGTAACAGTATTGATTTTTTCTTTATTAAAATGAAGGTTCGGTTAGAGCTTTCCAAGGCTATTTACGTACAATAAAGGTCAGTAATAATTACGTTCGTCGTTTTGCTTTAAAGATGGTTTATGATGAACCGAACTGTTCGGGTTGGATCCATTCAATTTCAAATTGAAAGAGATTGTTTTGCCAGATTTGGTGGCCTATTCAATTTGTTTTAGATATTATTACTGGGCATTTGTTTCAATCCAGAATCGTTGTTGGTTTTTGAAAATTTCCAAATATTTATTCACGATATTGAACAATTCCTTGTATTGTTTGGAAAATGATTATTCATGTTTTCTCATTAATGAATGTATATTCATATCTTTTGATATATATAACTGTTTAGTGAAAGGGCTTTTGAATAAAACTGTACTAATAAATCTGGTTTTTGTTTAAATTTTATAAAATTTAAGTAACATAATAAGTTTTACAATAATATTTCATCATCATTGCAATCGCTCAGCAATTATCCATCCACTACAGGATGAAGGCTACTTCATCCTGCTTAAGGTGCAATATACTTGATGATGTCATCAGTCTATCATGTTTTTCGGTCTTCTTCGTGAACGTTTATGATCAAGCGGTATCTACTCACTATATGGTCTGGACGCATCTATTTCAATCCTTTACTCTTCAAATAATGCCACTTATCTTCCTTTGTCCTTTTTCTTGCTATGTTCCTTTGTGCTTGCTAAAGTTTTTGAAGTGATTGTGATGGGAGTGTCCAGATTTCCCAGTAATTTATAATGGGCAGGACCTACTGATCAAAGACTTTTCTCTTTAGACAAAGTGAGAATATGTTCTTAACTCAGTATCGTGGGGCATAATATAGCCCAATGGAGTTTACCGCAGTATAGCCCATTAGCAACACGCCACAAGTTGGCGAGTATTCGTGTATCTTCATATTTGGCTTATTTCTGACCAAAAATGCGTGCAGTATAGTCTGATGTGAACAAGAGTGCGCACTATTTGCCTTTAATGCAGTACGTGTCCTTATACCTCACTGTACCGATTAGGTGTAAATAAATTTTGAGTCATACCCCACAGTGCGTTAGTTATTCCAACATATAGTTCAGCTATTTATCAAGGTATTTTTATTGTCTAAAATTTGTAAACTGATGAATAAATAATGTAACTTTTTAGTATGATGAGTTATGAAAAATTACAGGCAAAATTATTAGAACTATGGAAAAAATTTGAGCAGGAGAATGATTTTGCCGCATCCCCGGAACTAAGATCTAGTTTGGAAAAAGAAGATGATAATATCAACGAGCGTTCTGCAAATTCAGATCCAGAACAAGAAATCAATGAGGATGATTTGCACGAGGAGTTCTTTGACACCGAGACAATTGTAGACAACGATTGCGTTGGTCGAGACCAACACAAAGGGATCTTACAAACGTCTGAATGTGACTACAAAAACAAGAGCTGAAAATATTATCAATCATTTGCTAGGAGTGAAACGACCTTTTAAAGAATTTAAAACGCCGTTGGAATGCTGGACTTATTTTGTTACAGATATAATGCTTGCTTACATTGCTAAATTTATAAACTGCAAACTTAGAGAGAAATCAGAAAGATACAGTCGAGCAGTCACACAACATTTGACAAAAGAAACAAGTTTGGAAGAACTTCACGCTTTCTTAGGACTCTTGTATGCAGCTGGCATTACAAAATCTGGAAGACAAAATTTAGACGATATATGGTCTACAGATGGCTTTGGTGTTGATATTTTTAGAGCAACAATGTGTAAAAAAAGATTCAGTTTACTGTTACAATGTCTTCGCTTCGACAATGGTAAAACGAGAGCAGAGAGATGACAGCTGTACAAACTTGTACCCATCAGAGGAAAGAGGAATATTGGACGTTTGTTGAGAATTTTTTAGCAAGCTATACACCCAGTGAATACCTTACAATTGACGAGAATCTGGAAGCGTTTAGAGGCCGTTGCAGTTTTCGCCAATTTATACCAAATAAACCTGCTAAATATGGAATTAAGATATTTGCCTTAATGGATGCAAGAACTTTTTATATTTCGAATCAAAAATTTATGTCGGTAAACAACCAGTTGGTCCCTTTGATGTAAGTAATAAACCAAAAGATGTTGTTCTTCATCTTTGTAAACCTATTCAAAAATCTAACCGCAATATTACATTTGACAACTGGTTTGCCAGTTTCTCACTTGTAACAAAATTACTACAAGAATACAAACTAACGTCAGTCTGTACTTTGCGCAAAAATAAAAGAGAAATCCCTGTGCAATTTTTACAAACAAAAGATCTACTAGAAAAAACATCTTTATTTACACTCCAAAAAGATGTAATGCTAGTTTCGTACGTACCTAAAAAAAGTAAAAATGTGCTATTGTTGTCAACTTTCCAGCACTCTGATACTATCGACCAATACTGATCGAAAACCGGAAGTTATAACTTTTTATAACTTAACGAAGAGAGGCGTTGATGTAGAAGACGAGTTATCTAGTAATTATAACGTGTCACGTAATAGTCGCAGATGACCTTTGACTATATTTGTCACACATTATCAATAAACGATAAAACGTTCCGATAAAACGTCGCCAGTTTATAAAACAGCTAGTTCTGGATTTAGTATTATCATTTATGAAAAACCGCCAATCTGAGACCGAAAACAAATCAATTTCAATCAAACAATCAACCAGTCTAATGCGATAAATTGGTGATATAACAATGATGCCTTCAGGCTCCGCAAATACTAATGCCTGGTAAAAAGCAAACCAAATCTAGTAAAAAGCAAAGCGATAAAAAATGTTATGCATGTGAACGAAAAAAAAACATAAAATATTATTATAATTGTGTTAATTGTAGGAAATTCATTTGTTTACACCACGCTTTATTAATATGAATATTTTTTTTTCGTTTATTCTACCTATTTTAGTTTTATATGACATTCATAGAATATTAAAGTTGTTAAAGTTTTAAAACTACTATAATACTATAATAATACTAATAAATAATAATAATAATTATCTACAGAGGTATTTCTATATTGTTTATACCCCACCGTACCCCCTATATAATTAAAACTCACCGTTTCGACACGGGGTTAAACATAATATTGAGCCTACTAAATGCTTGCCATCCACATTTAACACGCCGGTGATTTACATTATTCAAATCGTTCCGCAAAACTGGAAATCTTCTGTCTTCGGCAAATTTGAACATTACCTGACTCATACTTTCCAGCACTTTCCAGCTCTTGTATGTATTTTGTAACTCATCTGGATGTTGTGAAAGGATCAACATCAACTGCGGATCCAAGGTGGCTTAAGTATCACCATTGATCTTTATACTATCCTATTACCAATCCAAATTACAGAAGACCTGTTCAAGGCAGGCTGAGAAAAGAATAGGTGATAATGCGTCACACTATAATTGCATTAATTTTAACTTTAATCACCATGTGAACCAAGTTCCAAGTTCCATGTGAACTGTCGCCGTTGCTTTATCATACATTGATCCCAGTAGGTTTACATAGGTTCTGTCTACATCTTGGCTAAGCACTGCATAATGTGTGCATCTTGCTTTGAGACTGAATCAAATTCAATAAAAGCCAAGCATATTGACATAATATATTAATTGTAGCTTTCTATATATAATACTCTTCTAGTTATTATCTTTTTTTTTTATCTATGTTCTTTTTTTTATGTAGAATAATCTTTTCAGCATTTTTCCATAAATTGGGAACTTTCTCTTTTTGAGGCTTTTTGAGTACAATTGCCAGTATTTTATGTAAAGTTTGTATTATTTTTTATTTGTAAGTTATATTTTATGTGTTAGCATTTGAACAATTATACTGTCCTTTCCTGGAGACTTACCATTAATAGTATTTATTTTAGTTCATATAAAATATATGGACTTATATAGTTTTATGATAATATTCATTATACAGTTATTATTTCACCTGAATTAATGTTTTTTTTTTAATTTGCTTATTTAGGGTTCATCATCATCAACCCGTATCATTTCACTGCAGGATGAAGGCCTCTTCAGCATGCTTCTAACTCTCACGGTCCTTAACTCTCCTCTGCCATTCGACTCCAATATACTTAATAATGTCATCAGTCTATCGTGTTTTTGGTCTTCTCCGTGGACGTTTGCGATCAAGCGGTATCCAGTCCAGGACCATCCTGGTCCATCTTTCGTCCCATCGCCTCGCTACATGGCCTGTCCACTTCCATTTCAATTGCTTTATTCTTCCAATGATGTCACTCACTTTTGTTTGCTCTCTGATCCATGTGCAGGTCTTTCTATCCCGTCTAGTAATGCCAAGCATACATATTTCCATTCCCCTCTGTGCTACTCGAAGTTTTTGAACTGACTGTGATGTGAGTGTCCAGGTCTCACTTCTGTATGTCATAACGGGCAGGACACACTGATCAAAGACTTTTCTTTTCAGGCAGGTGGTAGTTTGCTCTTAAACAATATGTTGAGCCTGCCAAATGCCTGCCAACCACATTTGACGCGTCGTTCCACCGCTCGTACGGTATCCCCTTCCATTGAAACCCTCTGCCCAAGATATATATATATATATATATATATATATATATATATATATATATATATATATATATATATATATATATATGTATATGTATATATATATATATATATATATATATATATATATATATATATATATATATATATATATATATATATATATATATATATATATATATAGTGATCCACAACTTCCAAATCCGTTCCTAAAATAGAAATCCTTTTGTCTCTTCTGCTGGTTAATTTTTATACCAAATGGTTCCCCAGCCCTTTGCAGCTCTTGCACGTGTCTTTGCAGCTCCTCTGGGTCTTGTGGAAGAAGAACGATATCATCTGTGAATCTAAGATGAATTAAGTATGCACCATTAATCCATATTTCATCCTGTTCCCAATCCAGATTACGGAACACTTCTTCCAGGCAGGCTGAGAATAAAAGAGGCGATATTGCGTCACCCTTCTGTACGCCCCGCTCTACATTTATTCTAACCTCAAACTCGTGAAGGTGGATTGTCGCTGTAGCTTCATCATAATCGATCTTAGTAGATTTACATAGGCTTCCTCTACACCTTGGTTAAGCAATGCATCCATTATGGCCAGCTTTGAGATTGAATCAAATGTTTTTTCATAATCGATAAAAGCCAAGCACAGTGGCATAGTGTATTCGTTGTGTCTTTCTATGACCTGCTGTAGAACCTGCATGTGATGCATTGTACTGAATCCACTTCTGAACCCCGCTTGCTCCCTCGGCTGTACGTCACTAAGTTTTCTTAGTATTCTTCTGAATATTATCTTGGTGAAAACTTTGTGCACCACCACTGATAGGAGGCTTATTGGACGGTAGTTCTTTAAATCTTCCCATGCTCCTTTTATATGTAAAGACTCACTTCTGCATTATTCCAGAAGCTAAGTACTTCTTGTTTGAGACATCTTGAGAATAATTTTGCTAGTGTTTTAGGGAGCTTATTTAGGGTTATTGCAATGTATATGCATATTGATAGGGACATTCTTTTCTATGAAATGTGAGTAAACGGAAATTTTATGTATTAATACCAGTTATGAGAAAATAATGTTTTGCAGTTCTGATCGCTTTTTAAGAAATGATGTTCTGCATTCTCAACCATGCTCTTTATAATCACCACCCCCAAGTAAAATTACCAGAATCAGTATACATATTATACCTAGATTAGCATTCAACCTTGGCTAGCGAAATCCACGTTGAGTAACTTCAATGCATTTTGATTTTTTCAAATGTTCGTCTCAAATTATCCGAAAGAAATAAACAAAGTATTCTCTGCTTTTTTGTCCTTAAAAATTTCTTTTTTTATCCATTATCTGCTTCTGCGACTGAAATACGGTTTAATTAGAAAATAATTTGCTTCTCTTAAATATCAATGCATAGCATGTTGTGCAACATATTGATGATTCTGAGCAATGTTTAGAGCTGTTTAAGCAAAGTAAAAATGATCTTTTCATGCGATATGTGATAATGGATGAAACCTGGATCTATCACTATACTTCGGAGTCAAATCGGTATTCAACTGAGTGGACAGCAGCCGGTAAAAGCCATCCAAAGCGACCAAAAACACAACCATCGGCAGACAAGGTTATGGCTTCTGAATTTTGGGATGCGCATGGGGTATGGTTTATCGATTATCTCGAGAAAGGCAAAACTATTAATAGCGAATATTGCGTAGTGTTATTGCTGCGTTTGAAGGACGAGATCGCAAAAAAGTTTCCAAATAGACAAAAAAGTCATGTTTCTCCAAGACAATGCACCGTCTCACAAATCTTTGGCAACGATGACTAAATCGCATAAATTGCACTTCGAATTGCTTCCTCATCCACCTTATTCTCCAGATGCTCACTGGAAAGAAATTTCGCTCCACTGAAGAGGTAATTGCAGAAAGTGAAAGATATTTTGAAGGCCAAGAGAAACTGTTCTATAAAAAATTGGAGAAATGTTAGAAAACCGTTGGAATAATATATTGCTCTTCAAGGAAAATATACGAGATGTGGCTATTAAATAACGAGACTGACGCTACTACAGAAGCAGCCTCTCTTTCCTAATTAGCGTGAAGCCTTCTCTTTCGAATGCAGTAACTCTCGCTTTTGTAAACAAATTCATATAATCGTAGCATGAGAGTTGTTTTTTTGTGTCGCCGGAAAAATGTTAAGTGCAACAATAGAGCAATGAATTGTTGTAAAATTTTACTTGAAACTTGAAAAAACCGCTACTAAAATTTATAATTTATTAAAAGAAGTTTATGCTGATGAATGTTTATCGCGCGCACGTGTTTTTGAGTGGTCTAAGCGTTCTCAAGATGGCCGAGAAGACGTTGAGAATGATCCACGCCCGGATTGCCGTTCCACCTCAAAAATGGATGACAATATCAAAAAATCGTTAATGTGGTTCGATCTGACCGTCAGTTAAATACTCGTGCGATTGTTGAAACTATAAAAATTGACAAAGAATACGTACGTCAAACTTTACATAACAATTTTAACGTGCAAAAAGTGTGTGCCAAAATGAGGCCTAAAATTCTCACGTTTAAACAACAAGAAGCTCGCAAAATTTTTGTACTGACACTTTGAATGCCATTGAAAATGACACAAACTTATTGGAAAGGATAATAACATGTGACGAATTGTGGGTTCTTACTTATGATGCTGAAACGAAGCGTCAACCCATGCACTGAAAGAGCGCAAATTCACCGAGAGCCGAAAACTCGAATGAGCAAATCAAAATTCAAAGCAATGATGATTTTTTATTATATACATGGGATTGTGTACCTCCACTGGGTTTCTGAAAGTCAAACTATTAATCAACATTACTAGCTTCACGTTCTTGCTGAACTGCGTGAACGAATAAGGAAAAAACGATCCGAATTGTGGAAGGATAAGTCATGGGTTCTCCTCCAAAACAATACGCCGGCTCATTCCGCATTGTCTTTCAAGAGGTTTCTAGCCAAGTACAGCATCCCAGTATTAGACCATAAGCCTTATTCGCCGGATCTTGCGTCGTGCGACTTCTATCTGTTTCCTAAGGTGAAATCTGCATTAAAAGGAACAAGATTTGAGCCCGTTGAAGCTGTGAAGTGTTGAACCCGTGAGTGTTGTAGGGATAGACATCAAACCTCATATTGATGAATAAAGTTGAAATTTGCAAAAATAAAGTGTGTTTTATTTATCAGACTGGGGACTTATTGACGGGTGTGTTATTATAGAAAGATAATCTTGTTTCTTGTGTTATTTGTTTTAAAAGTGATAACCCCCACCCGTTGTGTTATGCTCTAAAATATTTGATTACAACTTGTCAACTAATTTAACTTGTTAACTAAATTTCTGAAACAAAACTGAACAATTTAAATTTACTATAAATCAATAAAAATAACGAATATTTAGATATTTGCCTCAAATATGTTTGTCTCAACTTATCCCAAAAAAATAAATGAAAGCTTGTCTGCATTCGGTCCTTAACAACTACCTTTTTATTCCAGTATTTGCTTCCTCGACTGAAATACGTTCTCATTTGGAAAGCAATTTCCTCTTCTTACTCTATTTATTACCTATGCAAGCAGCTTAAATTTTTTCAAATATAAATCACCCCGGAAGTATTCACTAGAGCAGAACACCCGACTTCCAAGAAGAATAAACGGTGCTGTTGGGATTTTCGACCAGGTGGCTTTAAACTTTTATAAACTTGCAACTTTGTAAGGTATAAAAGAAAGCCATCAATGAAATGGATGTTTCGACAATACGGAGTACGGTGGTTTGCAACTTCTTTAAATTAAATTGAGCTTTTAAAACCTAAAAAGCAATGTAATAATCGAATAAGAAAAACCCTTGATTCAGTTGATTTTATTCCAAATTTTTACGTTTTTCTAGATTTACATAAATAATTGTTATTATCCAAAGAATGAGAGACATTCTTAAACATGCTTAAAGCTAATTTGTTTTAAGGAAAATTGATATACCTGCAATAGAATGTTAGACTTGTATATTATGAACACTTGCTTGTAAGTGTATAATAACTCTTGCGGAATGTGAGAAGTGTAAGTAAAGTAATGAAACTAGTGGTATATTATTCGACCTGGCAACACTGTTAGCTTCTCTTTTTGTTTTTGAGAGAAGGTAGACCAACATATGATGTATCTTCAGTACGGGTTTAAATACCCTAGAGTTACTTGATGGTTTGTAAGAATTCTTTTCGTGAACTGGATTGTTCTAGTCGGTTATGAACTTTTTAATGTTCTCGAATATCTCAAAATGGGGTCCGTTGAAGTGAATTTTCGATCTTGCGAAAAGAAAAAAGAAACAAGGACTGAAGCCTGACATGAATGACCCTTTTTCAAAAACGTCTCTGTAAAAATGCTGTTTTACCATTTGGCCACCTATTTCTTATGGTCGATCGTCTAGCTGTCAATAAGCAAATCAGCATGCTTTGATTTTCGATTTGTCTTTTTAAACGTGGTGAGGTTGGTGATAGCATTTCTGGCTCTGGTGCTTTGCTTCCGGCTCGTATTGAGTCGAGTTTCGACTTTCTAAGAATATCTTAAACCACTTGAAAACCTGGGCTGTTATCAAAAAGTTTGGAAAAGTTTTCGTCGCACTGTGCCCAGGTCTGAAACAAAACTTGATAGGGCATCGTTGCTCGTAATTATTTTCACTCATTTTCAAAACGCACCCCTAGAAAAATCCTATGCGTGAAAAGGACTGCTACGTAATGAGACTCTAGGTAGTTCAAAACTACTACTACTCAAAATGTATCAGATGTTAACCTGCCTTTTTTCCAACAGTGTATATTACACCACCGGTCTCATTATTTTATTTACACACCTCATACATTGCCGAAAGGTCCAGATCTACATGTTTAGAAGCTCCCATTGTTTCAAGAAATAGACTACCAACAACAGCGTTATACACATATGTACAAAAGTTTGGAATATTCAAAAATTTCACTGTTTTATTGATATGAAGGCTTTCGTTTACTCGTTTACGTAATCATCATTTCATTACAACTTTTACTAGTACCAAATAAAACTCGACAACAAATAACCAATGTGTGTAAAATTGATTTATTATTTTGGAGTCAAAAAATTACAATGTACCAAAAGTAATTTAAAATATAAAGAACAACTTTCAATAAAACTAATAAACAGTTGTTCCTCCATGGTGTGCATGCCTGCAATTTGGACTTATGGAATTCCGTCTCATTCTTCACGAGCAGCACATTTAATTCTCGCAGGGTAAGAGGATGCGTGTTTTCAGTATGTCCCAAACATGTTCAATAACATTCATATCATCAACCCTAACTTGGTTATTCCCTCCTCTTCAAGAAAATTTTGTACTGCTGCTGTTCGATGCAAATCCATGGCCACTGCACCTCGGAATAAATGCACAATAGAATTTAAAACTTTCTCGATGTACACAGGGCCAGGGCCAGTAGAGGTGTCCGTGTACCCCTCATAATACCACCACAAAACATTACGCTCTCACCTTCAAATGGGATACGTGATTGAGCTGTGTCTAATCGGACTTGGCGACCTCGAGTTCTTCAAACTAATGTTCTTCGTGAATCAGAAACCAAGCCACTTCTCGAATCATCGGAGAACATCAGGTTATTCCAGTTTAGTCTTTGATCCACCATTTGTCGAACCCATTTCAATCGTACTTTTTTTGTTGAAGGGTTAGTTTTGGGAACACGTAAAGGTCTTCTGCGATGCTTCCAGACAATTTCTTCGAGCTATCATTGATATTTGCCGCTCTTGTGCAGATGTTATACATTGTTTTCTACAACTTCTGGCCGATCCTTTACGCCATTTGCCTCTTGGGATTTTTTATGAGTTTTTGATATAACACTTTGGGAAACACTTACAATTTCCGCGAATTCACTTTGATTAAAGACCTGTTATAACAAGGCCATTACTCTTGATCTGTTAAAACAAGATATCATGTTTCTAGGCATTCCTAAACGGATTGATTGAAAATTAAAAAAGAACTGAAATAATGTGTAAATACCAGTATCAACAGAATGGGCAAAAAACTAAAATACCTGTGTTACTTTTGTTATTTTCATTTAAAAACGGTCTAAAATAAATATCCATCACAATTTTTATATGTGTAATTATTCCAAACTTTTGAACAAATGTGTATGTCGCAAACTGCAAAATTATTTTTTTGTCCATGTCAATAAATAAAACTGTTATACTTGGGACTGACAAAATCCACAGTAGATCCATGATACTTATTTTTATTCCTCCAATACAGTGTCACTCATTTTTATTCCTCAAAAATTTTGTTTGAAGATTTTCCTTTCCCATCTCCCAAGTCTGTCTTCTTTTTTCTTCATGGGCCAAATCTCACATGCATAAGTAACCGATTGTCTTGTTATCGTTTGTCATATTCTTATTTCAGCTGCTCTAGATATATATTTTTGTTCTAAATGTCTTGATCATCATTCTTGCTGCTTTACTACACCTGGTTATACATTATTCTATTTCACTCTCTTCGTTTCCTTTGGGAGAGGATATATATTGACCTCTTCAGCATGCTTCTAACTTTTGCGATCTTGAGCTTTCCTCTGCCCATTCGGGTCCAATATACTAAACGATGTAATTAGTCCACCGTGCTTTCGATCTTCTTCGTAGATAATGTTAGTAGTGAGAAGTTAGTTGGACTCTTCACTCAAAACGAACACCTGAAAATGTCAAATGGCGAAACGTCGTGCCCCTATATATTATTTTTTTTAATAGCAATCGCATCTTTCATCCAAAACTCCTAACCCATCAATTTGAAAAATTTGAGCAATACACATTCTTGAAGGGAATTGAATTATCTACCGTCTGTCTCTCTATCTATCTAATTATCTATCTATCAAATAAACCGTTTCCATGTAATCATGCCTTGAACATTGATCTGTTTTTTCAATTTTACTTTTCAAATTTGTAACTAATGAACGAATTGTGTAACTAATGAACGAATCAATATTTGAAAAAATACAATATACACTTTTAAAGGAAATTAAGTGCCCTATGAAAAAGGTATTTCAACATTTTTCGTTAAATTCGCTCGTCCCAAAGTTATTCAAGGTTAAAGTTATTTTATCGATTAAGATATACACATTTGGTCCAACATTGATAGTTTTCACGAATGTTAGCAATTTTTCGAAAAATTGACTGTCCTCAATGATGTACGGAACGTGGTGTAGCATTGAAGATTATAATAAGTGTCTCACCAAAGACGAAGATCAACTCCAGTACTTATTTTTAGTAGTTAGTGAATATCGAAAAAGAAAAATCCTAATTGTAATAAAATTAGTTTGACTGAGTAAGTGTTTTTTGAAATTGGTATGATCTTTTCTTTTGCAAAATATGAATTATAAATAAACACGCAATGATTTTTGTGTCTACTTCATTAATACTATTCATTTCTAATTCATAATTAGATTGTTATATACATATAAAAGTATATAATATCAAAGATAAATGCTTTAAAAATAAAAAGCCGCATATTTTTTACTCTTAGAGTTAGTTAAATATAGTAAAATTAATTTTGGTAGATAAACAACTCTTTAAGCAAAATTAAATTTAAATAAATTATGAATTTTGAAAAAAATTAGTGATTGTACTTGAAAAGTATATTCAATATTAAGCCATAAATTTTTTAATCAAAATAAATGAGGTCTATCGCAAAAAAAGCGATAAATTAATTTTAAATGTTTTTGGTCCGGTCTAATATGTTTTGTGCTTATATGTTTTCTAAACCAAACAATTTAAAATTTTAAATTTCTCATTAAAACATTTGTTTTCAGCTATACTATGAACTCATTAATGTCCCCTTAATTACCGATTGTGCATCTTTACTAGCTTCAAAACCACATTAATGACAATAGCTTAGCATTATAACAAAATGGTTATGCAACATATACTATTGTTGAATATTCAGTTGCTCAATTGACTTTAATTACTAAACACTATTTTGTATCAACAGTTTCAATGATAATAATTAAAACACTTGGTATTTGTTTCACAATATATTCTTTCACTATATTGTGAAACAAATACCAAGTGTTTTAATTATTATCATTGTTACTATGTTTCACCAAGAGCCAACCGCGCAATCAATCAAAACTATTGTTAATGCAATCAACAGTTTCAGCAATTGTAATTATATAGTATTTCGATCGATTATGATAGAAATGTTCCAATATGTTTCGTACGTTTAATATTTCTCATAGGAATATACATACAAACAAAAGCATTAACATTACAAAAGCACCATGCCTGAAGGGTTAAAGAAGTTCAATAATTCGACCTGCTTTGTCTCTGAACTCATTATTGCACTATCAAGCGTTGCTAGAGCAACGGATCAAATAAATATAAATGTTATTCGGGTTCATTTGATACCCTTTTAATATTCTAGTGACGGCATATTTAAGGTGTTATAGCCAAAATATCGAAGTTATTTAGACTCTATACAATATTAAATATTATAGTTTCAGGCTCTATAACTATATATACTCTAACTATAACTAAGGTTTCTGCTTACATTATTGCTGTCATATATATATATATATATATATATATATATATATATATATATATATATATATATATATATATATATATATATATATATATATATATATATATATATATATATAAATAATCCATCCCCCCCCCCCCCGAAATAAGCCAAATATTATATATTATACCGCAAAAATACGAGGAGTGAGAGAGTTAAATTATTACATTTGAATTGAATATATATCCGAACTAGTGGACGTTTCGCATAGTAACGCCATCTCTTGTTGAGTAGTCGAACTATTTTGTATCGTATGGAAATTTTGCGTTGTTTCTCGATTATTCGCCACGCCCCTCGGTCGGAATGAGCGGAGCTTTGTAGAAGTTTGTGGTAGTTTCTGGACGGCTACTACTGGGCTGCTATATAAGCGGCGCGTGACCGCGCTTAAGGCAGTATTGTACCATGCGAACTCGAAGCGAATATAAGTGAAAAGTGGAGAACGAGAAAATAGTGAAGAGAATTAAGTGTACCGTGTAAGTGAGTAATTTTAGTGCAGTGTTATTCGGTGACCTTGTTAAGGATAGATACGTGAATCATTATTACTGTCGAAAAATGGAGGTGAAAAAAAGGAAGGGTGATAAACTTAAACTGGAACTACTGGAAAAAGTGGTGTAGTCAAGGGGTAGGAACTACTGGAAAAAGTGGTGTAGTCAACAAATTTGCATTTAGCTTTCAAAGCTTCATCTACCTTGCATGCTGATAAGAAGACTGTGATGACAAGCGGGCCCTCGACCTCGACCTCAATCACAATATCGAATGTCGAAATCGATGCCATGTCGCTGGTGCCCTGTTCGATACCTTCAACTGCCGAATCTACATCTAGTCTGCAACAGGTCAGCTTGCCTGTTACCTCATCTTTTACAACTGTAGCTAAGTTGGATGTTGGTTTTTACGCGAATCAAGAAAAAATCTTGGATGAATATTTTAAAGTCCAAATTTGAAAAACGCCATAGAACCCACCCAGAGATTATAAGTTTCCTATTTCCACAAAACAGAACTTGCGCTTTCAATTGAAATGGTTGGAGAGATTCCCCTGGTTGTCATATTCGGAATATAAAAGTGGAGCATACTGCAGAGTTTGCGTGGTAATGGGACGTTCGCTTGATGAAGGTAAAGGCGGTCATCAAAGGATTGGCCAGTTGGTAACCGAACCTTTTTGTAAGTGGAAAAATGCCCTAGAAATATTTGAAGCTCATGCGAAATCGGGATACCACAAGAGAAATTCAGAACTGTCAGATAACTTTCTAAAAGTAATGTCTTTGCAGGCTTTTTCGGTCACTGAACAGCTGTCTTCTGAAAGAAAGAGACAACAAGAGGAGAATCGAAAGAAACTAATCCCTATCGTAAAAGCAATAATTTTTTGCGGCAAACAAGGCATCTCGTTGAGAGGTAAAATCGACTCGGGGCGCATACAAATTACACCAGAATCACCAGAACCTGAACAACCACTACAGAATGATGATAATTTTAGAGCCCAGTTGCGGTTTGCTGAGTCTCGAGATAAAGATCTGGCTGAGCATTTGAATACTTCACAGAAGAATGCCCTGTACACAAATCACAGATCCAAAACGAAATAATTGACATATGTGGTGAATTAATTCAACATAAAATAATTGAAGATGTAAAGAAAGCCAAATTATTTGCGATTCTGGCTAACGAAACCACCGACATCGGACGTGTAGAACAAGTCTCGTTATGTCTTCGA
Organism: Cosmopolites sordidus; assembly: GCA_031761425.1. NCBI lineage: Eukaryota > Metazoa > Arthropoda > Insecta > Coleoptera > Curculionidae > Cosmopolites > Cosmopolites sordidus. The sequence continues at coordinate 111,758 of JARFXV010001882.1, read as the reverse complement.
TATGTTGATTTTATAGATAATAAACACCATATACTTAAAGAGATGTTACTTGAGTACATTTCAACGGTCGATGTTTCAGGATCCGGTCTCGCAAATCTTATTATTAAAGCTCTGAAAAAGCATGGACTTGAATGTTCTCATGTGGTTGGCCAAGGTTACGATGGGGCTGCAGCTATGAGTGGGTATTTGCACGTTGTCCAAGCTTATGTTCGCCAAGAATGTCCTCTTGCTCTTTATGTACACTGTAGTGCACACTCTCTCAACCTTGCTATTGCTGATTTATGTTCATTAGCAAATGTCCGAAATTACATTGGAATTGTGCAGCCTGTTGGTTCCTACTTTCGACATTCTGCTCAACACACTGCTTTGTTGAAAGAAAAAATTCAAGAGCTACTACCCGTCGGTAACCAAAAAAGCTTGCTCTCAATGTGTGAAATACGGTGGGTCCACAAACATGAAGCTATTATAAGATTCAGGGAAATTTATTCAGCGATTGTGAATGCTCTCGAAGAACTCCAATTTAATCACAATAAGGAAACATCGCAACAAGCCGCCCAATTGCTAAGTACGCTTCGATCTTCGGATTTTGTGATGTGTTTAGTGATTCTTCAAAAAGTTATGAGCTATACATTGTCGCTATCAAAACAATTACAGACAATTGACATCGATCTTATCACAGCATTCAAACATGTAGATGATGTTATTAATGTCTTACAACTCCTGAGAAACAACACTGACGTCGAATATCTTCATCTCTATGAAGACGCAAAGGTTTTACTGGAAGAAAATGGTGGTATACTGCGAATGCCACGCGTCACGTATTACAAAATGAATTTGTTCATTCCATTTCTTGATCGTACAATTCAACATTTGGTTGAAATGTTTACCAAACATCGTAAAGTAGTATCAGCATTATCTGGTGTGCTACCTTCAAATTTTACTGCCAGTTCTGAAATTGAAGAAGCAATTTCCATGTACTCGTCACTGCTTCCCGAAAGCAACATATCAGTGGTTAAAGCAGAACTTGAAGTATGAAAAATAGTGATGACAAGTATCTCGCCTACCTCGAAATCTAGTTTGGAATGCCTAGATATGTGCGATAAAAACCTTTATCCTAATATTTACATATTACTACAAATCTTGGCTACCATTCCTATATCCACTGCTACTCCAGAAAGGTCTTTCTCCAGCCTAAGGAGACTGAAAAATTTACGAAACACTACAAGTGAAAACAGACTTAATGGTTTGGCTCTCATGAACATTCACAATGGAACAGAAATTCATGCAGATGAAGTAGTGGATATATTTAAAAGAAAAAGCCGAAGATTTCTTCTTTAATGGTTTTAGATTTAGCGCAGAGGAACGAAATTAATGTAACCATTTCATTTAAAGTTAAGAATTTTATAAATATGTCGTAATTTTTCCGATGAATATATAGATATTAAATTTCATGTAAGTATATTTTTGTTGTTTTATTTACTTCAAACTAACCCCCCCCCCCCCAAAACTAAATCCTGGCTACGCCCGTGAACACTGCATATATATATATATATATATATATATATATATATATATATATATATATATATATATATATATATATATACATAGGTACGTATATATATATATATATAGGTACGTCTCACAGAAAACAGTACTTCTTAAAAATAGCTATTTCTAGAGGCGCTATCTTTTGACGGGGATAAACATTGGAAAGATGCATCATTTACTGATGTTCTGACAATTCTGAAATTTCATGTCATTCCGATTATTAGAAGCGAAGTTATCGCGCTGAAAGTGTCAGTGTGTTTATACCATCGATCGAAAAATTAACATCGACCAAAGAGCGACGATTCAAAGATTTTTTAAACGATTTAAAGAAAGTCGTGAGGACATCAAGGACAACGAACATCCTGATCTAACAATTCCGTGGTTACTCAAAGTAACATTCAAATTGTGAGTGAATTTATAAAAAATCAGCCAAAATCTTCGTTGCGATACGTGAAAATGGAATTGAACATGTCCAGAGATTCAATTAATAGTATTTTGACCGATAATTTGGGACTTCGGAAGGTCTGTGTACGCTTTGTTTCACACAAATTGACTGACGACCAAAAATTGCTCCGAATTCTACATTGCATGGACTTGATTGAAAAGACGAAAAAGGACGAAAACTTCAAGAACAATATTGCTACTGACGTTGTATGAGACGTCAATATGACCCAGAAACAATATGATCCAGAAAACAAGTGTCAAAGTGGAGAATGGAAGCATCTTAGTAAGACAAATCCAAAGGAAAGCCCCTCGAGGACTCAAAAATCAAAACAATGTTGATTTGTTTCTACGATTCGGAGGGAATCGTGTACAAGGAGTTCATTCCACCTGATCAAGCAATCAATGCTGTGTTTTATTTATTTTTTTTATTATGAAGGATCTGTTGTCGCTTATTTGTCGTATGCGGCGTCAATACTGTCAACATGGCAGCTGGCGCTTGTTGCACGATAATGCGCCGTTCCATCGCTCGACGTTCCTCACTGATTTTTTTAACCAAAAATGGCATTTTAACCATGAATCGTTCACCATATTCGCCTGATTTGGCTCCAGCGACTTCTACCTCGTCGAAAAACTTAATTTGGCGACGAAAGGACAGCATTATGCTGCCATTGAAGTCATTCAAAAGGCGTCGACCGCCATTCTTAAGGCCATATCGTTGGCCGAGCTCAAAAATGAATTCGTCAACCAAATTGACCATGCAAAACGTTATATTGACGTGCAACGAGACTATTTTGAATAAAATTAATAATTTTTGCCGATGTCTGGATGCCACGGATTAATTATAGATTTTAATTTTAATTTCACACTGATAAGAACATGTAGAAAAAGAGTCAATCACGCCAGTTCGAGACTGGGTGCCTTCTTATAGGTATTCTACTTTAGTTACACGCCTTCAGAAGGCTTCTCAAGAGATTTAAGGTTAAGCACTAAACGAATGGTGGATAGCCTATAAGAAGTTCTGACCAGTGTTAATTCTTAGCTAGTGACTGTGGTTCGAAGTCCATGTTGGGCTTAAGATCCAGTCGCTAATAGCCTCTAACACAAATAAAATGAACATTTACAACAATTATAAATCAATAATAACATATACGCAGGATTCGAAATATTGGACCAGAGGGTAAGAAGAAACGATTTTATACGAAGGTGGATAAAATGGAGTCTTAAGAGCTCAAATATTAGAGTACATCAAGAGAATATCTGAAGCAAAGGTGCCAATATTAAATGTTACCTGCACACTGGGTGGGTAAAAGGAGAAAAAGGGGGCGACTAATAGCAAAAGCGAAGGGCAAAATTGGTATAATAACACTAATAGACACTAAATAATATAAAAGACAAAGTAACGTTAGATGGTGCTAGAAAAATATCATAAAAGAAGCCATGGTATATATATATATATATATATATATATATATATATATATATATATATATATATATATATATATATATATATATATGTTATATATATATATATATATATATATATATATATATATATATATATATATATATATATATATATATAGTATATATATAGTATAGTATAGTATATATAGTATAGTTTGAGTAGGGCAATGAAGCATTGAGCTATGCCGTCTGGAGTCTGTGCTCCTGGGAGGGTCACCCCTGGCGGACAGGTCAAAGCGGAGGCCTCAGACTAACATGATCCAAAATCTGCCAACCCGCATTGGACCAGCGTGGCAGATTACGGTCCATACCTTCAACATGGTATTTCAATATGTTGAAATATGACAGTACAACCTCAAACACGGCCCTCATTCCCCGGAGGCCAAGGGGCAACTACCTACGGCAGCGGGAAGACCTGCCCTAAGGCAGAGGGTGCTAAGAAACACCGGGTTAGATCAGGCTGCCATTGGACTTTTGACATTGCAACGTTAAATATACGGACTATGAAAACAGAGGCCCGATTGCAAGAACTCTTAATCGAACTTGACAACATACATTGGGATATTATTGGGCTCTGTGAAACACGAAAAAAGGGTGAAGAGTTAATCAAACTGGAACCAACTGGACAAGTACTCTACACTCGAGGTACGGAAAATGGCCGATGTGGCGGAATTGGATTCCTCATCAATCGAAAGCTGAAGGACAGTGTGGTAAAATTTGAAAGTACATCCGACCGATTAGCCCAATGCGTCATTCAGCTGAATAAAAAGTTTAGGCTTCAAATCGTCCAAGCTTATGCACTAACTATAAGCCATAAAGATGAGGAAATTGAGGAATTTTATGATGATGTGGCCCAGCTTTTATACAAGGAGAAATGTAGGTACAAAATCCTGATGGGTGATTTTAATGCCAGAATTGGAACAACAAGAACAGACGAAAATGCAACTGGCCCATATGGAACTGGTGAGCGAGACAATAGAGGTGACAGATTAGTTGATTTTGCTGAAGGACAAGAACTATATATTATGAATTCATTCTATAAGAAAATTATCAGCAGAAAATGGACATGGAAAAGTCCATCTGGGCTCACAAGCGAAATTGACTACATCATGACCAACGATAAAACAATATTTACCAATTGTACTGTCCTTAACAATTTTAATGTTGGAAGTGACCACCGAATAGTACGAGCAAGGGTTCGGATTGACTGTCGAAAAGAGCGCGAAAGAATGGTAAGATCAAAGAAGGGCAAGGTGGATTCTGGAAAACTGCTGGAGAGAGGAAGCGATTTTGAGATTGCTTTGTTAAACCGGTTTGCTGCGTTACAAGATCCAGAGGAGGTGGAAATATCAGTTCAATATGAAGAAATCGCAAACAATATACTTCAAACGGCTGCTTCAATAGCACTAGACGAAAAATGTCTCAAACAAAGAAAAATCTCCAGTGAGACCATTGATATAATGAAGAAACGGCGAGCAATGAGAAATGCAGGTAGTCCTTTTGGCAGGGTCGAGTACACTGAGCTCTGCAAAACTATAAGAAAACGTATCAGAGAGGACACGCGCCGATTCAATATGCAGCTAGTGCAAAAAACCCTGGAAGAAAACAAAGGAATTAACAAAGCTAAACAGAAGCTGAGAAACAAAAGAACGCAAATATATGCTTTAAAGCGTGAGGATGGCACAGTGTGCAGGACGCGTACCCAAATGTTAGAGATTGTCAGAAGGTTTTATTCCCAGTTATATGAAGATCAGAGCCAGTCAGGGACAGCAATACCCACGGAAGAACAATATATAATGCCAGATATCCTAGTGGAGGAAGCAACAAATGCTATAGAATTGATGAAGAACGGCAAGGCTCCAGGAAAGGATAGTGTAACTGTCGAAATGCTAAAAGCTGGTGGTCGGACGTTACATAAAACACTGGCAAAATTATACTCTAAATGCCTCAAAGAACAAAAAGTACCTGACTTATGGAAAAATGCAGAAGTGATCCTTTTACATAAAAAAGGAGCACAGGAAGATTTAAAGAACTACCGTCCAATAAGCCTCCTATCAGTGATGTACAAAGTTTTCACTAAGATAATTTCTAAAAGAATATTAAAAAAACTGAATGACGCACAACCAAGAGAACAAGCAGGATTCAGAAGAGGATTCAGTACAATGGATCACATCCAGGTTGTACAGCAGGTCATAGAAAGGCACAACGAATACACCATGCCACTGTGTTTGGCTTTTATCGACTACGAAAAAGCATTTGATTCCATCTCAAAGCATGCGATAATGGATGCACTGCTTAGCCAAGGTGTAGAGAGAGCCTATGTAAACCTATTAGAATCGATATATGATGGAGCTACAGCCACAATTCACCTTGATGATCTTGAAGTGGGAATTAATATAGAACGAGGTGTACGGCAGGGTGACGAAATATCGTCTATTCTTTTCTCGGCTGGCCTTGAAGAAGTATTCCGTAAACTGGATTGGGAACAGGATGGTGTAAAGATCAATGGTGCAAACTTAAACCATCTTAGATTTGCAGATGATATTATTCTCATTTCACAAGACCCAGAGGAGCTGCAAAGATGCTTACAAGAACTGCAAAGGGCTGGCGAACCATTTGGCTTGAAAATAAACCTGAAAAAGAGTCAGGTTATGTTCAATAACTTCGCTCAGGACAGAAGAATTTCACTTCTAGGAAGGGATTTAGAGATTGTGGACAGCTTTATATATCTTGGGCAGAGGATTTCCATGGAGGGGAATACCGGCCTGGGGGTGGAACGGCGTGTTAAATGTGGCTGGCAGGCATTTGGTAGGCTCAACATAGTGCTTAAGAGCAGACTCCCACTTTGCCTGAAAAGAAAAGTATTCGATCAGTGCGTTCTACCCGTTATGGCATACGGAAGTGAAACCTGGACACTCACATCGCAATCAATTCAAAAATTTCAGGTGGCACAGAGGGGAATGGAAAGATGTATGCTTGGCATTACAAGACGAGACAGAAAGTCCTGCGCATGGATCAGGGAACAAACAAAAGTCTGTGACATCATTGGAAGAGTAAAACAGTTGAAATGGAGATGGGCAGGCCATATAGCGAGGCGATGGGACGACAGATGGACCAAGGCAATCCTGGAGTGGATACCGCTTGATCGCAAACGTCCGCGAAGAAGACCGAAAGCACGATGGACTGATGACATCGTTAAGTATATTGGACCCGAGTGGCAGAGGAAAGCCCAGGACCGTGAAGGTTGGAAGCATGCTGAAGAGGCCTTCATCCTGCAGTGAATCGATGCGGGCTGATGATTATGATGATGATGATGATGATGATGATACCTATATAGGCTCGCAAACGTAATAAGTATATAAAATAGATGACATTTTACTTCTATATTTAATTTAATTAATTCATTGATATATTTGATAGTATTGAGCCCATAATAAAATTTAGGTTTCACTAAGATTGCTGTAAACTCTTTGAAAATAGCCTATATTAAAATTTAAACTTGGATACAATTGGCTCTTTCCTGCAATTGCTCCGTCGATTTCAAATTCACGAAGGGCGCTTCAATCAGATTTTAACGTTTCCATTTGAACGGCAGTGGGATTACAAGATCCCTTGTGTGCCTACTATTGCATTACATGTGTTAGTATCGATTGCCCTGCCTACCTTTAATATTTGTATCTTTATTGTTGCAAGTTTACTGTCCTGTTTTAATACATTTTTGGTTGATATACATAGTACTCTAAGGAAAAGGCAGCTGATGCTAAATGAAATATGACACCTTATTTAATTATAATATTTAGAATATTCGTTTTTGGTATTTTTTTATAGATTTATAACACGTTTTACATGTTTATATTAAATAAATATTAGGTTGTAAAAATATATCGTCATCTTTTTTACCCCACCATCGACCACCCACCATGTAACAAAAAAACTGTACGTGTTACAGTAATTAGCTCATCATTCTCGGATTTAGGATTTCAAAATACTTATACACACTACTTATATACACCTATTTTCATCAATGTTACCTGAAAAAAGTTTAAATTTGTTGACCTGTGTAATCGTATAATACTTTTTTGCTTTTCATATAGTTGACGAAGATAATACCTTGCCAATTCCAAAAAACAATGGCCATGGCATTTGCGTCTTCGCCTTCTAAACACGTTCGCCTGGCAAAACCACAAGTAAAACATCAGGTGTTCCACCTATTTCCACATCCTAGCCACAGGGCAATCCTCCGATAACTTCGTCCCCAAACTCCGGCATGAAGACCCGGGTTTCGAAACTATTTCGATTCCCGACTTGTGTTGTCTTTCGCCTGCATGTCGAACTCAAGCGTCTTTGTCGATGCATCCCAGCGACTGCACCTATGCGCAGCGTCGGCCTGACAACGGCAAAACTTAACATCAATACACCGATGGACTTCAGACCATTGGACTTCAATTTAACCTCCGTGAAGTTCGCCTGAAGACCTCCGTCCCTTCAGGACCAGAAAACTTCAATTCCTGGGTCAACTACAGGCCCCCAAAAATTCTTCAAAAAAGCCCTTCTGGGGTCGATCTAATGAAATAAAAGTAGAAGCCGAAAAGAATAAAGAATAAAACCAGGCTGACATAGAATCGATATAATATATAGAGGGCATTGATACCAACTTAAAAAACATGATTTTTGTATCGTTACGTAAAGCTCGCAAATTTCTGAAACAAAACTCATTTATTATTTATATTTTTAACTTCATTCTTAAGTTGATTCATTCTTAATTTTCGAGAACCAGAATGTATGAAGGAAATTCTGTTTATACGGATATGTTCAACAGTTGAAAATATATTTATATTCTCGGTAAAATTTGAAAACGTCCACTTTTAGACGGGGCTTCGTAATAAAGATACAAATTACAGTGCAACGGTTCCAAATTTGTTTTAACACTAATTGAGGCCAGCCGCCACACAGGACATTTCTATAGATGATGGATTCACTCTCGTATTCTGATTTCATTGCGGTCCAGTGAATGATGTCGTTAATATTGCGGGTTACGTTATCTGAGCATTGCGGCCTATAAACTAGCTTCATCTCATAACTATTTATCTTATTCTCCCTTTCTCGTGTTACTGACAACTTTATGCTTGGCATATGTTATTTTTTTTAGTTTTTTGATATATTTATTTTTTCCTGTACTTGTTCCTAGTTGAATGATTAATTTAAAAGTTCAATGTTGTGTGAAATCGTTCTAATAAATTATTGAGATATACATTTTTTAAAGCTATTCAATCGTTAAGGCCTTAAATAAATCAATTTTGTGTAAATTGAACATTGCAGCTTAAAAAAATGTTATTTTGATATAGTTGAAATTATACTTTTGTTAAAAATTAGGCAATATTGAGCATCTGACAGATTGCTAATTAGTGATGCAGTGACGACTCGTGAGGGAGGGCGTTGGGGCGCCGCCCCTCCAGCGTTTATCACAGTAAACATTTTTTCATAGCAAAACACCATATTTTATTTCCGTTCAGTTTCTTTGCTTTAACTAATTTTCCTGCTTCACCTCCTATATAGGTTTTCAATAGCACGAAAAGTAAAAAGAGCAAGGGTAAAGCAAAGAATGTTCTTCAGCACCAATATTTTCTTCTACGCCCTCCCACTTTAAAAACCCACGAGGCGCCACTGGTGTGATGTGTGTAATGAAGCTGCTTCTAAGTTTGTAATTTTATTTAAAGAAATATCGCTCTTATTGTTTACATTTTTCTATGTTTTTTGCAGTTTCTTAACTATCCAGATTAGATAACGCATTCTTCCGCATTAACAGTAACACGATTTCCATCATCGTCTTCAAAAATTAAGTCGTATTACTCATTCAGCCCCAAACCCGCACAAAACAGTGACTTTCCGAGGATGAAGAGAAAACTCCAGTATCACTTGAGGATTTTCATCGGATTAAACGTGGGTGTCCCACTAACTTCTAATTTCTACTCTCTGTTGAATCCTGAATCATTCCATGGTAAACTGGCACACTGTAGTGAATACAGCAGATATTTTATTTGGCAAGGGTGCCATCATTACGTTTCGAACTTTTTATTATTGAAAGTTTAAAGAGTGGAAACTCTTCTTTAAACCTGATTGCCTGACATTTGGAAACATATTCTTCCATAAGGTTTCAATTGCTTGATAAAAGGATTTTTTAACTTCTTCAAAGTCAGCATTTCTTTATCTTTATATACTTTTTTTCACTATTTTAGTTCTTCTTTGCTTGAGTTGAGTGAATATTACTAGAATTATTTCCACTTTTTCATGTCAGCGTTTACTATTTTTGTATTTTTACTTGCATTTCTCAATAAGGTAACATAAACCTTTGCGTTGTCTTCATTTTGTATATACAGGGTGTCCGCTAATTAACGGTACACAGCAAAACTGAAGATTTTTTTAATAAGAATATTGCGATTTAATCCAACTTACCTCAGTCCAAAAGTTAATGTAACTTTTGTAACACTGTAACCAAGATACAGAGTGTTAAAATTATAATTTTATTTTCAATTTTCGTTAAAAACTTTCTAAAATATTATCTTCTTCACTACCGAAATTTGGTAGTGAGGAGTTTGTTAAGATAAGAAATTTAAATGTCTTGAAATTTTTTATATAGAGTGTAGAGGGTGCTGCCTGTTACACTTTTTGAAAGGTCACAACTTTTTTGCGCCTAAGTGTATTCGCCTTTTTAATGAATATATTATTTTGTTCACCTCTTTTACGTAAAAAAGATATAGCTTACAAATGTCGCTCCGAGTTACCGTTTTCTAGATATCTGCGTTTAAATAGTTCATTGCACCCTTTCAATTTGCACTTTTGAAACCTAAAATTTGTGTTTATTTTCCCTTTTTTGTTTTAGTTCCTTAGTTTGTCTTAGTTCTAGAGGAATATTATTTAAATATTCGGCTAACTGGATTTGAAGAAAATTAAGATACAGTTCGCTATTTAAATTAGGTGATAATTCGAATGACCCCAATACATAATCACCAAAAAGACCACACCAAACGTTAATTTTAATTTTGTGTTGTAAATGACGTTCAGGTACAAAGTGTTGATTTTCTAAATCCCACGCATGTTTATTTCTAAAATTGAATACATCTCTACATGTAAACGTTCCTTCGTCTCTAAACAATATTTTTTAAAAAACATGGGCTTGGCATTTTGCCGGATACTACAGAAAGGGGCAAAGTCCAGACTGGCTGGCAAATCAGTTTCCAGTCTGGCTGGAAAATCATTTTCCAGTCTGGCTGGCAAATCAACTTCTAGTAGATTTTGCACAGGCGTAAAGTCAAATGGATAAAGAATCTCCTCGTGAAAAATTTTGCAAACGATGGACTTGCCTACGATAACTCCCGGAGCAATGCGTCTTGTCTTATTTCAGGGTTTTCGGTCACACGAACCACAATTTTTTCTTCCTGGTCGGTGGTTAGTCTTCGGCCGACGCGCGTAATCTCGTTTCGGATGGAAAGAATTTGTTTCACCCAGTCTATCGGAAAGATTTTTGAAAATCTTAAAATCTGGGTGTTCTCGTCGTGAACCCGGCATCCATTAAAATTTTTCTGCGCTTATATGGCTATCATCTCGCATCTCTTCATTAAAAAACAATTTATGTCTGGGCATTTTGTATTTGACTTAAGTGAAAATCTTTCAAAAATTGTTTTACTATAATGTATTAAAATTATTATTAATTTTTTTTATGGTGCGACACATGATTCTGCGTGAAATTATTTCGTAATACAATTCAACAAGAAGAGTGTACAATTCGAAAAATAGTTATCCCTCAGTTCTACCAAAGTAAAAAAATGTCCGTCATTACGTCAAAAATAGTCTTAAAATTTTTGAGTTAAATATTTAACACATTTGTGCGTTGATTTGACACAATGCGATTGCGTCAAATCAATTCGTTTGCTTTATATTTTAGCAAAAAAAAGTGTTATTTCGATCAACATTAGCACTTTAAATGTGTAACTATGAAATTAACATAAAATTGTGTTGATTTTGAAGGTCATTTCAGTCATTTGTTGAAGGGTTCCTTCCAGGTACTATTTTTTTACGCGGGACACACTACCCTATCTTCATTGCATACAATATATGTACTAATCTTGAAGACATTTACCACTAAACACCAAATCACTTTTTTGAACTGCTCGACGCACGTTTCGCTAACCATGTTAGCATCATCAGGAGATGGTTTAATCTAATTATTAAACTAAACTATGTTCTATTTATATGAAAACCATACCTAACGAAGCGTGTAAAAATCATGAACGGTGAAGTTTACTAAGCCTTACATTAATATATATATATACGAAATAGGCCCTTTAACTCGATTAATTATTTTCTTACATTTTTCTATTTGAATACTTTCATATGCATCCAAAGCCCTATTATTATTAACACTTTGAATTAGTCTTAAATTACTAATATCTATACTGTGGTCATGTTCGATTGCATGTTGGGCAACACAAGATTTTCCATTTCTCCCATATCTAATGTGGGCAATATGTTCTTTATATCTTGTCAATATGGATCTTTTTGTTTGTCCAATATACCTTCGATCACAGTCTTGACAACTAATTTCGTAAATCCCCGACTTTTCATGCTGCTCTACTTTATCCTTTGGATTACCCAAAACTTCTCTTGATTTATTATATAGTTTGTACACAACCTTAATGTCCACTTTTTTCAAAATTTTGTTTAGTCCTCTTGTCAACTGGGCATCAAATGGTATTACCATGAATTTCTTTGTGTTCTGATCCTTTTGAAAAGTCGAAGATTCTTTCAATAATTTTCTGAACTTATGTTTTCTAATTAGTTTATCTATAATGTTCTTATTATAACCATTCACTTCAGATACCTCCCTAATTAATTTTAATTCTTTGTTATAATTATCTTTATTTAAAGGAAAATTAACTAATCTATTTACCATAAAATTTAAACTAGCCATCTTATTTTGAAAGCTATGATTTGAATCGATAGGAATGTATCTCGAAGTGGTGGTGCTAACCTATTTTTATTATTTCTACTGACTAACACATCCAGAAATGGTAAATTATCGTTGTTTTCGAGTTCATGCGTGAATATTATATTTTCGGATTTACTATTTAAGTTCTTAATAAAATCATCTAAATTTTCATTTTTCGAATCAAAAATGGCAAAAATGTCATCCACCTATCTTAACCATATCTTCGGAAAGTAACTGAATTCATCTTTTGCCTCGGTTTCAAATTTACTCATAAATAAGTTGGCTAAGCACGGTGACAGAGGATTGCCCATTGCCGTTCCTTCTTGTAGTTCATAAAACCTGTTATTAAGCTGAAAACAATTTTGCTTCATACATAATCTTGTTAAGGAGATGTACTCAGAAACAATTTTGTTATTAAAACGGTTTAACTCGAGTAACTCCCTTAGGTATTTCAAGGTATATGGAATCGGGACACTCGGAAACAACGATGAAACGTCAAAGGAAACCAAAACCTCACCTTCCTGTAAATGTGTATTTTTGACTTTGTCTATGAATTTGGTTGAATTTATCACAGAACAGGAAGGTAGTTGGTTTGATAGATTTTCAAATTCCTTTGTTAACCACTTTGCCAAGTTGTATGTCGGAGAATCAATGGCTGATACAATTGGTCTCATTGATTTTCCTGGTTTATGAATTTTTGGTAGAGCATACAATCTTGGCACTTTTGGATTAGAAACATGTAATTTGCTTTTCAGAGAAGGAGAAATAAGGCTGTTACAAGATTTCAATGTATCTCTAACTTCGTTAATCATTTTTGACAATGGATTCCTAGGTAATCGCTTATAAGGACCGTCTTGAATTAATTTTTCAACGCGTTCAAAGTAATCAGGTTTGAGTAATCAGGTAATCAGAAATATTTGGCATTTTTTGATTTTTATTTGAAATATTTTTTTGCAATTTTACTTTTACATGACTCTCTGACGAACGCCTTGGAAGACTCCGGTAAGTGTTTAATACCAGTTTCAATACCGGCTACCATATCCTCCAAATCACATCGGGATGCCGGCAAAGCAAAATTGAGGCCTTTATTTAAAAGATCTAGTTCTGGATTGTCGAACGTCTGAGTTGAAAGATTTTCTACGATGTTGATGCTCTTTTCTGGAATATGTTCTTTGGACTGCTCAATTTTGAGTTTTTTGAATTTTTTATTTAAAGATGACATTTTTTAAATAAATTTACTATTTACTGCTGTGAACATATTCCTTTGAAAATTGCACCAACATTCATGTTCTACATTACTTAATTTAAATGTTAATTTCTTGTAAAGATTGTACGCCTGAATTTCAAGCATACTCCTTTTACTGTACAAATGTTTGATTTCTAAGTCAAGCCATTTCTGTTTTGCAAAATTAGTTATTTTGTCCCATATTTTGGAAGATTTTGAAATATTAACTTTAATAAAATTAGGAAATATTTTATTAGTCTGGCATGACTTAAGAAACCAAATATCTGCTCGAATAAGCTTAATTTTAGTAGTGTACTTACGATAAAGATTTAGTTCCATGGTTCCATGGTCCAACGTGCGTCGAGCAGTTCAAAAAAGTGTTTTGGTGTTTAGTGGTAAATCTCTTCAAGTTTAGTGCATCACACCAAAGGTTCCAATAGAAGAATTGATCTACAATATATGTGTTTACATGTTCATCGTGGTGCAGTATACATATTATCAATTATTATAAATTCTATTAAAAAATGAAAAAATAAAATGAAAATTTCATCTCAATCAAAAAATGGAATTTACTCGTTAGGATTTTATATTGCGATAGTTTACTACGACTTTCGACGTGCAATATCTCAACAACAGTGCATCGATAACCTCACTTTGACATTCGGCGATGAAGCACCGTCTAAAACCACTTTATATCACTGATTTAGTGACTTCAATCGTGGTCGTCGTTCGCTCACGAACGAATTTAAACAATGCCATCCAAAATCGGTTGTTGTGCCAGAAAACATCGATACTGTGCGCGAACTGATAAAGGTCATGATCGTCATGTGACTGATCGTCATGTGACATACCGGGAGATTGAGTCATCCCTGAGCATTAGTATGACAAGCATACACAAGATTTTACATGAACATTTAGTCATTAATTATACCCACCTTGTATAAGTAATGATTTAGAATCTGTTTCACAAAACAACACAAAGCATCTCTTTAACACTCTTAAAGCATTAAAATCATATTAGAAAATTATATTACATGATAGAGGATCTCTTTCTTCTTCTTCAATGCCTATTTTTTCCATTCCTACTTTGACAATTTCTGTGCATCAAATAGATACTTCATAGCTGATCGATCAATAAGTTGCATGCAATAATAGTTCACATTAAATAACTCTGTTTATTACGTTGGTGACCTTTATAGCTTCAGTGTCCTAGAACTCAAGCGATATTTACTCCACCTTATCTTGGCAACATTCCAAATACTTTAGTCTGAAATAATTAGTATACATGTTATCTTAGAAGTCCTAAAAGCTTCAAATGCGATTAAACCTTAAGTGCGATTAAAATTTCTATACTAATATGTTTTATTTTCAAGCAAGTGTAAAATTTATATTTAAAAGTGATTTATTTAGTAAACAATAGACTAACAAACAGTATTAATGAAAAGATGTTGGATGCTGAATTACTTTCCAATATTTGCACTAAATATATTTTCTCAGAGATTTATTTTTGTTTCAGGTAAACAAGATCATTTTCTTAAATATTTGGAGGGGATCAGCAAAAGTAAGAATATTTTATTAACTATATATATATATATATATATATATATATATATATATATATATATATATATATATATATATATATATATATATATATATATAATGATATGTTTCTCGACCGTGCAATTTATAGTTTTTTTCTTGGGGAAATTGGTTGTTTTCGGGCTTGCGGTCAGCAGTAAAACAAGTGTTTAATCGTCTCAATATTTCGTCATTGTTTTGATGACTTCATCAGGAGACTCTAAAATTATTTTTTTCCTTTATTATTTAATAAACAATGAAATAGTATAGAACACCAACATGTTAAAATATAAATTGACATAACAATAAATATATAAACTTACAATTAATGACTATGCTTTAAAACGTGTGTATCTAAATAACGTTCTTGAACGATACGGGCCCAACCAGGAATTAACAATCTTTTTTAAACACTAAGGTATTTCAACCTACAACCATCGCGGTTGAAAAGATTGGAGCACTTTCAACACGAACATCCATTGTTTGGTGTTATTTGAGAATATGGCAATAAATACTGCTAAGACCACTCGTATCTGATTTAAAATTCATCGTGGTCTTACTTTGTCTTATATGACACATCTCCAAAAACAGTATTTTTTTGTACTTATTCATCTGTTGTATGACTTTTACATCGTCGAAATCCATATTATGTCCAGTATTGAGGAAATGGTCAACCACAGCACATCTGTTGTTGTGATTACGGCAGTCACTCTTGTGCAATGTCATTCTCTGTTTAAGCCACTGACTGGTCTGTCCTATATAAGAGTGTTCACAATCTTTGCAGGTCAGTTTATAAATTACATTTGATTGTAGACCGATTGGAATGATATCTTTGATTTTGGTGAACAGATTCGCGATCGTTAGTTGATTATATTGACTGATTTTTATGTGAGGAAAGTCCTTGAATACTTTTGTCACCCCTTGGGATAGACCATTCACTTTTGGGATTTTTTTGTAAACCAATTCTGGCCCGTTGTCTTCTAAAGGGCCATCATAGAATTGTGTGCTGTATATCAATCGTTTCAATATATTTTTCGGGTAACCATTGTTCAGAAACAATTCGTATAGAATTTTTAATTTTTTTTGTAACAGAGTGCTATGGCTGATCCGTGTGATCCTGTTTTTCATTTGGACAATTGTGTTATATTTTTGGCTTCTGAAGTGATTTGAATGGTAGTTGATGAATCTACCTGCCGCAGTGGGTTTCTGGTACCAATCCAAGATTATCTTGTTGTTATGTAATCTTATTACCTTGGTGTCCAGAAAAGGTACCGAATTGTCCATCTCTTTTTCTAATGTGAACTGAATGTCTTTATGCATCTTATTGAACGTTTTCAACGTTATTTCTATATGTTCATTGGGGACTGCACAAATTACATCGTCGACATATTTGTAAATGAATGGAAATTGAAATGATAACTTTCCAATTGCTTGTTGAAACACGTGATCCATTGTAATAGTTGCCAATATTGGACTGATTGGAGAGCCCATTGGCGTACCTTTCTTTTGTTGGTAAAATTTTTTGTTAAATATAAAATACGTACCGTTTAAAATGAAGTTTAAACTTTCAAAAAACCCTTCATATGACAAGGATGTATGTCTTTTTATTTATCTCCAGTTGTCTTTCAATATCTGTATTATGAGATCTTGCGGAATGTTCGTGAACAAGGAAACAACGTCCAGGGATATGAGAGAGTGTTCGGCAGGAAGTGTCATATTCTGCATGTTTTCAACAAATGTGAAAGTGTCTTTTACATTGTAGTTATTTTTGTCATCAAATGCGAGTTGTAATATGGTGGATAACATTTTTGATAGTTCATAGGTTGTGGAGTTGTTCGAACTGACAATGGGACGCATTGGCACTTCCGGTTTATGTATTTTCGGTAAAAGGTATAGTCTAGGCAAAGTCGAGTTGTAGATTTTTAAATGTTTCTCTTCCTGTTCACTGATCTCTCTTTTTGTTTTTAATTTGTTTATCAACTTATTGTAATGCATTTGTGTGCTTGTGGTTGGATCCCTTCTCAATTCTATATATGTGTGTTTGTCTTCAAGCAGAGAGATACCTTTATTTATATATTGTTCTCGTGTCATCGCAACGGCAGTGCCTCCTTTGTCTGATTGTAATATGACAATTTCGGGATGTAACTTAAGAAAACGTTTGCTTTTGTTATATACTGTGTGTAACTGGTCCATTTTGTCCCTTTTTGAATTGTTTACGTAATTGGAAGTTATATTAGTGATTCTTGCTCTGACAATGTCTTTGTTTTGTTGTGGGATAATGTCAATTATGTTCTCTAAGTCTGCAAAGTAATCATTTATTTTGAAATTGTTGTTGGTGACAAACCAAATTTATGTCCAAGAGATAGGAAGTCACCAATGTCGTCTGGAATAACTGTGTCCGTCAAATTTTTGAACCATTTAGAATTGTCCAAAAAATACACTACTTTATTGTCAGTCTTTTTTAGTTTCACAAACTTTTTAATATTATTAATTTTAATCTTTGTAAACCTACTATTATAACTGTCAGTGGCTCCAGTCTGGAATTCGTGTAAGATTTGTACGGGAATGATGTTTTTCACCTTCTTCTTGATGGAGTCCAAGTACTTTAAGAGTTTCTTGATAATCATACAGGTTGTTTTTATCTCAAGGGACAAGATTCTTTGTTTAACTCTATCAAAGAAATTCTGTATTTCCTTATCCAATTGTGGAGTAATATTTAAAGTTAGAGATGCTTCAATTTTACTAAGTTGACACTGAATGTGCTTCGGAACAATTTGCTGTTTGCGGCATCTCAGTAAAAATATTCTTCTGTTGTGGTTCGTTAGTTTCCTATTGGTGTTGGTCCATTGCTTGAGTAATAATGTGGTGTGATAACCATATTTTGTGGATATTTCTCGATAGAAGCCCATTTTCGTAAGTAATAATTTGATATGTTTCTCGACCGTATATATATATATATATATATATATATATATATATATATATATATATATATATATATATATATATATACATACACTAACACCAAGAGAGCAGGCAGGAGCAGGTAGGATTCAGAAGCGGATTCAATACAGTGGATCATATCCAGGTTATTCAACAGGCAATAAAAATTCCTTTGACTCAATAACAATGCAAGCCATAATAGATGCATTGCTTAACCAGGGGATAGACAGAACCTATGTGAACCAACTGCGGTCCATGTATGAGGAAGCTACAGCTACAGTGCACATGGATGACCTTGAAGTCAAAATCAACGTAGAACGGGTGTACTCAAGGAGACTTAATATCGCCTGTTCTATTCTAAGCCAGCATGGAAGAGATATTCCGTAGTCTGGATTAGGAACAGGAGTGAATAAAAATCAATGGTTGCATACCTAAACCATCTTAGATTCGCAGATGATATTGTTCTCCTCTCATAAGACCCAGATGAGCTGTAAAAACTCATACAAGAACTCCAAAGGGCAGGACAACCATATGCATTGAAAATAAACCTAAAAAAGAGTCAGATTATGTTCAACAAATTTGCTGTCAACAGAAGAATTTTTATTTTAGGATGAAATTTGGAGGTTGTGGACCACTACATATATTTTGGGCAAAGGATTTCAATGGAAGGTGATACTGGCCGGGAAGTAGAACGGCGTGTTAAGTGTGGCTGGCAGGCATTTGGCAGGCTCTATATAGTGTTTAAGAGCAAACTCCTACTTTGTCTGAAGAGAAACGTCATTAAGCAGTGCCTGTGAAACCTGGACACTCACATCACAATCAGTTCAAAGGCTTTAGGTAGCACAGAGGAGAATGGAAAGATGTATGCTTGGTGTTACAAAGCGGGACAGAAAGATCTACATATGGATCAGAGAACAAACGAGGGTTTGTGACATCATTGGAAGGGTGAAAGAATTGAAATGGAAGTGGGCAGGCCATATAGCGAGGCGATGCGACGACAGATGGACCAAAGCAATTCTGGATATCGCTTGATCCTAAACGCCCACGAAGAAGATCGAAAACACGATGGACGGATGACATCGTCAAATATATTAGACCCGAGTGGTAGAGGAAAGCTCAGGACCGTGCTAGTTGGAAGCATGCTGGAGTGGCCTTTATCCTTCGGTGGATCGACAATGGCTGAATGATGATGATATATATGTATATATATATATATATATATATATATATATATATATATATATATATATATATATATATATATATATAAATATACATATATATAAATATATATATATATATATATATATATATATATATATATATATATATATATATATATATATATATATATATATATATATACATATATATAAATATATATATATATATATATATATATATATATATATATATATATATATATATATATATATATATATATATATATATATATATACATATACGATTTTTCGGTCAATCTAATTGCCTGTCATTCAATTCACGTGGCACCCATCTTCCCATCTTTTGGATCTTTCCCAACGCTTGTAATCGTTCACAAATTGCGACTCGGCTCACGTTTAACTTTTCTGCCAATTGTTTTTGAGTTTATGTTGGGTCTTCATCCAATAACTCCTGCAATTCCGCATCTTCAAACTTTTTCGGCCTACCAGGACGTTCTTTGTCCTGAACGTTGAAATCACCACATTTGAATTGTCGAAACCACGTTTCACATGTTCTTATGATTGATGGTCACCGTAAGTCTCTACCAGCAACCGATGACTTCCAGCGGCTTTTTTGTTTCGATGAAGCAAAACTGTAATGCGTGCCGCAAATGTACGTTTTCAGGCACAAAACTCGACATTTCAAAAAATTATAAATCTATAACGCTGTTATTTTGGCGGAACGTAAGTTTTGAAGTTTTGAGGTTAATATCAGTCGAATAACATGACATATGTATCAAATCATCACATTGCATATTTATGATATGCATAGTGAAATCTGTTACAAAAACCAGAAAGTAATTACCGACACACCTGGTAATACAGCGTGTCCATTAAATATCAATACTTAAGATATATCTCAGCAACCAGTCCGTTATCTATTAACGAGCGACGTCATTTTATAACTTGAACATCCCTGGACTTAACGAAACCTACTTTACAACGATCGGTTGACAGTTGTTGATTTTATGATGTCTTGTTTACAAGCCAAAAAAGTTTGATGACATAAAATCATGAAACAAAGAGATGTTAATAAATTTAATGCAAAACTCGGTAAAACGGCATAGGAAACATTCCGATTGATGCAGCAAGTGTATGGCGATCATTGTTTAGGCAGAACAAATGTTTTTCTGTAGCATAAACGTTTTTTGGATGGCAGACTGTAGCTACAGGATGACAAAGTTGACGAGAGGCTAATTTTAGCTCGCGCTCACGAAATAATCGAAAAGTTTTGCCACCAAAAATGAACAAAACTTCTTGAAATCAATTGTTACGTGGGATGAAACATGGCGTGGAAACAATACGATTCAGATCCTAAGCGCCAAAGTGTGGAATGGAGGGAGAATAACTCACCATGGGCAAAAAAACCCAAAAACTCCTTCAAAAATCAGGACAATTTTTTTGTCGATAACAAAGGCATCATCCTCATGGAGTTTCTTTCAACTGGTCAAACTGTCACTGGACAGTACTGCTTAGAAGTTCTGAAACGATTGAAGCATATAATTCGTCACATTCAGCCAGAGTATCGCTATCCATACAGCTGGAGATTGTTGCCCGATGCACCAAGTACACATCGTTAATTGTGCGTCAATTTTTGCCCCGAAACCAAGTCTGTGTGATCAACCACCCTCCGTATTTACCAGATTTAGCCCCTTGTGACTTCTTGTTTCCAAAGTTACAATTAAAGTTGAAAGCGTGTTTTTTTTGACGACATAAAGACCATCAAAACAACTTCGATGTGGGCTTTGGAGATTACTCTACAAAATGAGCTGGAGCACACATTTGAATTACTATTGAATCGGTGTAACAAATGTATCGACGCGAGAGGAGAATACTTTGAATAATAATTCATAAAAATTTTTTGGACCAGTAGTAATACTTTATACTATAATAAGAGTATATTATAATATAATATACTATATATTATAATATAATATACTATATATTATAATATAATATACTATATATTATAATATATATTATAATATAATATACTATATATTATAATATATATTATAATATAATATACAATCTTTATAAAATTGCTATTCATTATTCAAGCTTTATAACATTGCCATTCGTTATCGAATCTTCTATTCACATGACTTGTTCAAATGAAAATAACGCATAGATTCCTCCAGTACTCTTTATAACCCTGTATATTGTTGTTATGTTAATTCATTTTCTAAACTAAATTTTCATGAACAACCAGAGATGGTTTCCAGACAACATGTAATATTCATGGACAAGGGTTTTGTTGTTGATGAGACGCCACGCGCATTTTGATTTCATTAGGCTGAAACAAGCAGCGTCTTTAAGTATTAATTACGTCATTTGGACACAACGAAGGGTCCTCCACCTATGACGGGCCTCTGCAAGCCCAATCCAGACAATGAGCTGCGAGGTGCGGCTGCTGTACGCGACCTGACATATTTATCGCCCATCAGAGGGTTTCCACGAAATTATGAGCACGGGGATTCAAGCGCCATCCGAACTTTCCTTGTAAATGATATATTTAGAAATATACTACGTGAAAATGCTTGGCAAACTTCTAAAGATAGTAATTTGCTCATGTTGAGGGTTAAAAAAACGTGTTAAAAAATGTATTTTAACATTTCTCTGCTTCTTAGTTACAAATATATAAATCCTTTACTCTAATAATAAATATTACTATTACTGTTACAGCTATAAATAGAAGCAATTCTTAAGAAGTTTTTACTTTAATAAAAAAATTATATTTAGTTGATAAACATCTCATAACTTATATAATTTTCTCGTAACATGGCAATATGAAGCAATATTATGAAACATAACGTCGAAAAAATATATGAATTCTAAATTATGTTTCTAGCATCAGCAGTTGTGAGAAAAATGTATAATTAAGTTTTTTGTTATTTTGCATTTTGTAATTTATGAGCAATTTTAATAAAAACGCTATAAATATTGGTGGGCGAATCTTTTATTGTCTGAAAGAGAAGAGAGAAAAAAATATCGAGTATATTTAGTCATATATAAGTCAAGTCATGCTTGGAAAGGTTTCCGCGGTCAGTACTATTAGAATTCTTGGTAGAACCGCGTTTTATATTTGTAAAATTTCGGCGTTTCGGCTTCCACTTTGAAGCCATTATCAAGAGAATCTGGTTGATTTGCTCCTAGGTCTCAATCTGCCTACTCCACAGGTCTCATAATTAGAAAAGAAAGTAGTCGGTGTGACGTCAATAGGTAATGTGTGCAGGCTATTTGTGGGTGTAATAAAGGGGTTTCTAAGCATTTGGAACTCTAAGACTGCCATCCATCTTGTTTAGATAGTCTAGTTTAGATAGCCTCTTGGTAATCATCATCATTATTAGCCCGTGTCGATCCACTGCAGGATGCAAGCCTCTTCAGCATGCTTCCAAATTTCTCAGTCCTGAGATTTCCCTGGATTTTTCCTCAGCCACTCGGATCTAATATACTTAACGATGTCATCAGTTAATTGCGCTTTTGATCTTCTTCGCTTCTGTGATCAAGCGGTACCCACTCCTGGATTGCCTTGGTTCATCTGTCGTCCCATTGCTTCGCTATAAGGCTTGCCCATCTCGATTTCAATTGCTTTACTCTTCCAATGATTGCGATGTGAGTGTCCAGATTTAATTTTTTTTGTCATAACGGGCCGGACGCACTGATCGAAGACTTTTATTTTTAGTCAAAATGGGAGTTTGCTCTTAAAAACTATATTGAGCCTGCCAAATGCCTGCCAGCCACATTTGACACGTCGTTTCACCTCGCGGACGGTATTCTCTTCCATTGAAATCCTCTGCTCAAGATTTCTAAAGTTATTCACAATCTCTAAATCCCTCTATAAAAAAATTCTTCTTCCCTCAGCAAATTTATTGAACATAACCTGACTCTTTTTCAGGTCTATTTTTAAAACCAAGTATTTTGCCAGCTCTTTGCAGCTCTTGCTTACACCTTTGCAGCTCCTCTGGGTCTTAGAACCGTTTCATCTACAAATCTAAGATGGTTTAAATTTGGCCCATTCGAAATATACCATCCTGTTCCCAATCTAAATTACGGAATACTTTTTCAAGGCAGACCGAGAAAAATAGGCGATGTTGCGTCACCCTGCCGTACACCTCACATTAATTCCAACCTCAAGATCATCAAGGTGAATTGTCGCTATAGCTTCATTATATATCGATCCCAGTAGGTTTACATATGCTCTACCGACCCCCTGACTAAGTAATGCATCCATTATAGCCTGCTTTGAGACTGAGTCAAATGCTTTTTCGTGGTCAATAAAAGCCAAGCATAGTGCCATGGTGTATTCGTTACATTTCTATGTCCTACTGTACAACCTGGATGTTGATCCATTGTACTGAATCTTTTTCTGAATCCTGCTTGCTCTCTTGATTGTGCGTCATGTAGTTTTCTTAATAGTCTCTTAAATATTATCTTTATGAAAGCTTTGTACATTACAGATAGGAGGCTTATTGGACGGTCGTTTTTTAAATCTTTTTGTGTCCTATTTTATGTCCTTCTTGTGCTCCTATATATATATATATATATATATATATATATATATATATATATATATATATATATATATATATATATATATATATATATTTATTTTATATATATATATATATATATAGAACCGAAAAACCGAAAAAAACCGAAATATATATTTTACCGAAACATCTCTAACTCTTCACAGAACAAACGGATCAACATCCGGAATGGTGTAGGATATATATATATATATATATATATATATATATATATATATATATATATATATATATATATATATATATATATATATATATATTAGGGTGGGCAGAAAATCCATATTTTACGAATGTCCTTTATTAATACCGAAAATATTTTTCATTATGACAAAAAAAAAATTGTGCCAAGGGAAAAAGTTAGAAAAATGAAAGTTAAGTTGATATCTTAGGCTCCGAGCGATTCGAAAATGACCTCACTTTAGAGAAAAACCCATATTTTCGGACGAATCGCATTTCCAGCTTAATATTCATAAATGCAGGATTTGGGCTGATTAAAATGCTCAAGTGACCCAGGAGTTTCTTCTTCATTCGCAGGAAGTCACTGTTTGGTGCGGCTTTTGTCAACTGGACATTAAGATCGTGCGATCTCATGCCCTTAGATTTTTTTTATGTGGTTATGTTAAATCCTTGGTTTATAGAATTAAACCCCCAACAATGTTTAGTCTTAAACGAAAGTTTTAGGTCACCATAATAAATACCACGCGATATGTGTGAAAAAGTTATCGAAAATAGGGTCTTCAGAATATATATCACCAAACAAAGCCGAGGGAGATATTTGAACATTATTTTCACAACATAATGCCAATATTTTTTCTTTAAGACAAGTAAAAATTACCGGATCATTACCTGTAATTACCATTGTCTCATTTTGTACTTCTGATACACTTATTCGACATCCCCAATATCTGATCAGTAGTAATGCTGCTAAAAAAATATAGCAACGTATTTCCAAGGCATTTAT
Organism: Cosmopolites sordidus; assembly: GCA_031761425.1. NCBI lineage: Eukaryota > Metazoa > Arthropoda > Insecta > Coleoptera > Curculionidae > Cosmopolites > Cosmopolites sordidus. The sequence goes on along the minus strand of JARFXV010001882.1, from coordinate 86,825 downwards.
TTTCATAACTTTTTTTAGAACCAAATTTCATATGTGACTCTGAGAATGTTTTGCACTTTATCATTTCTTCGACCATTCTTCCAATTTAATATATATTTGAGAGAAATCGAGAAAATATCATTCTTTTATATCCAGTTAGGCTAAAAATATTAGACGCATTTGTCACGGTTCATTTTACAATAGAGGGAAATTTCGATTTTATTAAGAATAAAGCAAGATATTTTATGATTTAATGTGGTCTCCCAGTGGAAATAAAATTCAAGAAGGAAATCGACTTGATGTAGAAAGGTCAAATGGCAAATAAATAGATTCCAAAAATTTAAGCAGAACATAGGTATTTATTATTCGTTATAATTATTAAGATTTCATTTTAACCGAATAAAAATTAGAATTGCTAAATAAGAATATTTAGATATACAATTTACTAGTACACATTATATGTCATATTTACGTACTTTTGGATTGTTGACTGGATTCCATTGTTTACCATCCTTTATGATACTACTGTATTACAAAAGTATTTGTGTCTTTAAGATACTTAGTTATTCGCTGTTTTTTTAACCTGGAGGTTATTTCTATAATATAGGTCGTTGTTTTCGATGACCTCAGCCCATCTTTGATCCAGTAAGTCTATTCCTCTTCCGTACCACGATGAGTCTTTGGAGACGAAAAACCTGATACAGTCAGTTTTTACCTCTTCTTTAGTTCTAAATATTTTTTCTCGCAAAAAGTGAACCATAGACTGGAACAAGTTGTAATCAGATGGAAAGAGGTTGATGCTCTATGCTGGATGAGAGAGAAGTTCAAAGTCCAATTCGTAAAGTTTTGAAGAGGTCAGATTCAATCTGATCTCCTTCATCTGTAGCAGGACCTCTTCCAGTTGCGTGGTCTTGCTGCAGGAGGACTTTTTTAGGGTTGACCAAAACTGGATATTTTTCGATCAGAACAGATTGTACTCCCTAAAGTCAAGCTGCTCAAAATAACTAGGTCAAAGTGAATTATTTTTTCATAATTCCTCCAAACCCACAGCATGACCTTTTTGACAAATCTTTCTCACCTTAGCACTGAAAAGATTTGTTGCCTGGGCATAACCCACTACTTTACATCATAAAGAATGTTGAAATAATTCAATTTTTCTTCACAGCTAACAATTTGTTTAATAAATCGAAAATCTGTAGGGGTTTTAAAAAAAGTTTGACACACTTCAACTCGACTGCTGCGACAACAGTTGATGATGGATGCTTTTAGAGTTCTTTGACACCATTCATATGTACTACAAATACCTATTAACGGTAGTTTGGAATATCCCTAATTCCCGTAAAAGTCTCCTGTTGCTTGTTCTAGGATATGCAATCACAGTTGTCTTAAAACAGACGGCTTTGCGAGACTGAGGACGGTCTGATCTTCTCCTATCTTCAAGATTCCTGTCTCTCTCCCCAAACCAGAGATGAGAGCTGTGAATTGAACGGTACCTTTCTCCTCTGCTTCGTAAATCTTACGAGCGGTATCGGTAGCTTTGAAGCCTTTTTTAAAATAATGTCACTAATGACTGAAACTCTTTCACTAATTTTAAAGTGTTTGCTAAAAACCGATTATTCAATGTTTCGCAGTGGAATCAGGGAATGTTTATTTGTCCGGGCGAAAAGTTAAATTCGGATTAAACCTTTGAGGAGCGAAGTATTTATTTATAAACAAAGGAGTAAAAGCAACTACTTTTGGGAAATTGGGAAAGGACAACATTAATGGTAATCAATAGTGGGCAAGATTTTGCAGTTAAATATTCAAAGAGTTAGACAGTTTGGAGATTTTAATATTGCGGATAGAAGCAAATGGAACTAAGAGAAATTGCTAGGATCGTCGGTCGTTCAAAAAAAAATTGGTGGAAAATGCTTTAAAAAAACAGCAGTTAACGAAAACCGTCGAGCTAGAAGAAAAACGACAAATCATACTGACACGCAGACTCTCAGAATTTCAAAAAACAATCTATTTAAATCGTCTACCGAAATTAAAAATGAGCTGGAATTAGAAATAAGTCCAAGAAGAATTCGAAGAAAGTTTCAAGCAAGTAACTTACAAGGTAGAGCAGCCATAAAAGTTTCTTTGTTAGAAGGCTTCAAGCAAGTAATTTACAAGATGGAGCGGTCATAAAAGTTCCTTTGTTATCCGCCAAGAATGTAAAACAACCTTTAACAACAACCTTTAACAACCTTAGTTTTCCCAAGATCAGTTAAATTGGTATGGTGAACAGGGAGTCAAGAAATGGCGCAATATTTTATGGAGCGATGAAACAAAAAATATTTTAATAGGTTTTGATTTTTGGCAATATATTAGAAGACCACCCAGTCAAGAATTATCACCGAAACATACTATTAAAACTACAAGTGTAGGTAGTTTTTTCATGGACCAATTTACAAAATTAGAAAAAAAAACATGGACAAAAATGAGTACTTCCACATTCTTCAGGGAGTCATATTGCCTTTTGCAGACAAAAATATGCCCCTGGTCTGAAAATATCAACCGAATAATGATCCGAAACCTACTCCTGGGACCGGACCGGACCTCAATCCTATTGAGAACTTCTGGACTTGCCTCAAGAATGACGTTGGTAAATATAAAACCAGAAACAGGCTTGAACTTTGGGAGGTGATTAAAAAAAAATGGGAAGCTATAACATTAGAAATGTGCCAAAGACTTGCAAAACTTTATACCCAAAAGATGCGCCGAAATAATAAAACACAAAGCTCATAAAACTAAATATTAAATGTCCAAAGAATATTTATATGTTACTTAGTACTTTTGTTATCTGTTAGATAGTATATATTACACTTATTTCTTGGTTAGGTCTATTTTTAGGACCACATTTTCATATTACATGATACAAGTTTACATATGTTATGTCTCATGACATCAAACAGTGTATTTTATTATAAGGGTTCCATTTCTCTGTCAAATATTAGTAAAAAGCGTAAAAAAGGAAAAATTGGAAAACTATTAAAAAAAATGGAAACCGTCACTTAAAATACTAGGAATATATACGATCAAAAATGATGCAATAAAATACATGATTAGTATTAGGGATACCATTATGGATGACATAAAAAGAAATGACATATAACAGAAAATCAAAAGCCAGATTTTCTAAGAAATCAATGAAATGATAACGAACAGCAGATCAGAACACTGAAGCAGAGGAAAGCTAAATGCAAACTAGAAACAAGGAGTAGTAGTGGCAGTGCTCTGTTAGAAATCTACCAGAACTGCTGGTATTGGTTGGACGTCTCCAGTGGTGTATTGCTGCAGAAGGGATGTATTTTGAATAAAAACAAATACTTTTGGCAAAATAGCTAACTGTTTTTTTTTAATTTAAGTTTTTTCTGTTATTTCTCCGACATACAGTGTAAGAGGTGTGGCTATTGAATAACGACACTGGCGCGAGAAGAAGTACGCATGCGTCAAACGCCAGCGACCGACAACTGTTTAGCGTCAAGCCTTCTCTTTTTTTCGCCGAAAGCCAAAAAAGCTCGAATTAGCAAATCAAAATTTACAGCAATGATGATTGTTTTTTTCGATATTTATGGGACCTCGTGTACCTTCACTGGATTCCTGAAGGTCAAACTATTAATTAACATTACTACCTTCGCGTTCTTGCTGAACTCTTTGAAAGAATAAGAAAAAAACGACCCGAATTGTGGGAGGACAAATCATTGGTTCTGCACCAAGACAATGCCCTGGCTCATCCTGCATTATGTCTGTCAAGAGGTTTCTAGCCAAGTACAGCATCCCAGTGTTAGACCATCCGCCTTATTCGCCGGATGTCGCGCCGTGCGACTTCTATCTAATTCCTAACAAAATTTGCGTCTGTTGAAGCTGTGACAAAGAAAGCGGCACGCGTTCTGACGGAGCTGGCGAAAGAAGACTTCCAGCACTGTTTCGAACATGAAATATTCACATGGAGCGTTGTAAGGATAAAAGAGGGGTATATATTGAAGCTGATAATAAGTAAATATATATGAAATCAAAATAAAATGTTTTACCCACGTTAGTCTCGTTATTTTATAGTCACGCCTCGTATTTAGCAAAACTTCCAAGATGATAAAGGCTTTTGTCAATAGAAAGATCTCAAAAACCACTTTCTTCCGTCAATATCTATGAACGTAGCGCTATAATGAACATTTTGAGAAAAAAAGTTACTGTATTACTAAGTAGAAATAAGTAATGAACAATATCTATAAAGCTTCATGATCCTGTGTGATATTATTCTTGATCAGATATAATTTTTTCCTTATGACAATAAGATTTAATATTCACATCGGAAAACAGAAAATAAATTTCAATCAGACCATTGCACAGTCTAGAACGGGACCCTTTTCTCAGCGCTTAGTCTCTGGTGAGTTTATATCTTTATTACTTCTACCTTTAAAGTTTTCCATTCTCCGTTCTTTGAACGCCAAGAGAATTTTATCTTTTTATTTTTTTCTTTTATTCTGGCATCCTGGATTTTCTTACTATATTGACGTTTAAATAGTTCTGCATTTGACGAAAAGCATTTCGACTTTCGACTGTACCAGTTTCGGAAATAGAAATTTATTTTGGCGATACCTCACCGAGAATTTGTTCCGAAAGACCCCTTGAGGCTGTGTAGGAAATGTTCTGTTCAATCGATGAATTATAGGATGTAATGTTTTGTTCGATTTCGATTCGGGATTACGGTTATAATGGATTAATTCCGTTTCCTATTTTTGCCTTTCCACCCATTTTGTTTCTAAATTTCACCTTCAGTTATAGGCCTGAAACATATTCTCAAGATTCTTTAAGGGGGCATTCTAGTTTAGAGGTTTTCATTTTGGGTGATTTTTCGAGCTTGATAAAAAAAACAAAATATTTTTACTATCCATTTTTTACTAGTTATTTATTGATATTTTAGGAATATAAAAAAAAATCGAAGAAAAAAAATTAAAACAGTTATGAGCTGCCAAAGGTGGTGGAAATGATTGTCACCCTTCCGTTTATCTGAAACAAAATTTAAAAGCAGATTCTTAATTAGTAAGAATATAGTTGGTACCACAGAAAAAGTTTTTAAAAATAGTAAAAAAAAATATTTTTATACAAAAATGGTAGGAAGGAGTAGGGAAATGGAGAGTCACATGCTGAAGGTGCGTGCTAAATTTGACGTCAATAAGTTGAATAAAACTTGAGATAAGTCAACGATGTCGAAAAAAGTAGTTTTGATTGAAAGCAGCCACCGCATTCAAAATGAAAATAATGGTACGTTATACTTACATTTTAATAATCGGCGATGTCTGCATCATATAGTGTGCCTTCTTCAACTTCAAATCGATTATTTTCTGAAGCTCGATCCGATGTACGGGCAGTTCTAGCTTCTTTAGAAGCAGCAGAAGTTCGCGCTCAGAGCGGTTAATCCGACTACTGTCCGGTTGATTAACGAACGTATAAGCATTGCGACCGATTGAAATTTCATTAGTACTTAATATTTTTAATATTGGTACAGAGCCTTCATTAAAACCACAATATAATTGGCAATTTTAATTATCTGCATTCCTAGGTGTATATGCTTCGGTGCAAAAGTCAAGAACAATGAATTGGAAGATTCATTATTATTTTGTGTTTCGGACTCCAAACATTTAATTCTCTAATCTTCAAATGTTTCGGGTTAACTCTCTTCATCCAATATACCTGAGGCGTCACTAAAATAGCTTTAACTCCGTAAATATTTTGAATTTTATAATTTCCTTTGGAGCACATACTCATAAAGATGTATGCTTTAAAAAAATGTACAAAACAATTTGTTGCTCCCTTAATTAAGCCTAAAATATGTACGTGTATTTTAGTTTAATTATTATAAATTAATACACTTCTTAGTGAAATTGTAACTCTTCCATGCATAAGGATTTCAAATACTCTTAGTCTGATAGATCAATTCACATCTCTTCTAATTACCTTTCTGATAATTGTTGGAGAGTTTTCGCCTTCTCAGCAATTTTCCTCCATCTCCGAATTTGCGATCTGTTATCTCCGTCCTTGTTTTTTTTGTACCCATTATTGTTCTGATTATTTTGCGTTCGAAAATAATTCGCTTGTCTTCAACTTTTGCTGTGGGCGTTATAACTTCTGCGGCATATGTTACTATTGGTTTTATTATTGACTTCAATATTCCTAGTTTACACCTTTTGCGCAATCTATGTCTTTCAATAATTTTTTGTGGCTATGGAGTGCTCTATATCCTTTTCAATTCTTTTTGTCTTTGTCAAGTCCTTCTGTTTTTCTATTGATTATGACTCCGAAATATTTAAATGTTTCCCTTGTTCGAATTTATAACCCCCGCTCCATAAATGTCTCAATATTCTATCATTTCTGCTGCAATGCATCATATATTTTAATTTCTGTTATTTATTTCCAGCCCTTTTTTCATAGACTCACGCTCGATTGTCAATTATGCGTTTCTACTTTGTCTACTTTCTAGTAATTATTATAACATCATCCGCATATACTACTATCTATACTAGGTGTTTTTTAGTGTTACTATATATTCGATTTTCTGCCCGTTGGAGTTCTTATCCAATGTTATTATGAATAATAGTGCTGATAAGACGTCTCCTAGTCTAACTCCTATTTTAATTTCTATGTTATTTATTATTTCCTGCTAAGTGCTTATATTTGCTTTACATTTATTCCTTGTCATTCATATCAGTTTAGATTCTAATCTTTCTGGGAACTGATTTGTAAGTCTTCCGTCAGTTGTTATCTGTTGATTTTATCGAAAGTCTCATTAAAATCTTGAAAAACTATATATGCACTCATGTTATGTTTATAAATCTTCGTAATTTAATATGTGTATGGTATATACTGTCGATCTTCGTTTTTCGAAGTCGCATTAATAATTTACGATTCTATTTTCTGTGTGTTTCTCCAGTTGTTCTTTTATTATATTTGTAAGTACTTTGTATGCCGTATTCAACAGTGTAATTCCTTTGTAGTTATTGCATTGTGTCACTGTTCTTATCGGTATTAAAATGCCTGTTCTCCATTTGATTGCCATTTATCGGAAATCTATTATTCGCATCATATCCGTAAAATAAGTGGTAGATTTTTTGATATAGTTTTTCCTCACCATGTTTTATTTGTCCTGCGCGCATTTTATACAGTTTTTTAAACGTTTGGGCAACTTCCAAAATTACATCCACATTTTTCATACCATTTTTAAGCATATTGATGTTTTATGGAAACGATAATTCCAAATTGTCACATATTTTCGAAGCGTTAATCTGGTAGTTGGAAAAGGTCAATTTGTATGTAATTAGTCCATGACAAGGTGTGGCTGACTTTCCATTGGGCAATGCCAATACAATGTTACACGGCGAATTGTGAGTTCAAAAACTATGTATATGCTCGTTGGATGCGTACATTGTTTAAGGCAGAAATATCACGCGTAAATAAGGCGTAAATTTTGTGATAATTAACGTAGATTTTTAAGAGGTTTTGGAAATATTTGTGATACTAAAAAGAAATCTAATCTGATTAATTCACGGTCAAAAATACAAATAATAGAATAGCTCACCATCTTTTTCACCACTAAGTCCACGGTGGTAACATTTTGAGAATTTGAAGGCTTTCTGTTTTTGATACAGGACCTCTCGTTTCTTTTTGTGCTTCTGAAGTTGCCGCTAAAAGAGAAATCGGTAGTAAAGAGAATGAAATATATAACATGGAATATAAAATAAATATCCTTCTGATGAACTAATTTTTCTGAAACAAAAAATGATAATGTGTTTGGAACTGGAGAAAATAAATGATTTTCAAAATGAGCTAGAAAAGTATATTCATAATGATGGCTGTCAACTCGACATGAAGATAACCTCAGCTATGGCTATTAATTTTACTGAGCAATCGTTGAAGAATTATGGGTTTTACAGTGACTCATATAACCCAGCTCAGATCTGCATGGTTTTCTGCTTGCCGGGCATTTAAGGTCAGGAGGATACAGAATTGCTACACGTGATTCAGCCTGTAAGGCCGTTGGCGGCTGTGGCTTTTTGACGATTATTTTTCCCATGAAGTTGCACAGCTCTGTATGTCTCCTCACGTCATTTGGGACTGTTGTTTGCCGTCTTTTTCGTTGTGAGAACGTTCCACTTCCCAACAGATCGAGTTTTTCCAAACACACAATCTGGTCAGCTAATCTGGCTCTTAATTGTTGATTTGTGTTTTGGACGTTGGTCCTTACCGGGCCTGGTTACCCGCGTGTTTGTGAAATACATAAATTGAGTGAGTGAGTTATATGAATGTGTGAGTGAGTGAGTATATAAAAGTGAATTATATAAATTATAATTAATATAATAATAGCGATCTCGGTGATATTTCATAAAAAAAGATTATTCTAATTTAAGCACTTCTGCAATGTTTCTGTAGTTTTTGTCAAGAGAAATCAATATTTTTTAAAAGCATTCGCAACAAATTTGTGTGAAAAATTAGGCAAAAAAATCTATTACGTTCGAATCGTATACGTTTCGTCGTTTTTTTTTTGATATTTTAATTGAAACACTAAAACACTTGTTTAGAAATTAATTAGAATCTTTTATAATACTGTAAGGAATATTTTATTCTAACATTAAAAACATCCCTTTAGTGACCTGAAATCCATTAATTCCTTACTGACCCTTCGTGTTGAAACTCTGTTTTAATTAACTTTTTACTTGACATAAAAAATATTCTGAATTTTAAAGTACTATACAGCGGAGAACTGATTGGAATAATTTTTGTCTCAAATAATTTAATTAAAAGTTCATTACTAAGGCAAATTCCTTTAGCAAATTGTTTCTTTGATGTTATTATTAAAGACCGGTTAAATTTTAATAAGTTCCGCGAGTAAAATTGGCCGAATATCGATTTAATGTGTCAAATTTTAATGCCTTCTTAAAGTTTTTGTAGTATTAAAAGGAGTATTTCGTAAAATAACACGTTTTAAGGCATTTCCTTCATGCTAGTAGTACCATTAGATACTATGATGATGTCCATGAAGGTATAAATAAATTTAAATAATGCTAAGTGTGAATATCTTTGTCTGCAATATGAAAACTTGAAAATAACTGAGTACTTTTCACTGCTTAAAAGAATTTTTCAAAAAAAGAAACGTAAATGTATATAAATATAGGGAAGAGTGGGGAATCAGGGACTGCAGGTAATGGCGAACGCGCCTGTTTATGTATGTTAGAAAAAGATAACTAGTTAACTAACAAAACTAGTGCCAGACTGTCAGTGGTAACGTGAGACTGCGCTTGCTGTACAAGGTAAGTTAAATTGATTTTTGTTTTACAATTTCATGTAATTTTTGAGTAAACTTGTATAGGGGTAAAATATTTTAGCAATGACATGGAAATTTCAAATTACTTTGCTGAATTAACACCTAATAAACAATATTTTTAAAATCATGGCACGCCCATCAGGCGATTCTAACCACAAAAAAAATGCTGTTCGGTGTGTATCAACTAATGGCGGAGCACTGAGTAGGGCAATCTCTCAATTACCCGTAAACTATAAAATTATTATCAGTTTAATTTATATTTTATAATTTTGAATTGTTATTTCACTTTTATTGGATACTTTATTGTACACGTGGAAATATACAAACAAATGGTATTAAAAACCACAACTAACAGCTAACATTTGAAGAGCTTACGTGTAAACTTTTGAACTTGTTTGTTAAATAAAAATTGTGTATTTACCTTTTCAAATATATTTTACAAAATATATATTTTAAAAAAATATATTTTACATCAAAGATCCGAGTTTTAGCACCAAAAGGCTAGAAACAAGCTAGCATGGCAACAAACGGGGAAAGAGGCTAAAACAACTACAGCTGTTTGCACATTCAGTGCTTTAGAAATGTATATGGCTCCGTTTTTCATATTTAAAAAAGCTTATGAATGCTCATCTATTGCTCTCTTTGTCGACAAAGTAAAATAATACTAACCTCATACGTCCTATAGGAATAATTTGAATAATTTTAGTAGACTTGTATTAAGTATTAAAAAGCATTTGTAACCTTAAATGGTTTTGTTTTATTTCAGTTCTTCCTTAAGTATTCGTAATTACCCCACTCTCCCCTATATATATATATATATATATATATATATATATATATATATATATATATATATATATATATATATATATATATATATATATATATATATATATATATATATATAGTATATCAGAACAATAACGGATCTTTTTAAATAAAGTCTACGGATATATCCATAGAATTTCAACCTACTTTTTCTTATGTTCGCCGCTACGTTGGACATTCACTCTGTGGTATTCCTGGAATATAGTGTGTATCTTTCCTCTGTCCGTTTTGGGCCGAGAATTTTCCTCATAATTTTGCGTTCTTTTAGTATATTTTCTATGCCGCTTTTTGTCAGGAGTGTAAGTGCCTCGCTTGCGTATAGTACCTCTGGTTTGATTACTGTGTTGTAATGTCTTATTTTTTCGTGTGTGGATATGCATTTCTTATTGTAGATATTGTGTGTGTTGCTTTATGCCCTGTTCATCTTCTGTAATCGAGGCTTCTGTGCTATCTTCTGTCCTCCTGTGGGTTCGAAGATCTCGCCTCAGGTATTTGGAATGTATGACCCTTTTTATCTTGCCGTATTTGGTGTTCAAATTTTGGACATCAAACTTTTAGCAAATGAATTCGGTTTTTTGAAAGGAGATTTGTAGGCCAACTTTCTCTGCACATTCCTTGAGGACTTCTATCTGTTTTGGTTGCCCTTGTTTCATAGTCTGCGAGTATGACTAGGTCATCCGCGAAGGCTAGGCATGAGATTTCTATATTGTTTGTGCTTCGTTCGAGTCGTATTGGCTTCCTCTGTCCTTGATTTTTCAGTTCCTTTATATATATATATATATATATATATATATATATATATATATATATATATATATATATATATATAAGTTAATATATATATATATATATATATATATATATATATATATATATTTATATGAAATCTAATTTATATAAATGGTTACTGTTCTCTGTTATATTAAAATAAGTTAAAGCGTCTTTCTCTACCATATTGTCAAGTCACTGTTTGAACGTATTTAAATTATTCAATTTACTTGGGTTGGGTAATATTACACAGCTTTTATTAAGCATTACTAAACATCTGCACGTTTAAGAAATGTTTTGTTTTGGAAGTTGGTATGCCTACTCCATTACTATGAGTAAGAGTTTAAAGGATTTTTAGGATATATAAAATGATTTTCTCATATTTACACTCATGCTTACAGACGTTGGTGATCAATTCACCAACCAGCTCTTAAATTTTATCATCCGACTGTAACATTCTACAATTAGCAGTGGTACGACTGTTTACATTCTTGGCTAGGTCTCGAAAAGCTGTTGAATAATGCTATATAATCAGCGTAGGTTGAAACTCACTACCTTTCAGTTGCTAAAAATCACTCGAAAATGAACATTTCACTAAGGGTATTGAGCTGCGAATAATTGTGTGTATACTTCGACAATCCTGCAAAACTAACCCGGCAAAATATATGTCATTTATGGCCAAACAACTCAGATTTTCCATGAAAACATTGCCTTGAAACCTTGAAAAGAGCAATCTACTTTTAATTTTTTTTCAAAACGGGATCGATTATACACTTTCCTACGGCACTGAGACATGCATAAGCGCAATTCCAAGGAGTTTGTGTGGCGATTCGTCACTGTGGATGAAATTTCGATTCATTATTACACAATAGAAACGAAGGAACTGTCAACATGAGAGCGATCGCAAAGGTTGCGAAGGGCGATCACATGAGAACATTATGCTATACGTAATACTTTTTTTTTACATAATGTTATACATAATTTATGCACATGGTCTCAATCTACTTTACATATCTTATAGTATTTTAAAAAAGTTATTTTGCCATTCAGTTATTACTGAAACACTTTTAAGTTATGTTTTTTTTTCTATTATTATAATAATAATTTACAAATTATCTAATATTCGTTAAGTAAAAGCAGAAAAATTGGCTATTATCAAAATTAATATCGATAAATAAACTAGCTTCGATAATTTTTAACTTGAATGCTCATTCGTATTACTGGCGTAAACATGTTTATCATTTTTGTTTCTAATTGTAATTTTCTTTGATATTATTAACACTAAATTGATATTAAAAAATAACAAATAAAAATTAACGACATCGAAAAACCTCCTACGAAATATACCTAATTAAATAATTTGCTCTCTAAAAGTGTCAGCATATTGCTATCTACATATTTAAAAATATTCTTGCGTAATAACATAAATTGACCTCATTCGTAAACCAAAAATTTGTACACAACTTAATAAGTATAAGTAGATATTTTTAGCAAACGTTATGATGTACATTTTTTTCTCTATATCATTTTTTTACTTCATATATATAGGCTAAATTATAATGCCAAACACGGAATGGGTATTAAAAATATGCTTTGAGCAGAATCAAGGGTCCTCAAACATATCATTTCAGTTCCCGTGGGATCACTCTCTTTGATATATTTTTGGTTTGCCTTCGTTTTGGGCCACAAAGAAAAAATATACTTAACTAAATATATGTAGCATTTTGATGTATGAGAGAATTTTTTACATTTAATAGCTAAAAAGGTTCTCAGACCAGAAATGTTGGTAATACTGCAATTTAAATGGTGTTATTTATATATTTAAATTAGCACTGGTGTGGCAGTGGAGTCAACTGCTCGGAGAATAATATAACATTTTATGAGGCTGAATCTGATTACCGCCGATTCAAGATGCAGCTATTGCAAAAAACTCTGGAAGAAAACAGGGGAATTAACAAAACTAAACAGAAGCTAAAACAAGAAAATGTCGCAATGTTTTGCCTTAATTCGGGAGCATGGTACAGTGTGCACTGAGCGGGCAGAAATGTTAGAGGTTCGAAGATTTTATTCAAAATTATATGAGGATCCAAACCAGTCACTACAGCAATGTTAACTGAAGAACAAGTGCTGGATATCCTGGTGGAGGAAGTGACAAAGGCTATAGACTCGATGAAAGGGATGGTATAACTTGTGAGATGTTAAAAGCTGGTGTTCGACATAAAAATGTTAGTAAAATTATACTCAAAATGCTTCAAAGAAATAAAAGTACCCAACTTATGGGAAAATGCAGAAGTGTTTACTTTACATAGTGAACCGAGGCAATCCGACATGGATACCGCTTGATTGCAAACGTCGACGAAGAAGACCAAACATACTAGACCTGAAATTAATTATATTGGTCGAAATGTAGCGTCACTTGTTGAAGTTGATACTTGAATGCGTGGCCGTCCAACGAAAGACGTAGTTTGCGAACTGCTTTTCATTAGGCAAGAGACCCCTACCAAATTTATTGCCTGTTAAATCTGACAAGTAATTCCCCCTCAGCCACTCTTATAAATATTTGTTTTGATTTTATTTATGAATGCTGGTATGCTTCTGGTGCTAGCATTATTACTACTATTAAAAATGTAATGCAAACCAGTTACCATTAGTTAAATTTTTAATATTTCAAAAAGTCTAGATACTAGCAACAACTTATAGGTATTATTCGATAATTCATTTGAAACAATATACACCAGAAAAGTGGAGCCATATTTTATATGATTTTTTATATTTTTCCATTGTTTGTTTCATCGTAATTATGTAAAGGCTATACAATTATTTTCTCTCTCACTGGTTTTCGATCACTTCACTTTGACGTCAGGTATAACTAATAATTTAGTGACAACGTAATGTTCACCGCGATATTTAAGATTTTCAATTATGTCATTTAAGATGTTTTCCAGTGGATTAAAAAGGCAGCTGTTCCTTTAAGACTTTTTAGCAGAGTAAAAATAGCTATACTGGAAATGTATATCTATAAATATTAATTTCAGAGAAAATTTACAGTTTCAATCCTACAATTTTGTGAAGGAATATTTAGCGAAGAACATTTATTTAAAACTGTTGAAACTATGTTAACTAACTACTACATGTAAGGAGTGGTTGCAACAATTCCGAACTTAAAATTTTGGCTTAAATGAGGCAGAAACTCGTACACTGCTAAAGCTTGGATAGAAACTTGGAATAACAGGGCAAGTCGTTTCGGGCAAGCAAATCTTGTACGATAATCCAAAGAGACGAAACTAAATATATACGCCAAAAAGATGTTCCTGTATATATGGTTGGATCAGTTGTGCATTATGAGTTACTTCATTCTTGTCAAGCGCTGACCGTTATCAGCAGCGATTGATTTGCGTTAGTGACGCTCTGGAGGAAGAAGGGCGTTATACTGGTAAGGGAAGAATGGAAGTAATTTTTCTTTACGGCAACGCACGGCCACATAAAGCCAAAAGGACTCTGAAAACGATCATTGGGTAGGGATGTAAGATTTTACCTCATCGGAGGTATTCTCCAGACTTGGCCACTTCGGATTTTCTTTTCTTCCGATCCCTACAACATCATCTGGTTGATACCTTCACATTTCTTCAGGCAGTCGAATAATATATCAATAACTTTATCATATTTAAACCTCCTCTTGAATACTTATTAGAAGCCAAAACCTCCATTAGAACCTCCTCTGAAAGGTGGGATAAGTGTATAGAAAGTGAGAGAGATTTCATTTTCATTACATTTTTTGTAACTAAATATCAAAACTTTGTTAAAATGGCCGAAAATAGTAATAATAAGTCGAGTCCATCATATAACAAAACAGAAACTGATTACCCAGATCAACAAATGTAAACTTTTTTGAGGTAACATTGATGAAAGTAGGTGTTTATTCAGGTGGTGTATAGGTTATCCAGTAGATGTATTGTCCAAAAACCGAAAATGATAAGCTAATTACTGTAACAGGTACAGTTTTTTTCATTACAGTGGGTCAGTGGTGAGGAAAAAAAGAGACGACATATTTTTATAATCTAATATTTACTTGATATAAACGTGTAAAACGTGTTAAATCTATGTAAATAAAAAAAAATATATTACACGAATTCCTTTTCTAGTGATTACTTTTCTATTATTAGAGTAACTGGTTTACTACTCCAAGAATTACAAAAATCTGTCTGTACGGTTAAAAGCATACAATTTCACAATGTATAAATGACATACAGATCGATTCACTATAATTATAACCAAAGGTACTTTTGTCTCTATTGTAGTTCTGGATTTAATGACTAATAAAACCTGCCCAGAAAATCAGAAGTTTGGAACCTTTTGAGTCTTCGTATACCATCACATAACACTAGTTGGTTAGCATTATTTATCGCATTAGTGTGCACTGTTAATCTTTTATTTTATCTTTCACTATATTGTTTAATTGACTGTTTCATGGATAACACTGAGATATATCTCTGGATGATAAAATTAGGCAAATATCTTATAAGAATGCGAAAACGAATATACAATGAATATGAGAGATGGTAATTTTTAAATCACAACACCAAGAAGAGATAGAAATTTGTATTCCTATAAATAAATGTTGTCAATTTATTATAGATAAAAATATAATTTAGTGTTATAAAGGTACCTAAAAAAAATTTGGGTCAGCGCTGTAAAGTCGACTACTAATCAAGTATATTGGTGGAACAGTAATGGAATTGGAGTTCCTTCTCGGGTATGGCAGTGGATATTTTCATATATCAAAAGGCACAAGGGAGAATATTTCCTAATACTGAGGATAACGAGAGTACTTTTTTTTTCAGAGCATATATTTATGTTTATCAGTAATAACACACATTTTTTTGGGAAAAAACATTTAAATAAATATGTGTTATAAATATTTTTATTTTTTATCACTTATAAAAGAAACGTTTACTAAAACCGATAAACAAACAAGTTTATGGAAAATAAGAAGTTTACACAGGAACAAAGCTTTTCATTAACAATTGTGATGCATTTCCATCAAATAGAATACAACATTACGCAAAAATTGGTTTTGTATAAGTTTTATATAGCATTAAGGATAAATCGCTTAGTTTATATTTAAAATTGATTTCCGGAGAATAATTCTGAAAGCGAAAAGATCGCCCCTACATTTCAACACCACTATTTGAAATTTGAATTTACATGAATTCATGATTTTACGTAATTAATAAGAAAACAATTTTTTTCTTTTTTTTGTGGGGTTTTTTCGCCACGATCTAAAACTTAAAAAAATATTAAAAATATCTGTTCTTATGTAAATAAATAATCACTGGGTAAAAAACAAACATTTTAACGCAGATAAGTGTCTCAGTGATTATTTTTCTGTAATAAATTTGTCTAACGCACAAAATTTTAAAAAATATAAAAATTTTCTAAAATAAATACAAACTTTTGAACGTTAACGTTTCGGGAAGTCTTCTCCTCCCGTTTTATATAGATTTTGTGTATATGTCAATGATATTTATATTGGCAATAATAGTTTTTAATGACAGTAACATACTACCAAAAAAATATATAGATGAGGTTTACTGTGTGATTATTGTGTATTGAACTACTTAAACATTTTAACTGAATTCTTTAGAATCGGGAACCATATTAAATTTAAATCTACCGGAGCAATACATTTATTTTTATTTAAATTAGTTATAGCGGTTTCTTTCCATCTTCTGTATTTTGTTACCGATTCTTTTAATACCATTTTGGAATTATTTCAATTGATTTTATGTCCCGATTCCCATGTGTGTTGACAAATTCTTGATTTATTAAAATCGTAAAATCTAAGAACGTTTTTATGTTCTTTTATTCTAACATCTAACAGTCTAGATGTCTTACCTATCTAAAATTTGCCACATTAGCGGGGAATTTTATAAACCACATTTTTGGTATTTTGGTGTGTGTTGTTTGTTTTTTTTACAATATATAAATTCTCGACAGCCTACAGTTAAGTTTACTTTAGAGATGGAGAGGGAGAATAAATTGCCATTCCTCGACACTTTAATAGTAAAACACAACAACATATTAAAAACTACATTTTATAGAAAACCTACAAAGACAGATAGGTATCTCAGTCTCTTTTCCAATCACTCAAAATCGATCAAAATAGGAGTCATTAAAAGTTTATATGACAGAGCAAAGCTTGTTTGTACCGACAGTAATACACTACAAAAAGAAGCACATTACATCAAAGACATTTTAATAAAAAACAATGTGGCAAATTTTATATAGGTGAGATATCTAGACCGTTAGATGCTAGAATAATAGAACATAAAAACATCCTTAGAAAGGGGGATTTTAATAAATCTAGAATTTGTCTATACGCATGGGAAATTGAACATACAATCAATTGGAATAATTCTAAAACGGTATTAAAAGAATCGGTAACAAAATATAGAAGATTAAAAGAAACCGTTAAAACTAATATAAATAAAAATAACTGTATTGCTTTGCCTTCGGTAGATTTAAATTCAATATGGTTTCCGATTCTAAAGAATAAAATTAAAAACGTTTAAGTATTTCAATACATATTAATCACACAGTAAACCTCACCTATATATTTTTTGGTAGTATGTCACTATTATTAAAAACTATTATTGTCAATGTAAGTAACGTTCAAAAGTTTGTGTTTATTTAAGAAAATTTTTATATTTCTTAAAATTTTGCTCGTTAGGCTAATTTACTACAGAAAAAGAATCACTGAGAAATTTTTCTCCGTTTGGTTTTTTTTGTTTTTTACTCAGTGATTCTTTATTTACATAAGAACAGATATTTTTGATATTTTTTTGTTTTAGATCGTGGCGAAAAATCCAATATATATATATATATATATATATATATATATATATATATATATATATATATATATATATATATATATATATATATATATATATATATATATATATGCACACGCTACAATCATTCAGGCAAAAACAAAATATTTTGTTTGATTTGAGATATCTACGTCCAATAAGAGTTTATTATCAACATCTTGAGTTCAGATTTTCATGACTATTTATATAAAAAGGAATAAAACAATTTTTTACCTTGTTATCTATCACTTTTATTTTTAAACAAAATTTGTGTGACTATAGTTTCGTAAAACGATTTTACATTCACAAACACTACTTTAAAACTTTTAACAAAGTAAAAAATTGTTTTATTCCTTTTTCAAAAATTAACTATCACCAAGTAACGGACAAATTAATTAATAACTATTTATATAGTCATCTTACTGAATCATACCTGTTATAATACTGACTGAAATACATACTGTCTGCTAGTCATCATACTGACTTCATACTGAGATGTCTCCAGATATGAGATCAGAAGCAAACACACACCATGTAGGCGACATCATTCCATCTAAATATAAAAAAATCCCCTATAAATAACGCACAACGGGTCACTCAACTGACATTTGATAAGTTCCGAGACTAAAAATGGAACAACTTATTTCCAATGATTAATGGTTCTAGTCAAAAACAAGCCAGGAAGGAAGTCAATGACTAATTACACAGGTCAACAAATATAAACTTTTGTTACTGAGGTAACATTGATGAAAATAAGTGCATATGAAGAATTTTGTTTACAACAGGTACAGTCTTTTGTTACGTACAGTTTAAGTTTACGTACAGTTTAAGGGATCGGTGGTGGGGAAAAAAGTAGACAACATATTTGTACAATCTAATATTTATTTAATATAAACATGTAAAACGTGATATCTATGGAAAGACATTATTGAGGATAATGTGAATAAAAAATATATTATATGTGAGACATATAATACAACACAGACAGACCAGACATACCTATATAATAATGACATTACAACGACAAAAAACTTTCCTATTTTCCTCTTCTGTTTGGTAGCCTCATCTATTTTTAAAAACCAGTAGCAGTCGCCCAACATAGATGGGTTCCAGTGTCCCTGGAATCTTGCTTCCATCGTCCTGATGTTCTGGTAAAACCTAGCCCCTGTCCCCTGTTCGTCACTTACTGCACCCAAATTTTACGAAAGAAAATCCAAATTGGAGTGTAAAAATGCGTTTTTAAGTACAAGCGACACCCTAAAATTTCGTAGGCTTACAAGAGTTCATCTATGAGTTTTTTAGAAATCACCTAGAAGCTTCCTTATTTATGGCCTAATAAATATGCCTACTTTTAGTTTTGCATCACTTCCATGGTCACGTAGGTTCTCTCTACACCATAGGAACAGCAAACAGTACAATATTTTTATGCGATGCATCCAGTGCACTAAATACACATAACTACTCACACAGCAAAATTAAGGAGCCGAACTTTTATCTTGATTTCCAATTTGGCATTTAAAATATAAGATAAGCCTTTTTGATTTCCTCGGATATAGATCTAACTTATGACTTTAAAATAAATAAAAACTAAACTATAGAAAACAATAAAACTGCCCAGGTTCGTATAATGTTGTGGAAATACCCTCTCTACGGTCATGTGGTAATTCCTACATTGTCCAATCCAAAGTTAGTCCAAATACTTTCAACGAGCTCATGATATAAAGGAGAACTAGATATATTTTTTTTCCTTTATTTGGGTTTTTCGCCACTATCTAAAACTCAAAAAATATCAAAAATACCTATTCTTAAGTAAAGAAAGAATCACTGGGTAAAAACAAAAAACCAAACGGAGACAAATTTCTCAGTGATTCTTTTTTGTAATAAATTTGCCTAACGAACAAACTTTTAAAGATATAAAAATGTTATAAAAAAATTTACAAACTTTTAACGTTAACGTTTCGGAGGGTACTCTCCTCCCGTTTTCAAAACTAAATTAAAATATAAAATATATTAATTAAGTAAAAATTAAGTAAATATATTTTTTTGTGTATGTCAACGACACTTACATTGACAACAATAGATTTTCATGACAATGACACTACCAAAAAGTATATATAGGTAATGTTTACTGTGTGATTGTTTATTGTACTGATTGTGTATTCAAATATTTAGATATGTTTAATTGTATTCTTAAGAATCGGGAACAATATTGAATTTAAATCTACCGAAGGCATAGCAATACAGTTATTGTTATTTAAATTAATTATAGCAGTTTCTTTTAATCTTCTGTATTTTGTTACCGTTTCTTTTAATACCGTTTTGAAATTATTCCAATTGATTTTATGATCCGATTCCCATGCGTGTTGACGAATTCTAGATTTATTAAAATCGCCCTTTCTAAGAAGGTTTTTATGGCTCTTTTACTCTAACATCTAACGGTCTAGATGTCTCACCTATACAGAATTTGCCACATTCGCAGGGAATTTTAAAAACCACATTTTTGGTATTTTGTTTGGATATTGTGTGTTTTAGTCTTTGTTAATAGAGATCCAAGAGTACTTTTTGTTTCAAATGTCGTTCTTATGTTGTATTTATTTCCTACTCTTTTAATTGTGTCAGAAATACCGCGGATATAAGGAATTGCGAAGTTAATTGTTTGAGAGTTATTATTATTGTTATTAATAACTTGTCTGTTTTGTCTAGTATCAAAATTTGTAAACGATTTATCTATAAAATTTTTTGGGTAATTGTTTTTTATTAAAATGTTTTTTATGTGATTTGTTTCTTTTTGTAGTGTATCACTGTCGGTACAAACAAGTTTTGCTCTGTGATATAAACTTTTAATTACTCCTATTTTGACCGATTTTGGGTGATTTGAAAAGAAATTGAGATATCTATCTGTGTTTGTGGGTTTTCTGTAAACTGTAGTTTTTAATGTGTTGTTTTGTTTTAATATTAAAATTTCGAGGAATGACAATTTCTTCTCCTTCTCCATCTCTAAAATAAACTTAATTGTAGGCTCTCGAGAATTTATATCTCATAAAACAATATTTATATCGTCAATGTTATGTTGCCATATAGCAAAAATATCATCAACATATCTAAGCCATATTAATGGCTTTTTAAGAGATTTATTTAATATGTCATCCTCGAGTTCCTGCATAAAGATATTACTCATCAAAGGAGAAAGAGAAGAACCCATTGCCACTCCGAAATTTTGTTGATAATAATCATTTTCTAATTGAAAATATGTGGTTTTTAAGCACAGACCTAATAATTCCAAAATTGTATTTATGTTCAGTTTAGTGCGGTCTTTTAATGTTGTGTCATGTTCTAATCTCTTTCTAACTATTAATCAACTGGCACATAAGAAAACTAGATACTTGAAAATGAAACGTGCTAGGTCATTTCTGTAAAAAGATGTTTTAATAACTACCTAAATGAAACGCAAAAAAAGCATTCTCATCAATCTTACAAAAATCACGTCGACCTGTGTTATTATTATTTAACATTTTGATACCTTGAATTGTCTCCAGAAAAGGAAATGTAACAAAAAATCTTTCAAATCACTAAGGTTCGAGCCGCAAGCTCAGTTGGAGCTCTTGGGGGGCATTAAGAAATCTACCAATACAACATTTAGCTTATATAAACCTCATTCTTTGAAAATCTCGTGACAGTGAACACAGCGTTCTGTAATCACATAACTTTATATACTTCTAAATTTTCACTTTTACTTTTAGTTAGAATCCTAAGGAAAATCTTATAAACCCATTGGTGACCCCTTTTCAGAAAATTGAAAGTAAGCGCCCAAAAATTCCAAGAAGAAATGTTCAATAGGCACCTTTCCTATATCATATACTTAATATATTTAGTGTCTAGCGGCCTGATGGTCCACTATCTGAATGTTATCTAGGATAAAGCCCTAAAGTCCGAAATTAAATCAGGTACAGGAAAAGGAAAGGGCGCCTTCGGTATGGTTTATCTTAGGTAACCTTAACTGACCTAAACTTAACTTAAGTTAATCTAAACTTTATCTCAGATACGAAGTCTGGTTTTCATGTATTCTCGTGGTAGAATATTAATATATGTTTCACAAATTTGAAAAGAAACTTTTTTTTTTTAATTTTCGTTACTTTTTAGACATTTGTTTTGTTTCATTGTTGATTAAAACTATTTTTTATTACGTATAATGTATTATATATATTTATTATTATATGTTATATTTACTATAATATTAATTTATTACATTACAACCAGTCGCTTTAGTTAGCGTGGTGACGGGTTTGATTCCCGTACTCGATATGGATGTTTGTGACTTTTTTAAATTTTTGCGAATTTGACACCACTTATACCACGAGGAATTACCACTCACTTTTACCAATTCTAGGCTGAGTAAGCTCAGATATCCTCTGAGAGGTATTCTATATTAATCCCTCACCGTTTGGTAAGCTTTTCGAGAAACTGACGATTAAACACAAAACCATGGGCTGCTAGTCCGAGGGGGGCTAACTGGGATTATCGATAGCCGACGACCGTAGTTTGGAACTCACTTTAAGTTATAGACTAAGTCGGTATACAGATATAACGCTTAATGCGTTGACGCGTCTCCAACCTAAACAAACAAACTATTTTATTATTATCCTCGTACTGAACTCAGCATCTCAGCCTAAGCTGGTTTATATTTATGTTATATTGTTATGTTATCTATGTTATTATAAGATAGACTATATAGTCTATGTTATTATTATTATTATTATTATGTTCATCTTATATTTTATTCATATCCACGGTAGCCGGAGTTTGTAACCCAAGACTACAATGTTTGCACTAAACAAGAGGGTTCAGCCGAGGCTCAATGCAAGCTTAAACATTTTCTGACTATATTTGCTGTACCCAGTAAAGCAGCCTTCTGCATGACTGCCATATGGCTATCATGTAATTCAAGCTTGTCTTTGGCGATTTTCCAGTCGTTTGTTATCAGCCCATTTGTAGATATTACTACTGGTATAATGTCGACATCTCTGAGTTTGTACATGTCTGTTAATTCTACAGCTAACGGTTGATATTTTCGTTTTTTCTCGGCAATGGTCTTGGTGAAATTGTGGTCCAACGGTACCGCCACATCGATAATAAGTCCTTTGCGAGCCTTTGTGTCGATTATAATAATATCGGACCGATTAGCCTCCACCGTCCGATCAGTAATCATTGCCGTATCCCACAAAATCTTTACAGTTTCACGTATATACACCTGTTCTGGTTTCCACTTATAATAAGGTATCGCTACGTCCAACCGACCATATTTTTTCAATAATGCTTGATGTATCACCTTAGCAATGTTGTTATGCCTCTGCATATAGTCTGTTTGAGCCAACGCAGGACACCCACCGCTTCTAAATCTTGTTTACATAAGCGACATTTTGGATCAATATTTTGTCCTAATATATGTTTTTTATATTCCCTGGTACTTACGACCTGATCTTGGATAGCACATAGGAAACCTTCTGTATATATATATATATATATATATATATATATATATATATATATATATATATATATATATAAACCTTCCATAAAGTCCCGATGTTCGGAGCCATTCTGTAGAGTATTTTTTATTAATGTGTTCAGAATCGAGGAGAGCTGCAAAGCGACCATGGAGCTCCTTTCCTTTCCAAACTGAAATACGTCCCTGGGAAGTTATATGGCTTGCCTCATTAGTTGCTTGTGCTAGACGGAGAGGACTATAATTACTATCCAGTGTACAGGCAGCTCTATGAAGATTACTATTTTGACTAAGAAAATAGGATCTTAGCCGATCCTCCTGTTGACGGCACATTACTTCTACGTTCTGTAAGCCTCTTCCTCCCATATGTCGAGACAAATACAGCCGCTCGATGGAACTTCTTGGGTGATGCATACGATGTTTTGTTAATTTGGTTCTTATTTTCTGATCAAATGCTTTCAGAGAGGTGTCAGACCACTTTATTACAGGCAAAGCCCAGGTGTTGATTGCCAATATTTTATTTCTGGCGCTGATCAAAGATTTACATATTCTTTCAACTCTAGTTATGACTCTATTCATAATCATTTCCCTAGCTGTTATATGAGATATTCCTAACAACTGCATCATACCAAGATACTCATAATTTTCTCCACTATTGAGACTACGAATAACAATATCTCCATTTAATTGCATGTTTTCTGTATGTTCCAATACCTGCCCCTTGCGGACATGAACAATTGCACACTTATCAAGGCCAAACTCCATGCAGATGGTATCGCTAAAACTTTTGATAAGCTCTATTTCACTTTGAAGATTAATAGAGTTTGATGCATATAATTTTAGATCGTCCATATAGAATTGATGTGATACCTGAATGTTTGGATTTCTCTTCATCATATAGCCCATGCTGGATTCTCTCAACATTCTACTTAACGGTGTTAAAGCCATACAGAACCATAGAGGAGTTAAACTATCCCCCTGAAACATTCCCCTGCGTATTCGTATCTCTCCGGTGGAGTACGAGGTATTATTATTATTTACATATAGGCGGGTTATCCATTTATTCATACAAGTGGAAATAAATTTTACTGGAGTTGGATGAATCCCATACAATGAAAGGACATACCGGAGCCACGAGTGTGGCACAGAGTCGAACGCTTTTTTATAATCAATCCACGTCATTGATACATTGTGGGATTTTTTTCATACTTGCTCTGTTATTACCTCATCAATTACAAGTAACTCCTTACAACCTTGGCTACTTTTACGGCACCCATTTTGCTCAGGCGGTAAAAGACTATTTTCTAATACATGTTCATTTATTTTGGATGAAATAATAGAGGTAAGGATCTTATAGAGAGTTGGCAGACAAGTTATTGGTCTATAATTTTTTGGATTCAAACTGTCCTGTCCCTTTGATAACATATATGTCATTCCCATAGTCATATATTCAGGTATGTTATGTTGCTCTTTTATTAACTCTTGAAAAAACTTTGCCAGCCTTCCATGACTACTAACAAGATACTTCCACCACACATTTTGGATGCCATCGATACCTGGTGCTTTCCAGTTAAGCGTTTTTTGGATTGCCTTTTTTACATCGCTTCTCGTTATTATAAGTTCTGGCATTTCCTTTATGTTTTGTCTCGCTTCCTCTTCTTCGTATATCCAATAAGCCCGTTCATTGTGGGTTTTTGGAACTGACCAAATATTTGACCAATACTTGATCATTGCATTCTCGTTTGGTATTTGTAGCTGTTATCTGTTTTTTCTTGTTGTTCCAGTTACCGGTAAAACTTCTTCTGGTTAGTCGAGAATACGAATCCTTGTTTTTTTCGCTTCGAGGATTCATTATATCGCCTTATACGAGCTCCCCATGCGGCTATTCTCTGTCTGAGACATTCATTTTCTTGCTTTATTTTCTTATCAAAGTCTTTGATAAGACATATGAACTTTGATCCTTTTAACAATTGCTCTAATACTCTTCTTGATCTTTTTCCTCAATCTTGAGAAGCTTGAGAGCTCTTTTCACCGTTTTTAAAAAAATTCACAAAGATGACCTGTCTCTGGTCTAGCTTTCACAATTTTATTTTCTATTCGTCGTTTCCATGTTGGACTGAATGTCTGTTTTGATACAGTAGTATTTGTTTGTGTTTTCAACTTTTCAGATCTTGTTTGAATTGCGATACCAAGGGCAGAACAGACTGCCAACGCGGCACAATAAACAATTTCAATGACCTCGGTCAATGAAGGGGCCTCCGTTAGATCCTCTCCGACCAGATTGTCCATCACGGTATCATAGAATATAGCATTTCCTTTCACTCTTGGGACTCGGGGTCTCTGTTCTATATCGACACATGCATATTTCATTCTGAAATTTATATAAAGCTCTCTCAAGACAGACAATGATTGTGATGATATCTGGCTCGCAGAATTTGTTGGATTGTTCTCGTTCGGATCTTTTTCTATTGGTTGTTGGATCACTGTATATCTATCTGGTTGTGTAGATTTTCCTGCAACGTTGCTCGGATCGATTTGTAATTCTTGAATTACTTCGTGTTTGATGATATCCAATTCAGCGGTAGAAAATACATTTCCCCTGCGGATTATAGAATTATATTGACCACAGATTCGTTGTTCTGTAAAAGTGTTATTGGGAAACATCTTTTTCCATTCTTGGTACATTATTTTCCGGAATCCTTCAACATTAACTCCTTCTGTAGTACGCGCGTATAATTGAGACATTCATCCCTTTAGACCATCTCACGCGTTGGTCAGATTGACTAGAGACGGCGGAGGGCCTATTGGTGGTCCCCAAACCGCATCTAGTTTGCGTAGGAAGAATTTCAGCATTTGCGGTAGCCATAAGTGGTGTGGCGCCGCACCTCCTCTCTTGACCTGAGGGAGGTTTACCACTGTCCACTGACATGGGTAGCATATTTCGCACTGAAGGCCCAGTGTCAGAACCAACAGCGGAGTCTTGTGAGGACCCGTCGCCAACGAGTCTATTTCTAAGTCGTCTACTCATGTTTTCTTCTCTGGTAAGACCAGTAATGGATGGAGATCGAAGAAGGAACAACCACCCATATGTCCCCAAGGCACGGATCCACACCCCGTGGCCATTATAAAATGGCTGGGTACCTTTTAGGAGATAGGATAGAGTGAGAAAGGAAATTCAAATCCGGACCTTAGGCAAGGGATAAGGACAGCGGACAGCTGGCGTCGCTGGTTGTACCGTCTCCGCATACGGTAGCAGCAAGAGACACTGTTGGCTGCAGTGCCTCCGACTGACCAGACATTATTATTATTAATAATAATAATTAATATAATTAATAATAATAATAATAATAATTATATATATATATATATATATATATATATATATATATATATATATATATATATATATATATATATATATATATATATATATATATATATATATATATATATAATAAATTAAGAGAAGTTCTGGGTAATCCAAAGGATAAACTAGATCAACATGAAAAGCCGGGGATTTACAATATTAGTTGTTAAGATTGTAATCGAAAGTATATTGGGGAAACAAAAAGATCCATATTAACGAGATTTAAAGAACACATTGCCCACATTAGATATGGGAGAAATGAAAAATCTTCTGTTGCCCAACATGCCATTCATCGATCATAGGCCACAATATAGATATTAGGAATAGAGCTTTGGATGCATATGAATGCATTCATATAGAAAAATGTAAGAAAATCATAAATCGGGATAAAGGACCTATTTCGTTCAAATTTATCATTTATTAATGTAAGGCTCAGTAAACTTTATGGTTCATAATTTTTACATACTTTATTAGATAGGATTATCATATATAAATAGAACATAGTTTAGTTTTAAAATTAGATGAAATCATCTTAGTTTAACTTACGTCGAGAAATTTCAAATCGAAGGTTCCAATAGATTCCAATAATTGATTATTTTTTGTTGTTAATTATCTGGAGAAGCTATTGGTGACAGTTGGAATGAAGCAACAACGCTGACATTTATTGGTTTAATAAAACCCATAAATGTTGTTTTTACTAGTATGCTTTATGTTCTTTGAAATGTTTTTACATAAACATTTTTAATTAAAAATTAGAGAACCCTATTTGTTGAAAGACTGAATATAAAGATATATAAAAAGCGCTCCTTAGTACAAAATTATATCTACTGGCTGTACGTTTTAATAATTTACAGATATGTAGTGTTTAATCCATTTCTATTTATATGTTTACATCATCACTGCTAACGTATATGAATGAAACTATTAAATATTGTTTATCTCTCCGACAAGGATACCGACGAAAAGCAATTTAATTTTTTGGTCTAGCGATTTTAAGACACGACATGTTACCTTCTGTAGTTGAATCAGCTCTTTGTTATCTTAATCATCTCCTTTTTGTGTATTTAATTTTCACTTCTACTTTAGCAAGCTGAAGTTAACAAACTGTCAGTCTGGTCATGTTTAATATGATTTTTAGAATTCAGTTTTCTTCTCTAAAAATAACATTTCACGTACTTTAAATTGTATTAGCTAATTCAGTTGGGAAACATGTTTTTTTTTCGAAAACATTGTTTTTGATATTTTATATTTTTCTCCCTCGCTTTAACGTGTTCATTAAAGCAACATTTTTTTTTCTTTAAATACAAATAAAAGATTATATCGATTAGTTAATCCAATTTCAACTTTTGGTTCGACAAATAAATATTCCTTCTTCAGTATTAAAATGATTCCACTGCGAAATATTCAGTTTAACAAAAACTTTAAAATGAGTGAAATGAATTGCGAAATTAAGTAAATT
This sequence comes from Cosmopolites sordidus, assembly GCA_031761425.1. Taxonomy (NCBI): domain Eukaryota; kingdom Metazoa; phylum Arthropoda; class Insecta; order Coleoptera; family Curculionidae; genus Cosmopolites; species Cosmopolites sordidus. The sequence continues at coordinate 58,709 of JARFXV010001882.1, read as the reverse complement.
TTAAGATATAAAAAGCCTTCAAAGCAACTAACGCCACTCGTTAGATTTGTAAAGTTGAGAGGGAAGGTACTGTATCAATTCGCATCGTTCAGCTTTGCTTTAAAATGTTCCGGTCTTGAAGACAGGGGAAGGTCATTTTCAGGGGAAGGCACGATTTCTCGATTCCAATGTTTTAAGAATTGGTTCGGGTGCAGATCCTTGAACACGAACTAGGAGACTTTTAGGGGAATTAGGAGTACCCCATTTTATTGTTAACGGGCATTTGCGAGGCATTTACAGGTACTAAAGAGTTGTAGAATCATCCGTCATGAACTATCGCCTCAAGAAAAACGCAAATACTTTGGTTACATGCTAGTATATTAATGTTTTTGTAATTTTGTGGTTGTCTTTTTTGTAACAACATAACAGCAAGTGGGTTTAAGTTACTATAAGTAAAGGGTGTCTCAGAATGTTTTTCGTTTTTGATACTTAAAAAATAAAACACCAGAATTAATTCAAACTTATTTAATTGCTGTTAAATAACAGAGTAGTTTTTGAATATTTATTTATGAAAAATAACCATCCGTAGATGCGCACCATCCGCTTCTTCATACTCATTTAGCCTGCAACTGAAAATTTCAATCATTCACTGCAGCATCACTTTTGGAATCGCGTGTTGGATGGCAATGCATTGCAAAACTTACTTTTTAAGTAGCCTCATAGGAAAATATCAGCAGGTGTTAAATCTGGACTCCTCGGCGGCCAGTTAATGTCCCCTCGGCGACTAATCACCCTTTTAGGGAACAGATCGTGAAGAGTTACTAAAGAATTATTCGTGACGTGGGAAGTTGGAAAAATGTGTTTCTATTGTAGCCAATCGAGTTTTGCATTTCTGGAGATAAAAAACTCTGTATCACGTGGCAATAACGATCGGGATTATCAGTGTGAGCGCGACCAAGATAATCCTCAAAAAAGTAGGGGCCGATAATTCCTTCGCTTGATTTGGCAGTATAAACGACAGCCTTAGGTGAGTGTAATGGTTTCTGGTACAATTCCAGTGGATTGTCGGGAGCCTAATATCTGCAATTTTGTTTATTCACGTGGCCTCTGATGTGGAAATTCGATTAATCAGAAAACCATATGTTATTGAAGCTCCGAAAACTATTTTTCATTGTCTTACAGAATTCGACTCGTTTAGCTGGATCATCGAGCTTCATCTCTTACACAAGAACAATATTTTAGTCGTAGAGGCTGTCGTGCATCATCTTTAACAGACTGGCGAACGCGGTCAACATTCGTGCTCTTTGTTGATGTTCTTTTACGCCCAGCTGATTTATCCGGCATTGTGTTTCCAGTCTCTTCAAACTTGCGCACCCAATGCTTGATTAAATTCGCCCTTGGCGCATTTCCCATGGTCGTGTACAGTACAGACATTGAACAATAGTGTAGGAATCGTTGTTTTTATAAAACGATATGCAAACAAAAAACATCCTGGGACACTAAATTACTTTCCCTTCCAACAAGTTATATGAAGTTAAAAGGCCAGAATTTAGAAAATATGGTTGCCATAGTAATATGTTAAATGAGCATATAAAACGATTTAGCAGATATCAAACTTGAAATGTATGGCCGAATTATAATTAAACAATTTGGTGTATTGTCCTTTGCCACCATATAATTATTTCTTAACGCAATTGTCTTTATTTATCTTCATTAGATCATCTTCATCAATAGCAACAGTTCAGTGTTTAAAGTTAAGAAGAAATAAAATACTGCGAAAATGTTCTATGTTAAACCATTCTATTAAAGATTTTTTTTAAATTGTTTTTAAGGGTCCACTGTTTTGAAAATATAGGTACCATAATGAGTGACGTTGCGTTTTAATCGCGCCAGAAGGTGGAAGAGTAGGAAGACTAATAAGGAAGAATATTCTAAGAGAGTCCTAGAGACTGACAGGTTATACAAGGTGCGTCTCACGCAAAATATGACTTTTTAAAAATAACTATTTCAGGTGGCGCCATCTTTTGCCAATGGTCATCTTTAGAAATGTGTATCCTTCACTGACTTTTCGACAAAATTTCATGACATTTGGATCGTTAGAAGCCAAGTTATCGGGCTTAAAGTGCCAATGTATTTATACCATCGGTCGAAAAATGAACGATATCGAACAAAAACAGCTTATTAAGTTGTATCTTAAACTCGGTAAAATATTCACCAAAACGTGTCAATTAATGATATAAGTATATGGTGAGCATTGTTTATCCCGTGGCAGAGTCCACTAGTGGTTTAAAGGATTTAAAGAAGGTTGTGCGGACATCGAGCACGACGAATATCCTGGTCGGAAAAATTCCGTGGTTACCCAAATAGTAATATTGAAATAGTGCGTGAATTTATAAAAAATCAGCCAAAATCTTCGTTGCGATATATACAAATTGAATTGAACATGACCAAAGATCCAATTCATCGACTTCGGAAGGGTTGTGCACACTTTGTTTCACGCAAATTTACTAACGGCCAAAATTGTTCCAAATCCAACATTGTAAGGACTTAATTAATGAGTCGAAAAAAGATGAACATTTCAAGTTCAACATTGTGTAAACTCGTAAAGACTTACCACTAAACACCAAATCACTTTTTTGAAACTTCTCGACGCACGTTTCGCTAACCATGTTAGCATTTTATTTTCAGCACAAATTAGCACAAATTTCTCAGTGATTCTTTTCTGTGATAAATTTGCCTAACGAACAAAATTTTTAAAAATATAAAAATGTTCTAAAATAAATACAAACTTTTAACGTTAACGTTTCGGAGGGTCTTCTCCCCCCACATTCAAAACGAAGCTAAAAAATAAATTATATTAATTTTTATATATAAACTAAAAATAGGTATAATAATTCAATTCTTCTATTGGAACCTTTGGTGTGAAACACTAAACTTGAAGAGATTTACCACTAAACACCAAAACACTTTTTTGAACTGCTCAAAAGCAGCAGCAGCTCAAAGAGCAGTTCAAAAAATTGTTTTGGTGTTTAGTGGTAAATCTCTTCAAGTTTAGGTATAATAATATAAATTAAAAATAAAAAAAATATTCTATATATAAAGTAAATTTCTTTTTTTTATTGTATATGTCAACGATAGTTACATTGACAATGATAATTTTTATGACAATGAGATACTACCAGAAAAAATATCTCGGTGAGATTTACTGTGTGTTTGTTTACTGTACTGATTGTGTATTGAAATACTTAAATGTGTTTAACTGTATTCTTTAGAATCGGGAAGAAGGAGCACAGGAAAGAATTGGGAAGAAGGAGAAGGCACAGAGAGGCATAGAGAAGGCAATACAGTTATTTTTAAAATACAGATATTTTTTGAGTTTTAAATCGTGGTAAAAACCCCAAAAAAAGAAAAAATATATGAACACACCACAATCATTCAGACATTACTCAAATGTACATACAGCTCCGACTTTGTGTATATCTGACTTTCGGTTTATATAATATGAAGGTCCAGGTCCGGTCCATTGAGTTATTTTCTAACATTCTGCGGAAGACTACATTGTTTAAACCATCTAGGTCCAGTCGCTACTTATCTTTAGTTGGTGATGCACCTTTAATTGTCTCTGCTTTAATATTAAGTAGTCAATAATTATTAATTGAAAATTAATGAATGATTCTAACTAATTTAGGTTAGACTTATTTAACTTATTAAAATGTTTGTGTTTTAATTGGTGCAAAAACATAATTACTTCTTTACATAAGAACGATATAACCCATAAAACCAAAACTAATCCCAGTTAATGTAATTTAGTAAAGTTATCACAAAAATTAATCTCAAGGATTACCATACCAAACACGAGGATAAATTATGCTTTAATATCTCAAAATATCTTTTAATTTGCTCTGGCCAATGAGTTTAGTCTGTCGTTGAATGAAATGTTTACAAGTTGGGGAATGTAATATCCTCATATTCGGGTCCGCACTGACACCGGTTGCTGCCAGGAATTATGAATGTTTCTCCAAGTAAATAAGGTTATTTTGCGCTTCAGGACTCTTGCTAAATATACGAAGTCAGAGCGGTCACGGCGATATTGTAAGCCATACACCGGGCAGAATAATTTTGGGAATTTCACATCTCTTCTAGGCTATTACTAGGATAAAACTGGTTTAATAATTAAAATAAAGAACTAAAGGTTCCTTCAAATTGAGTATTTGCATTAGCAATTTTAAAATGTGCTTTATCTAGAAAGATGATTTTTTGAGAAAAATCATCTGTTTGTCCCTTGATCCAATTGACAAATGCGCGACGTTTTGAACGATCGATCCATTGGCTTTAGTTCCTGTGTTATTTGAACCTTATATGCCTCCAAAGTTAAATTATTTCATAAAATACGCCATGTTGTGGATTTACTAAGTGCAAATTGATGTGAACACCGGCGGTTAATGGAGATTTCTGAGTCTTCAACAGCACTTTCACGTCCTAATTCTATATATAGTCTTGTGAACGACCAGTACGAGTGTATATTGACCTAGACATTGACTAGACCTAGAAAAATTGACAACGCCATCTATGTTTTATTCAAGAATTAAAAAAAACGGTCATTTAGAAAGACCCGTTACTAAGGATAAGTTGATATTATATATATATATATATATATATATATATATATATATATATATATATATATATATATATATATATATATATATATATGATATATATATATATATATATATATATATATATATATATATATATATATATATATATATATATATTTATATATATATATTTATATATATATATATATATATATATATATATATATATATATATATATATATATATCCCATCCATCCCATATATATCCCGTCTCACCCCCACCACTGAACCGAGCGCCCCACCTACAACCTCACCTATTAATACAGTGGTCACACCGTCCCCGTTCTTTTCTAGTTGTGGGGAACTCTGGGAAGTAGGCAGATTGAGGCCTCGGAGTTAATCAACTAGATTCTCTTGAAAATGGCTTCAAAGTGGAAGCCGAAACGTCGAGATTTTATAATTCTAAAACGCGGTTGTACCCGAGAACCTAGTAATTCTAATATATATATATATATATATATATATATATATATATATATATATATATATATATATATATATGTATGTATATATTAGATTATGTTAGTTGGCTCCTCTGTATTAATACAGAGGTGGATTAAAAAAAAAATAGGGAAAACCCAAATAACAGCTGAAAAACAGAAAAAAATGGTACTTTAGTATGGGGATCGCCACTTCGGATTACTTTTAATAGATGGCGTTCGTGGCGGACGTATCATCTATTGTCCTTGTACTTAGACATAACAACAAATTTTAGCGTCACTCGAGGACTTAGTTTGAGGTTTTCAATATTTTAAAATTCTCATTGACAGATCTCAATTTACAGATTTTGTTTGAATTTAATTCGAAATATATATTTCTTCTTCAAGTGAAAAAGCCAACGCTTCCCGAAATCCATTATTTTGCCCAGTATGTTCAAAGTGTGTTGTTAACGGTTTTATTTTTATTTTAGGTACGTTACGACGGAAATCTCAAGATTAATGTTCTGTACGAGTAAGTTAAAACACTTTTTACTTTAAGTTAAGAACGAATTGTCAGAGATAAATAAAGGTAAAACGATTAAGTTCTTAAACTAAACGTTTTGTTTTCGTACCTTAAATTGATTCTTTATGATTCTGTTATAAAACTGCTAGTATATAGGGTACACTTTTGCCAAAAGCAGGAAATTAATCGAAATTTCTTGTTCTTGTCCTTTTACATTTGTTTAGTAGTATTTTGGTTTTTTTTTTTATTGTAAAACGAATTTATTTTTCTCGTATATTAATTGTATTTCGACTAATTAATTGTATTTAGAAATCAATTATAACACTATAAATGTCTATACGGTGAGTCGAAGTTCAACTTCGATAACAACTCAATAATTTCTCTAAATAGTAGATCTTGAGCTTTGAAAGGATTTGGCAGTGAAGTCCTAATAACCAGGAGAAGATTGAATTAGTATCTGATAATACTAACATGGTTAGCGAAATACACGTCAAGAACGTAAATAAAGTGGATTGGTAAATGTCTTCGAGTTTCTTTCCAATACAAAAATTTTACAAAAATATAATTTTCAGTTACCTAGGTATTGAGTTTGTAATTTTCCATTACTACTCTCAAAATTGTTTAACATTTTCTTCTTCAGTGTATATAATTTAGCTAATTGTCTTGGAATTAGAAGTATTTTTACCTGTATAGCGATTATTATTAACCTGTCGAGTGATACATCCTTTTCCGCAACCTTCAGAAAAACGAGTATATAGGGTAGATTTTTTATCTCCAAAAATACGTTTTTTAGTATATAGGTGAATTTTGGTTTTGAATAAAATGTATGATGGGGTCTGCTTTATTTTTGAATATTCTCCATCATAAAAGGGTGAGAAAATGCTTATGGTAAAGGCATGTCACGAAAAAAAAAAGGTGCGAAGTGGAATAAAAGCTACAGAAATATATACATATTTTCCCTTTTTTTTCCTAATGGTTGATATTTTATAAAAATTGGAAGTGGGTATTTTTAGCCGCCATTTAATGTCTAACGATAGTTCTGTTATAGAACCTTTTGTAGTTCCTGAATTGCTTTTTTATCTTTTGTGGCAGTAATTTTTACTTAAAAACTATACATTAGTTTTTATGATATTATAAAAATAATGGATCTTTTCACACTTTAAGTGTATTCTGGGGCTTTTGGATCGTGACAATGAAGCTAAAGAACAGTCTTATTATTTCAGACCAATTTATAAAATAATAAGTCCAACTTTGATGATCAACACTGTTGAGTCAATTTATTACAGTGAATTCTGAAGCTTTGAGTGAAGTCATTCCAACCAATCAGGAAACATTGACTGACATTAAGGGTTAGTCAGGTATAGTGGAACGTTACAAGAATCAAAATTCATTTGTTGTTGATTTGTACGATTCGGAGGGAATTATGCACAAGGAATTTTGTTCCACCTGGTCAAAGGATCAATGATGTGTTTTATCCTGGTATTATGAACTGTCTGTTGTTACTTATTCGTCGGGTGCGGCCACAATACCGTCAACAAGAAAGCTGGGGTTTGTTGCACGATAAAGTGCCCTAACGTCGCTCGTCGTAATTGACCGTGCCAAGCATTATATGGGGAACAGGAAATGGAACACAGGGGTTTGAACACAGGGGAATAGAAAGGTGTATGCTTGACATTACAAAGAGGGACAGAAAGTATGTGACATCATTGGAAAGGTGAAGGAATTGAAATGGAAGTTGGCAGGCGGATCAAAGCAATCTTCGGATGGATGCCGCTTGATCACAACAGTCCACAAGAAGTCCTAAAACGCGATGAATCGATGACATTATTAAGTATATTGGACCCGAATGGCAGACGAAAGCCCAGCACTGCGCGAGCTGAAAGCATGCTGAGGAGACCTTTATCCTGCAGTAGATCGACAATGACTGAATGATGATGATGATGATGATATATATGTATATACACACTACTGTCACAAATGAATGGTAGAACAGTCAGTTCCGAATGGTACACAATAATCTGTTTGCCAGAAGTCTTTGAAGAAATAAGAAAAAACAACTAGCGACGCAGGATCATTCTTCATCATGACAACGCGAGCTCTCACACATCGAACCGAACAACTCAATGTTTGAATTTATCAAAACATCGAATTGATTGGTCATCTGCCGTACAGTCCTGATTTGGCACTCAAAGATTTCTTTTTATTCCCATCTGTGACGAATTAACTACGTGATCAACGATTTTCGACGCTAGAAGAATGCGTTCAAAATGGATGTTTTGGAGATACCTCAATCGGAATGGAAAATTGCGATGAAAATTGGTTCAAACATATGCAAAAATATGTCGATCATCGTGGAAAATATTTTGAAAAACAATAAATCCATTTTTAATTATGAATATATGTTTTTGGTTATTATTTGGGATATATAAATAGCAGCCCTCGTATATATATATTATGCCCAGATATCTGACATTGCATTTGCATTGCATTTCTTGAAAACTATATGTTTTCCCTCTTTCTTTTGTTATTGTTAAATATTCCCATCTGTTATATTCCTTGTCTGACCATATTATATGATTCATATTTATTTCCTAGTTTATTAATAATCCTTATTGATGTGCGGTTTCCTCATGTTAACCGTATACAGATTATTTGTATCTATATCTTACTTCTTATTATAATTGCAATGTCATGAGCAAATGCCAAATATTGGTGCCGTCGATAGTATATTAATCCAGATCTATTGATATCCGCTTCTCTTATAACTTTCTCAATACATGGTTAAACAGTATGGGTGAGAACGAATCTCTTTGTCTAAGGCGGCCTCCAATTTTAAAGTTTTGTGATAGGTCGTTTTTTATTAAATGCTATTTTCTGTTCTTCCCATGGTAGGTTTTATCATGTTAATTATTTCTTCATTGACATTTAACTTGCTTAATCCCTCATACAATTGAAGTCTCCATACTCTATCCTAAGCTTGTTTAAAGTCGATAAATGTGTCTACGGTGTCCTTACTATGTTCATAGTTTTCAGTTTGGATTTCTCTCAATGTAAAAATCTGGTCTGAATCTCCCCTAAACTTACTTTAATATTCTCCTATCCTATCTTCCAGTGTTCCTACCAGCTTGTCCTTGATATACATCGCAAGTAGCTTATATGCTACAGTCAATAGTACTAGACCCCTATAACTACTACATTATTAAATAAATAAGCAAAGATTAATATCTAAAAATGTCCACTATATTTAAAATTGTATGTTTAACAATTGTTTCGACACACAGTACCTTTTTCAAATACAAACGGTACTATGTGAAATACATGTATCGGAAGGCTAACAACAGGACAGAGTCAGCAAAAAAAGGACAACAACAAGGTTTGAAGAAATAGCTACTTGAAGATAGAAAAATTCAATATAACAAAAGGGATATATACAGCGTTTATCTGAAAGCGATACATAGTAAATTAATCCATAAACTAAACAATATTTTGGATATAGTTCAATATAGAGTTCGATATTTTCGACCAACAACAAGTAAATCAACAAATTTCTGATATCATTAAGAAGTTTATAACGCAAAAGAAGAAATTGGAAAACCTCCTGTCCAAGAAAGAAACCAATTAAATTAAATCTATTACAAATTACACCGAATACCAATTTTTCAAGAGATTTATCAAACTGAACTGAAACTGAAATGAACTTAATAGAGAACACTTTGGAGTGGAGTGATGGAAATCGCTCTATCAAATTCAGATACATCACAAAATCACCTATTGGCTCATAGAATCAAAAGTCTTCAATTTGGAAAAATTAAGAAAAAATCGCATCAATGAATGGTATGCAACGAAAAGGATTAATAAGGAAATCAAAGAAAAAACGGTATATATTTGAAAAAGGCACTCTGTGTCGAAACAATTGTTATACATACAATTTTAAATATAGTGGAAATTTTTAGATATTAATCTTTACTTATTTAATTATAATAAATTTTCAAATATCGGCTATCTCAGTTAAATTTACCACATTATTTTTATCCTCGTTCTTATATTTATGGAATGGACGTGGAATCAAGCGGTATTGCATTTACCGCTTGATTCTACGTCTTCGACGACCTTTCTTCCATTCAGTTCTCTTCCATGTTTAAACATTTTTACCATTACCCCATCGTTGCCTGGGCGCTTGTTATTCTTTAGAAATTCAATCCTTAATCTTATATATGTCATTACTGGCGGTTCTACCTGTTCTCCGTTTTCATCATTCACCATATCATCTGACTCATTATTCACTATTTCATGCCCGTTTGGTAATTTATCAAAATATTCCTTTTATAGTATTAATTTCTCTCTCTTTTTTATTCTCTACCAGTTCTCGATTTTTATTCTCGAAAATTACTGGCTTTGCTTGATATTTTTTCCTCTACCGCCTGATTCTCTTGTATAGATTATGTGTTTATTTTTTCTTGTTATCTCTTATTTATGGCGTAGTATATTTGGCGCATGTGCATTTAATATGGTGCATATATGGCAGAGCCCTTGTACCCAGGTTACCCTGGGATGCTATATTTAAATTCCATCATTACTCTTAATCTATTTTAACTACAAAATTTTTAACGTAAGTAGACATTTAGCTACATTAAAATCATCACTAAAATTAATGGTGCTCAAACACCCAACACAATGATAATACGTCTTCAGATAATACAAAAGTCACAAATTATCTTATCCATGAAATCTTTGCGAGTGTGCCAATAATCCAACAACTACTGTCGTTAAAGTGAAAAGGTATTATCTGAATGATGAGCCAGCTTTTAGAAACAAATCCGGTAAAACCTCGTTTCCCTGAAACTGAGCCATAAAATTTTTAAATCAAAATTTAAAATTGCGTAAGAAACATTCATTTCGTGTTCATTTAATGGGATCTATTTTTGTTAGGTTTCGAGTTTACTGGATATGATTTAGGTATGGAATAGTTATAAACAATATTTCTTATTGTAACATAATAATATTAAAATTATGGGTTTACGTTTATCGATTTTACTTTTTCAAAAAGCGAAACGAACGATATCGATATAATTATATTTAGTGTATTACTGCTTCCAAAATATTTTAGAAACATTTGGCTTTGCCAAAATCATCAAATAACGAATGTATATGTTAAGTTGGAAATGCAGATAAATAGGCATAACGAACATAAACATACGTCAGGGAACGGTATTGATTATGTCATTGTTAAGGTATTTAAAGCTTACTGCTGAGTTTAAGTCCAATTTATAGCATAATTAATGCAATGATTTTTGGCGTATATTTTACCTGCTTAAATGTTGGATGCCGATTTGTGTATAGAGTAAAAGAGGTTAATGAGAGTCTCTTAAACGAGAATTCAAATTAAAGCTAATTTCAAAGTAAAATCTATATTGCAATCATCTAATAACAAAATTTACTTATTCAGCTATCAATTAACATTAATTTTAATCACTTTGGCAATCAACTATGGAAAAAATGACAGTTTAAAAGAAACAGATTTAATCCTCACCGAGATGGGGGCAATGGTGGTCACCCTGTGGGTAATCAGAGCCAAACAGAATGAAACACTTATCGCAGACATATCCTTTGACTGAGGCCCACCCAGTACAGCCCGCATGAGCCCACAAACCACATGAAGTACATCTGTACCACATATCGTTGTTTTTTTTTCGAATTCGATGAATTTCAGCATCTGTTCCCAAGTCTTTTGCATCATCATCTTCATAATCCTGATACAACTCATTAGTATTTACGTCTAATACCAAAGTATCGTTTATTTCCTGGAGAACTTATCTCTTTGCTTATTTTCTCACGGTAGTCTTCTTTCTTTGGTCCTAATCTTTTTCTTTTTTTCTTTTCTCTTTCCTTTGCCTTGTTGAGATATCCTAATTTTAATATTTTTCTTTTCTACTAGGTCTTGTTTGATTGGCTTTGAAGTTAAAACTGTAGGGTGCTGCTTCTTTTGCCTCTGTCTTGCATTGAGGACAGGTGCTTTATCTGGCAATTTAATGAAATCTTGGATTGTAAACCCCTTATCTGACGTCTCCTTGGCTTGAGGTGTTGATACAATATCTAGTACAATATCTGGTTTAGGAATTGGTGGGTTTTGATGGTATAGATGTTTTTTGGAAAAAACTGTGCTTGTCTTTTAGTTCTAGCAGTTTATAGAACAACTGCACCTCCGTTTTATTAAAAGCTGTGATTTTATTTATGCTTGTTGCTTCTGGCTTCCTAACAGAAATATTATTTCTAATTATAAATGCATTCACTCAATCACATTCAGCCATTATTGAAGACTTGTTAAAGTTGTGCTTTAACAGCTTATGTCTTTCAGTATGTCGTTCAAGACGTGGTCCCAGTTATTTTTTAATCTCTCTTTTAGACTTTAAAATGGAATGCCCATAGTTTTAGCTACTTTTTGTATAGAATAACATTGTTGTTCAATTAGCTGCGCAGCTTTTTTCAGACTCAGAAGATGAGGTAGCCTTTATGGTAATTCTGACACGTACTTTCGGCATCTAGAAAAAAAATCAGCATAAATCATTTAGGTTGTTAACTCTATAAGCACATTACATTACGAGTAATGGTGATCACCAGACTCTCATTATCCACAACTACACTAATGAGAAAAAAAGGCAAAAATTAAAAAAAAATTAATTATTATCGCAATCTAAGTTGCTCATCACTATTTTGAATGTTAGCCTTGATCTGTGACTGAGGGGTGATTCCTTGTCTATAAAAAGTCCATACCTAATACGGAAAAAGAACGCGTTCCACGCTAACTGCCGTATCGTCAGGCTGATGCCTTCATAATACATTAACTTCTTAAAATGTCCACTATCCCATTTCTCGTAAAAGAATCTTCGTCGGTTGATAAAATATTGAAACCGATAGTTGGTTTCCTCTAGTTTTGAACCTCTAGTTCGCCCACCTTCTCTCCTCTCTAGTTCACTCACCGTCGAATTGGCTTGACTGAGAGGTCATTCCTTGTCAGAGTTTACACTCTTGTTTAGAAACACTCATAAACATCCATACCGAGTATGGAAATCGAACCCACTACTCCGCTAACTACAGGCCACCGCCTTAGATAAGGTCTAATGTGGTCGGCTAATTTTTAAATTTTACATAAAAAAATTTCTATTTCAGTTATTCAATTTTTTGTTTTAGACAGCTTATTATATTTTTTTGGACAAAAAAGTGTTTAAAATTTACTTTAAATCGGGTTTTTATAATTAGTTTTCCATTAAAACTTTATTAAATTTTAAAAAATTGTAAATAAAATAAAAACAATATTATTTAAACTTTTTATAATATTGTTCGAAATTTTATTCATTTGTTTTGCAACTTCATTCTTTACTAAAATTATTTGAAATTCTATTAGAAAGATCGAACAAATTTAAGTTTAAATAACGAATAAGTTATTCTATTAATTTCATTTCGAATAACTATTGATAATTAATTCGTTTTTTTTGCAAATAACGAATAAAGATTATTTATTCGATTTTTTTTTCATTATTTGAGATTAATTTTTAGCACTGATTATATATCAGTAATAATATAACACTGGAAATATTAATAATTATATTTAACTGAGATAGAGGATAATTGATGAAAATTCATTTTAAATAAACAAACTAAGATTTATATCTACACAATGAAAAAATAGATATCCCCACTTTTATCATTTATGGTATTATTTAGTAGATGGACAGTTTAGGTTGTAAATACTTTTCTTACTCTTAATTTAATATAGTTCGTATTAGAAAAAGGTACCGTGTGTTGAAATATTTGTAATACTATACATACAAGTTTAAAATATAGTGGAAAGTTAGTTATAAATCTTAATTTATTTATTATTAATTATTTGTTATAATGATTTATTGATTAGTAAACAGTCAAAACGATTTTATATAAAATAAAGAGTAGCAGATAATGTCTCAGTACTATCTAAAAAGTTGTTTATAAATTAATTCTTAATTTCAAATTATTTGGTACTCTTGATATATTTAGGGATAAATTGATAATTATTTGTATCCTTTTACATTAAACTTATTAAAATACTGACGCTGGTTTGTTTGGCTATTAAGCCGAATCAATCACTACATTATTGAAACATTTACACAAGTGGAAATTGACGTCAGAGACGCATATGGTGCGGATTGATTAGCAGGGAGTATATTAGCGGCATAATAATAATGTCTTTAAAACTTTTTTCAGTTATCACCATATTTAAACTAATAATCTTAATTTTGAATTACATCGATATTAGTGAGAAACACTATATTATTACTTGTCCTATTAATCCTTGGTAATCCAAAGATAAAGTAGATCAACAGAAAAAATCGTGAATTTATGAAATTAGTTATTAATATTGTGATCGAAGTTATATTAGGCAAATTAAAAGATCCATATTACCCAGATATAAAGAACATATTGCAATTAAACAGACAATATTCCAAGTGACGCGTCTGGTGGTGCGCTGTAAAAGAAACCACCCAAGAAGGACGGCGCTCCGCCGCAGGTAAATATTGATTAAAATCCTGGAAACAGTTCTACATATTGCTGAAACAAAGGCAAGGCCCAGTTTGCAACTACAACTAGTGATGGGCTGTAACTCTACTATTTCTGTTATATAACGACATGTATTTAAACTCTCTCTGATGGTTACTAAGGGTAACAGTTATGTGTAAATGAAATGAAATGAAATGAAATGAAATGAAATGAAATGAAATGAAATGAAATGAAATGAAATGAAATGAAATGAAATGAAATGAAATGAAATGAAATGAAATGAAATGAAATGAAATGAAATGAAATGAAATGAAATGAAATGAAATGAAATGAAATGAAATGAAATGAAATGAAATGAAATGAAATGAAAGGAAAGGAAAGGAAAGGAAATGAAATGAAATGAAATGAAAGGAAATGAAATGAAATGAAATGAAATGAAAGGAAATGAAATGAAATGAAATGAAAGGGAATGAAAGGAAAGGAAAGGAAAGGAAAGGAAAGGAAAGGAAAGGAAAGGAAAGGAAATGAAATGAAATGAAATGAAATGAAATGAAATGAAATGAAATGAAATGAAATGAAATGAAATGAAATGAAATGAAATGAAATGAAATGAAATGAAATGAAATGAAATGAAATGAAATGAAATGAAATGAAATGAAATGAAATGAAATGAAATGAAATGAAATGAAATGAAATGAAATGAAATGAAATGAAATGAAATGAAATGAAATGAAATGAAATGAAATGAAATGAAATGAAATGAAATGAAATGAAATGAAATGAAATGAAATGAAATGAAATGAAATGAAATGAAATGAAATGAAATGAAATGAAATGAAATGAAATGAAATGAAATGAAATGAAATGAAATGAAATGAAATGAAATGAAATGAAATGAAATGAAATGAAATGAAATGAAATGAAATGAAATGAAATGAAATGAAATGAAATGAAATGAAATGAAATGAAATGAAATGAAATGAAATGAAATGAAATGAAATGAAATGAAATGAAATGAAATGAAATGAAATGAAATGAAATGAAATGAAATGAAATGAAATGAAATGAAATGAAATGAAATGAAATGAAATGAAATGAAATGAAATGAAATGAAATGAAATGAAATGAAATGAAATGAAATGAAATGAAATGAAATGAAATGAAATGAAATGAAATGAAATGAAATGAAATGAAATGAAATGAAATGAAATGAAATGAAATGAAATGAAATGAAATGAAATGAAATGAAATGAAATGAAATGAAATGAAATGAAATGAAATGAAATGAAATGAAATGAAATGAAATGAAATGAAATGAAATGAAATGAAATGAAATGAAATGAAATGAAATGAAATGAAATGAAATGAAATGAAATGAAATGAAATGAAATGAAATGAAATGAAATGAAATGAAATGAAATGAAATGAAATGAAATGAAATGAAATGAAATGAAATGAAATGAAATGAAATGAAATGAAATGAAATGAAATGAAATGAAATGAAATGAAATGAAATGAAATGAAATGAAATGAAATGAAATGAAATGAAATGAAATGAAATGAAATGAAATGAAATGAAATGAAATGAAATGAAATGAAATGAAATGAAATGAAATGAAATGAAATGAAATGAAATGAAATGAAATGAAATGAAATGAAATGAAATGAAATGAAATGAAATGAAATGAAATGAAATGAAATGAAATGAAATGAAATGAAATGAAATGAAATGAAATGAAATGAAATGAAATGAAATGAAATGAAATGAAATGAAATGAAATGAAATGAAATGAAATGAAATGAAATGAAATGAAATGAAATGAAATGAAATGAAATGAAATGAAATGAAATGAAATGAAATGAAATGAAATGAAATGAAATGAAATGAAATGAAAAGAAATGAAATGAAATTAAACAAAATGTAAGTAAGTAAAAAAATAAAAGTAAGAAAAAATGTACGTAAACGCAATAACAGAAAACAAAATGAAAAGCCAATAAGGAACACTATTTAAATGAGAAAACATTATATTGCTTCAAATAACAATTTAACAGTTTATTAAACTCATGTTCATTAGGAACACTCTTTCTGTATAGGGGCAAAACATTGAAGGGGCAAACACCTTCCCAAAACAATGCCTTCTGGAGACCAGTAGTTCTCACAATTGGTACATCATAATTGTTCTTAGAGAGACCAGTAGTTCTCACAATTGGTACATCATAATTGTTCTTAGAACAGACCTCGTTAGAACGCACGTTTACTCTTTGCATCAAAAAAATATGCCAATAATGTGGCGACAAATTCTGTTTTATTTTATATATCAATCGCAGATAAGCCCCTTCAATGGGCCGTTCAACAGAAAACCAGTCCATCAACCGCAACATTACCTCTATCGGTGTATACCTATTACAGTTCTATAGTACACACATAGCCTTGTATTTGGAGTCTACCAATAGTCTCCTTATAATATGATATCAGCACAGACATACAGTAAGTAAAATTGGGCAAAACAAAAGCTTTATATACAAGCCTTTTCGATCAAGGTGATAAATGTGACGATATATGACTAAAAAAACCTTTTTTTTTTACATAGATAGCTGACATGATTACAAAATGTTAGCTCAGGATTCAAGAGTACTCCCAAGCATTAAATTTTGTTTGCAATTTTAATATCATAATTTTTTATATTTCTTTTTAACTTTAACTCACATAATCTTTTGCAGTTTGCTTTAGACCCTCTTTCCATGCAGCTTGTTTTTAGTTCGTTTAGTTTAAATTTATTTTTACATTGCCATTTAAATGGTATTATCAGTTTACTATTCAATGTTTCAATCATTTCAGGCAAATTATATCGGGACACAGCTATGAGAGCATCACCGGAAGAAAAAACTAATAAAGTACTTATCCAATATTCTAGAAATATATCACAAACAGCAACGGGCTTAGAACGTTAATGGGAAAGATATATCAGACTTTCAAACTTATGTTTGAATAGTAAGGCTCTCATTATCGGTTTTATAGTCTCCACTATAAGTTCGATCCAACGAACAAAGATGGATTTCTAAGGGCGGTTGATAATTTATGGTATAATCGTCATAAATTTCGCATGTAACATTGTAACTTCGAATCACATAAACACATAAAAAATAATACCAGCAGGATTTTGTTGATATAAAACCCTGCTGTCCTATTAAAAGTGAAAACCTAACATACTTTTAGTTCATTAATTTCTAACATTGGGCTAATAAATAAGGATTTGTGGTAAGAGGAACAATATCCAACTATTGAAGCTTAATGAATCAATTAATGCGGTTCGCTATCAGCAACAATTATTGACAGCGATTACACACGTAATCCAAAATCAGTTAATTTGTACTGATATATTATCAAAAGATATTATTTAATTTAATATATTATTTAATGAAAATAATATCTCTCTACGGTGCGTTCAGACATAAAAGTAATTAGAAAAAAATGAAAATCTTGCAACAAATGGCTCCAGATACGAAAAGAAAGACAGCAGATATTGTTGTGAATGGTCAACCATTGGTAGAAGAGGGATAAGTTCCGTATTTGGGAAGCCAAATGTCATGCAAGGCATGAATGCAGCGACATGCAAGGAGAGGTTATATATAGAATAAAGTATGGCAGTGCCAATTTTGGACGTCTAATGAGAAGGTTGTTTAGTAAACGTTTAGTTTTTACACATTAAAATTGGCTTTTACAATGCCATCATTATTTTCACTCCTCTGTATCGATTTTGAGTCGTAAATCAGAAGCAAATAAAAGAACTCGAGAGATTTCATCAAGGCGGTATTCAGTAAATCTTGAGAATAAAATGACAAGACTATCAGACCAATATGGAGGTACCTGAAGGAGCCAACAGCTCGAACAGAAACGCCTGGATTATAAACGCTGAGCTGAGAAGGTTAGGTTATTTTTAAATGATGTAGACCTCTAGAGTGCCAAAACAGATTCTCTGTGGTAAATTAACAAACAATAAACTTAATCTGAGATGCCGAAAAAAGAAAGAAGGGCGTCATAAAATCGTTTGTAAATAACGTCTTCAATTAAGCGCGACTGAATGGAAAAAGACGACAAACGGTAGATCCAAATGGTAGCTTCATGAGAAATTAGTGGCCAAAAAGCCGCAACTAAAAGGCATAAGCGAAAAGCCAAACAGGCTGGACCACTTGCACCAATTGTGCATCCTTCTTACCTTAAGCAGAAGACTATGCTGATCTGCTCTGGGTTATATGGGTCACTATAAAATCCATAATTCTTCAACTACGCCACAGCAAATTCATGCTCGTAGAGATCATGCTCGTATCGAGTTGACAGCCATCATCAAAATCAAATTATTGGTGAACTTCTTTGCATAATTGATGAGAAAAACTCTTGATTCAAAAAAAAAACTTTAATATAGCTAACTCAGTAAAGGAAATAATTCTAGACGATTGGAATATGATAGATTTAAAATATTTTTGGATTGTTTCCAGCATTGTTTGTTGCTGATTATTATGTAGTGATGATTGAAACCATTTTATTCGAACGAACATTGACAGAAATTGAAGTGCCGGTGTGCCTCAACTGTAATAACCGAAATATTTTAGTGTTGAAAGGCATCAATTAAGGGTATACAGGATTTTTAATACGTAGTTTTTGCTTTCTATAAATAACGAAATTGTACAATATAAATCATTTGTATTCAAACAAATTCACTAACTGATTATACTTGAGAATACATAAATACTTTCTTGAATCTGTCAAGAATATCAGAGTATCTCAGTACAGAAAGTTCGATTTTCTTTTATTAGTAGATGATTCATAAATAATGCTATTTTGTTTGTTATTCGCAATGCCAGAATAAATAATTATTTTTGTGATATTTTTGATGGTATTTGAAGTTTTTTTAATTTTGAATCTCACAAAATATTTACTTCAAGAATGTATACTATTTAATTCAAAAGTTGACTAGTCACTATTAGTATTTTGCAAATCATATTATTCATAAATCCATAATTTGTTTCTTTACAGGTTTTAACTCTGCTTTTTTAAAATTTCTAATTTCTTTTTGTTTTTATTAATAGCTCTGTTTGACCAAGTACATATCTCATGTATACTATTTGATCCTCGGTGTTTTCAAGGTTAATCTTATAAAAATCCCTTTATTATATTTAACCCTAAATCCCAGAGAAAGTTGTTCAGTACTATTAAATCGCAGAATTTTGATAGACAATTTTCATTCCCATGTAACGAGAGAACACATTCAAAACATTTGGTGCATAATAAATCAATTGTCTCACCATATATTACATCGGTCAACAAGTTTTCGGTCTGATATATAGATGGCGTTATTTACAAAAAAATCCTTACCAGAGGTCGATTGTACCAACTGTCAAGCGTCATGTGTCAAAATTTCATGATAACCTGTCTACTATTTTCTGAGTTTTGCATTAAGTAACGCTACTTTTATTATTTTCAAAGTAATAAAAAAAAAGATGATTTATATTGATTAACCATTGCTTTTGTGATGAAGAAAAATACCGTTGAAGCAAAATAATGGCTTGATAAACATTACCCGGACTCCCCAGGAAAATCAACTATAATTGATTCGTATGTGAATTTAAACGTGGCCGTACAAGCACCGTTGATGCTGAAAGGTCGGGACTTCCGAATGAGGTAATTACATCACACAGCATTATAAAAATTCACAAAATTATTTGATAATAGTTTGTGGCCTATTATTTTCTCTTTTGAAATAAAAATAAAAAATATATAGATCACAGCGACGGCAGCTGTTCACCGGGAAAAAGGTCCAGGACAGAATGAAGCCACGACAAAAGTTGAGCGCCACCCGGTTACTTCATATATCAGAAACGACCCTGGAACCGGGAAGGGGTCTATCTTAAATAAAACGGTTTACTAGAATTTTATACATATATATTATAAAAGCACACTCAAAAAAGAACGACACAAAGCACACAAAAAAAGGAACAACTAAAACTATCAAATAAAAGGCATGGGAAGGTTTAGGGAAAGTGGTTCTCCAAACCTTACCGTGAAAGAAATCAAAAATCAAATACACAGCTCTGAATTACACCAACTGGTCTCTATGTCCCTATACTTACAAATTAGAGATTATTTCCTCTATTCTGACAATAGTAAAAAGATAGATATATAACGCTAGGGTAACCAAGAATGGTCAGACGGCAAATAGATACAAAATATAAGATGATAACGTGACCATTATCAGTATAAGAAATTATGGTAATAATGTATTTGTGAAAAATAACTGGTAATTACAACCCTTAACGGTACATGAAAATATAATAAAAAAAAGTGTTTATCTGGCCTTATTTCCTGATGTTGTCTATCCTTGCCTATCAAGGTAATGGGTGTCCAAAAACACTGAGTACGACTGCGGGCAGTCCGGTATCCCTATGCGGGGGTCCTGAAATAATCTCGATCTGATCAACCGGTTACTCTGCCATGTGGCCCCAAAAAGGTGCAAGGTTTCCACGATGGTTGGGCTCTATAATAGGTGGTCGTTCAATGGCCTGATGTCTGTTGATCGGATTCTCTGCTGCCGGGTCGTAAAACCCTCTATAAGAATATCAGAAAAATCAACCCAAGCGTGACTTGGCCAGCAAACTTACGTACCTCGGTCGGAAGGGTAAGGCGCGAAAACGTCCGTTCACCTGGAGATTTGGAGTTAGACTGTCTTGCCTTGTCCAAAACGATACCGGACCTCTTTCAGTTAAGAATTTGTCCGAAATAAACCTACCAGTG
Source organism: Cosmopolites sordidus (assembly GCA_031761425.1). Taxonomy (NCBI): domain Eukaryota; kingdom Metazoa; phylum Arthropoda; class Insecta; order Coleoptera; family Curculionidae; genus Cosmopolites; species Cosmopolites sordidus. The sequence continues at coordinate 37,804 of JARFXV010001882.1, read as the reverse complement.
GTGATCAACAATTTACGAATGCTACCTGTAGCGATCAAGAATTTGTGAACGCTACAAGTTGATATGAAGATATCGAAAGGAACATTTACGAATGAGTAAATAGCTATCGAAATAAATACCGCGTTTGCTCATAGTGGACCAAAAACAGCAATGTATTGATAATTCTGAGCAATATTCGATGATCGATGAAACATTGATCTATCACTACACTTCAATCGGAGTCAAATCGGAAGTCAGCTTTTGTATTTTGAGATGCGCATGGGATAATGGAAAAACCCTCCAACAAATCGAAAGTGACGAATATTTCGAAGGCAAAGAGAAATCGTTCTATAAAAAAGATGCAGAAATGTTAGAAAAGCGTTGGGATGATTGTATTGCTCTCTGTAAGTCGAAATTTGTAAAAAAATGTGTTTTATTTGTCAGAGTGTAGCTCTATTCTGTTGAAACTACATACGGTCCAAATTCATATACTGTAATTGCATCCAGAAACATTTCGTTGGAACAGAAACATATTGTAGTATTCTGAGGCAAGCTTCAACCTTATCTTCAGAGAAGGACAGTTTAACACATCTGGACTATAAACCTCACAAACCAGTAACTTAATTGGGATGAAGTGGTTATTCAGTAATCTCTCTTGGATTTTATTCAGTTCATATATGGCCAAATTTTTGTTTGTTTACATTTATATTCAAATAAAATGGTGCCTTACATTTAAGAGTGTTTTAATCCAAAATCTAACTAGTTTATCTTCAGTTTATTTCATTAAATTACATCGTTGGCATCATTTATTTTCATGAATTTGGTTTTTCAAATTTCAATGGTTTCAAAGCTAAAATCTTACGTAAAATATGTAACATAGTGACGTCACTAACGTCACTGAATGTAATGAAATTAGCAACCTTGTAATAATTACAACAGCAATTTTTTTACAAATCAGGCATTTGGTAGGCATAATAGGAATTTTCAAGTATTTAGAAACATATATCAAAATTACATTTCATAATAATATATGATAATAATAGGCAATATTGCACAACTAATTTATATTTTTATACACCGATATAAAGTTTCAAAACTAAATGTATTTTTTTTTTTTGATTTGTAAGAAATTCTGGAACAAAGCAATTACTTTGGATAAGTATAAAATGGTTAAATTTTGAGCTCTATTATGTAATTGAGTGATAAAATAGTTATGTGAAAAAAAATTTCTGGACCATTAGATAGATTCTAACAGAATGTTTGCAAATTGTATCGTTAGTTGTACGCAATAATACTGTCCGAACCAGTCCAACCAATGCTCTTGGGCAATTATGTAACATTCACAACCCATTTGGGATAGTTTATTTATATGCATTTTCGATATAGTGCATTTTCGATATGTTTATATGCATTTTCGATATGTTTAATATACTTAATTTTAGGACAACAATTACAAGATGTAACGAATTCTATTGTCATAGTTCTTAGGGCAATGGAGGAGAAACGCTAAACAACTCTTAGTCGTATAAGATTTGTAAATCAATAATGTGTGCATGTGCCACTTAACTGAATATATGAGACAAGTTGGTTCGTGGAGAATATATTAAAAATATTTAAAAAACAAGCGAAATGTTTTCCCGTAGTCCACATAATTATGGCTCATCTCTTCAGCCATCCCTCAGACGTCAGCAAACGTCTCCCGAGACCAGTTTCTGGCCTTAAGCCCCCATCAGTTCAGCTCATCATCAGAGTGCGCTTGTTCGGGCAACGGACGATTTCGCGCCCTCTGACTGTTACGGACATTTAGCACAGAATAGCGTGAGCTACACAGTATTGCAGACTTCATCTGAAAAAGTCGATATATGCAATCTTATCTTGGGTAATTTATTCAGCTGCTTTTGATATTTCCTCCCTTTCAGATACCGACCTCGGGAGACGCTTACTGACGTTTAGGGAGCAGCTGAAAAAATTAGCAAATATTATATGGAACAGGCGAAAAAAATATCTTTTTTTTTTAAATTTTTCACAAAATATATTCTAGTCAAAAATATGGTTTAAATGCTTACATCATTTTAAAATCGTACATGATTATACAATAAAAAAATGTTTTCAAGGTTGCAGTTTGACCTATAAATTATTAATTATATATTTCTTGCAATAAATTAAATGATAATTGACAAGGTAACTACCGGAGAATTACAATATTTTGTGTAATATTATGTTTAGTGTAAACTATATTAATTTACTGCAGAAAGAACAGCGTACGATATAAAAATGTATGTGTAATTTTCTGTCATACTATTTGTTTGTTAGAATATAGAATATACTGATATTAGATGTACTTATATATATTTTATGAAGAAATCACAAAGCTCATTTGCCATTCATAAACCTTCACTTAGGCTTTTTTAAGTTTAATGTCATCTTTCCAGTGCTCATTGCGGCTTTCTCTTCAATGAAATGGGGGTAAAGTATTTCCTCCAAGTCGGTTTCAGTCAAATCTTCATCTTACCATTCAAGCAATTCTCGAATGTGACTTAATTCTATTTATTCTAAAGCATCTCGTCCTATGCCATTCTCAACTTGAGTAATGTTTTCAGTTAATGTTTGAATTATTTATCGTTACCGACAGTTAGATCATGCCACAGTCCATGTCAACATTTTTCTAGCTTTAAGTTTCATATTAGGATCACATTCCATGGTGTTTAGTATGATTTTAAAAGTTTGTCGAATATAATACAGCTTAAAGGCCTGGATTATTCCTTGGTCCATAGGTTGTAGTAAAATCATCTTTATATTTGGATGCATAGCTTAAAGCTTACGAGGATGACCTAGAGTATTTTCCAAAACTAGAAATGCTTTGAATTATAAATTATCTTCTTAAAATAAGTTTCAGCTTCAAGAACAAAACAGTCCCGGGACCAGTCATAGATAATGACACTTTCAACCCACGCTTTCTTGTTTAAACGTCAAAATACTGGTAGGTTGTCTTTGTTTGGATTTTTGAAAGCATGAAGATTTAACGATCTGTAAAGCATAAATGGCTTAATTAAACAATCCCCTATTGCATTAAAACAGAACAGCAGTCCAACTGTATCTTGTGCGGCCTTAAAACCAGATGCGGACTTTTCACTTTTGGATATAAAAGTTCTGTTTGGAATTATTTTTCAAAACCGGGCAGTTTCGTCTCTATTAAACACTTGTTCAGGTTTGTATCTACCATCAGCAATTAATTTTGAAAATTCTTCTGGATATGTTGCTACTGCTAAAGTGTCTGCAGATGCAGCTTCTCCAACAATTTTGATGTTATATAGTGGTTGTCGCACCTTGAACTTATTGAACCAACCTTCCGATGCTTGAAATCCTCCATCCGTATGTTTATCACCACTTTCTTTAAAATATTTATAAACACACTATATTTTATAGTATTATATATAAACTATATTATAGCACGACTTAGAGACACTCTCTTCTGGCACTTCATGATGTTAATGCAGCTTCCATTTTACAATTACTGATTTCTTGATGCATCATACGGTTGATTCATTGGCATAAAAAAATGAAAGAAGCCTTTCTATTTTTACCTTAAATGGCAACATGACTTTTTCCGGGTAGGAATTAATTTACCTTTGCTTTTACTCCACATTATAAGTCATGAACAAAGCACAAGAGATGCGTATTATTCACTCGAAATTATTGCGACGAATGACAAGTTGAAGCAATTAAACAAAAGATTCTTCACTGATCGTGCGAAGAAGGCTTTTATCAAGAGCCATAGCATCACGCGTAACCCACCGACGCGTACGGCGTCGGCGACTTATTTAATAATTAGGGTAATGATTATAATAAATTAATGTCATATGTTGTAAATTTAACTGAGTTATCAGATAATTGATGGAAATTAATTTTAAATAAATAAGTAAGGATTAATATCTAAATATTTCCGCCATTTTTAAAATTGTATGTATAACAATTGTTACGACACACAGTGCCTTTTTCAAATACAAACTATGCTATACCAACAGTGGGAAAAGTAATTGCAACCTAAAGTGTCCATCGACCTAAATAATACCATAAAACATGATAGTGGCGAATTCCATTTCTTGTAAACGACTAGAAGGAAAATATAAGTTTAATAATTAATTTCTAGACTCTCTAAAAGATTTCATTTTTATTTATATAACATTATAAAATTATCATTGAAAGTGTGTTTTTCTAACATTAAGGCCGGCCGCGGTGGTCTGGTGGGTTAGTCGCCTGCCTGTAAATCCAAAGGTAGCTGGTTCGATTCCAGCGCTCGAATGGGTGTTTTTCTTTAATTCTTCTGTCCGTCTTACTTCCTACCCTACACACACACTTATATACACTCACATATACACCCACACGCCCACACATATCCACACCTAAATGTCTGTGATTGTTTCTAGGCAAGAGTGTAAAATCCGACAACGAATTACCCCTTAGTTACGCCAGTTGGTCACTCGCCAGTCGGTAGGCTTCCTGATAGACTTATGGGTAGGCACATAACCGAATGTTGATAACTTGAGAGGGGTACTGGCCTGGGTTTGTCGGTAGTTGATGACCGTGGTTCGGAACTCACGTTAAGCTGTAGGTCCAGTCGCTAAATAGCCTTAGATGCTGATGCGCTTCTAACCGTAAATCCTTTCTAACATTAACTGGTTAGCATAATGAGAATTATTTTGTTGTTTAGTGTAATTTATTTTATGTTCGTTAAGCCTAGTAGAGAAAGAACTTCATGTTTGTCAAACATAGACTTTTGGACACAACCCGCACTCAATTAAATAAACTCCTGATTTATATAGTTTATTTGTTTGACTTTTATTGTTTTTAATGAGGCGTCCTAAACTATTGTTTGTTTTGAAAGTAATATTCATGTTGTTTGTTTTGGATAAATGTCTCGACACTAATTTGGTAACATTAACAACTGCGATTGATTTATTTTATTTTCTAAATTGTCCATAAAACTTTCCGCCAGTAAAGGAATTGAAGAGTTCCCCAATATCAAATCATCATTAGAAACATAAAATTAGTTATCAGTTATCAAATTCAAAATAATTCTGATCCAACTATATTGACAACAGCTCTTAAATTTCTTAATAAGAAAATCAATCATCATAATGACAAGAACAGATAAGGGTAAGTCTATTGTCGATGTCCATCTAGCGATGTCTAGAGATAATTATATTTCGAAAATTAATATTTTTTTAAATCATATATTGTAGTTGTTCAGTAATGAACAATGAATAAATGAGGGAAACTACAAAAGGGTTATGTTTTTAAAGTTGTTAAAGTTGGGATATTTATTGTGTATAGCACATTGTTACGCAATAATTTGGAAACATCACTCATGTATTAACAAACGAAATAAACCTTGTAATACGATACATTATGAAACCAGCTAATTAGTAGTTTTGGCTGATTAGTTAGTTTGTAGAAAAAGGCAAAGTTTTTTTCATAAAGATTATGGCTTTGCCATAATAAATGTATAATAAATAAATAATATGTATTATTATTAATTGAATGTTGGGACATATAAAAATCAGTACAATTCGATATAAAGTTTCTATATCTAATAGCAGATCTCTAAAAAAAAAATGTTAATAATGCATACACCTTAAACGAAATATCTAGTCTCATCAGCAACTCAAATTAAAAAGTAGTTCTTTTATAATTCAAGGTTATGACCATTGCGGAACATGGTTATCGGTTGAATTTGAAACGAAGTTTTTACAACCAGAACCCCAGCGATATTTTCAATAGACATCGGTTCGAATACCAGTTCGGGCTAATTTATTAGGAAATAACATCTTAAAATAATTTTTAATTAGTTTATTCTTTGTGTAGCCGAAAGGAGACACCGCTGCGAGTTACATAAATTATTCGCCATAAATATATTTACGAGGTTTTTATTGAAATTAGCTTTGTATCGATTTAATATGGTCTAGAAGTTATTGAAAAGATATTCCAATTAAACGTTATTTTTCTTTATTTGTATATAAAATTCATTAAATTGTCTTCATTTTAAACAGATGGAAATCGTAAAGTATGATTCAATTATGAGTACAGGGCGAATCAGTGGACATTTTCTGCTTGAATATTTTATGAGAAAGGCTTCAAAAGCTATAATTTTAAATTATGTTTGGCTGTCATGTTTTATGAACTCATTAAATATATTATATGATATAACTAGTTCCTGACAAAAATAATTTTTACGACTAGCGAGAAATCATCTTCCAAAACATTCATGGTGGTTTTCAAAACCTGAACGCCACAGTTTCTACGTTATTTTTAAACTATATAATAAGTAAGATCACTTTATATATGAAACAGAAAGTAATTATATATTTATTCATCCAAAACTATATGATTTCTTCCAAAGAAATCTCCTCTTACAACCTCTTATCGGGTCGTCTTCAACATCTTCTTTGTATTTAAATCAAACGAAGGTTGGCGATGATCATGACTATTTCCACTTTGTTTACAGCTGCTCTCAATACTGGTACGATGTACAGTTGAATTATTCTCTCAAATTTCTCAGCTATGACATTCTTCGTTTTTGCACACTTCTCTCATTTATCTTTCTCTACATAATTATTTACAATGGCTCTCATTACAAACCTGAAATATTTTAATTTGCGTATCTTTATTGTTGTTATTAGCTCTATTTCAGCGGGTCTCTTATGAGGACCATTTGTGACTTTTCTACCCAAGATATTCATAGTATTCTTCTGAATAGCTAGATTTTAAAATATTTGAGTGTTTTGATCATGTATTTATTAAGGGTTTATTAAGGGTGGAAGCTTCTATACCGTAGAGAAGAATCGACTATACGTGAATATAGTCGAATCATTCCGATTTTCAATTTATTTTTAATTTTTCTGCATCAAAAGAAAGAAAGAATGTATTGCGAACTGTTTCTATCCTTGTTTTTATTTGTTCGGTATTATCATTCTTTGAATTAATTCAAATTTCTAAATATTTGTATCTATAATAGTTAAATAGGAATTGTTATATATACTCTTCAGCCATATGATCTGCCACATATTCTTTTTTAAGCTTGTTCCTAAGAAGAACATATGAAACACAAACCTGTCCCTTTAGTTACTGCTTACCGAATAACGATTTGCAGCAGTTCACTTTTTAACATAGTATTTTCAAAAGGAAAATTATGCTTCATTCAGGTAAGTCAGCTAATTATGCTAAGTCAGCCATTCTGCAATTTTTGGTTCTGTCCATGCACTAGTTAGAGGTTTATCCATCAGTGTACTGTGATATGGTGCATTATCCATGATAATAACTGATGGTTCTTTTGTCTTAGAAGAGAAGACTAATTCGGCCTCTGGAATAAAGGCCTATTCATGAAAACATGACTTTAATGGCTTCTAAATATTAGGTACAATTTCACCTGTTTACATTAACATTTGTAGTCGTTACACTCCTCTCCATTTTGAAATATCGATGTTTCATCCAAATAAACGAAACTAAACAGAGATTCGTCTTTGATATTTTGATACATCTTTAAAACCTGGATTCGTTTAAAGGCAATATCTGGAAGTTCCATCAGGCCCCTACGTGGATTTTCCTTACTCCATTTGAAACCAATTTCTTTTAGAAGTGTATGTAGCGAAACTTAACATCCGTCAAAGAGCTGCATGTTCTTTAGTTTTTCATTAATACTTTCACGATTAACCGTTTGTTCTGAAATAGTTCAATAAAATTTGATAAAAATACAATATTACCATTTAAATCTAGTAACTTTTTTCATACATTTTATAGATTTGATTGTGAGTTGTTCAACTTTTTCAAAATTGCACTAACTGTATCAATACTAATATTTAGTGCAGCTCAAACTCGCTAAAAAAACTAAGTTACTAATACATACCTCTCTCACATCGTTTAATAGCAAAAGAGGAGCCCCATTATCTCGTTCATGTTCAAAATAACTGATAAGTGATGCGATAAGTTGCTTACACGACTGCTTAACAATTGTGGTACTTTTTTGCAATTATAATCGTAGATTTTTTAATACAGAACTCACAAAAACAGAAACTAAACGAGAAAATAGCTAAAAGAGCAAAGAATATAGTAAAAATAAATGAAAACGTTTGAAGGCAACTCAAGAACGATCAGAACATGAAAATAACAGAATCGACTAAGTAAGTTGTGTTAACTGATTTTTTCTTTCTTATGGATTCAAAATGGCAATACATTTTCTAGATTGATGGTGTGCAACCCAACTGCACAAACCATGAATGAGGTATATGTAAAGTTTTTCCTTCAAAAATAATGATTAAAATTAATCCGGAGCCATCAAATCAATTTTGCATGACAATTGTCAATTTGATGGAAGTGGTTTATGACGGCATTACAGTATTCTAATCGCGTATTATTGTTTGTAGGCAACATTCTTTGACCAATTTGAATATTATAAGGAAACATATCCAAATAACTTCTCAAAATTCGGTGTAAACTGCGTGAAGAAATCCCCATTTATGTACGTATAAAATCAATGTTTCTGGACATTCATTCACACTTTGCCCTACACGTGCAATATGTTCAGAGCTCTGAACTATGCTTGGACCCCTGATGCGCGGCCTATATTCAGTTGTTCCGAATTCTTGAAATCGCTTAAATAAACGATACATTTTCGATGTGTGAGGATATCGATGTGTGACGATTAGGATATTTTCGCTTAAATTCACGTTCTTTTGCAATAACCAAATTATATTTTAATCCATTATTATCCTTTTATTTATCCATAATAAAACTTGCACATTTACATTAGATGACAGGCAGATCTAAACCGTTACAAATATCGCCAGGATATAATCATAACATGATATATGCCCACACTTAAGGGAGGAAATCCATTACGACGCCTCAAAATAAGTCATTTTTCAGAAGTGTTTTTAAAGGCGATAAAATAGTTGTATCATTTTATAGTTTTAACATCATTTTATTTGATCTTTTTAGGGTATAAAATTATTATTATTATTATAAAATAATGGCTTAATAATTTTTTTTCCGGCGTCTCTAACGGGAGGTCCAAAAGTGCTGCACTGGTCACTCTTTTTCTATTCATCTAAAACACAAAATAACTTTTTTTCAATTTCTGATATGCACGGAAAGAATAAACCTATAAAACTATAAAAAATTATAAAATTAAAAATTAAGTAAGCTTTAAAACAAAAAATGTTTAAAGTTTGTACTATTTTTTCGACATTTTTATCCCAAAAAGTAGTTTGTTTACCCAAAATCTTTAAAACTTTAGGTACGTCCTTCCAATAATACTATAGAGAAAAGCCTCCCAAAATTTCAGCCAAATCGATCAATAACTTTTTAAGTTACAGAGCGAGCAGTTTTTGAAAACACAGTTTCGAGATGATCGCATTTAAAGTTTCAGTACAATAAAACTTTTAATTTTAGTGAATTACCGATGAATCAGCGATCCCAGGTGCATATAATAGACCTTCATTCTCTTCAAAAAGCTGTCTTTCTTTCAACCTGCTGCTGTTTTCGGACTGTACGTCTGCTTTTGTCTCGGAAGGCTTCTCCGGTTGTCTCGTTACTCTCGCCTTATCGGTGGTTTCGGCGCAAACTTTGGCATAAACGCCAATAATTATACTAACACTATACACGCAAATACACTTGCACTATCACTTGTACTTGGCCCGAAACATTCTCCGTGTTTATCAGTAAATTGATTATCTTGAAATGTCATTTTGTAGAATTTTTTCGAGCGATATTATATAAGAACATAAAAAAGATATCTTAAATAATATAAAAAGCATTGGAATGTCTACACATCGTATTAAAAACATTCATTTTATAGATATAAACAATGTTAAATTATTATATTCAGAAAAGAAAAGTAAAAAATTAGACCTATTACAAATATTGAAAATAAAAATATCTTTAAGAAATGGTCATATAATAATCACGAATGATTAATAATAATAGAGAAGATCATATTGTAATTGAATAGCCCGGTTTTTACCTGCCAATATTTACAGCTCAGCATCTAGGGTTTGGATGCGCAGTAGACTAACGGCCTAACGCCTCAGAGCTCATTCGAAGCAGGGCATTCGTTGTGCTAACATTGGTTAAGTACTGTACATTCGCAGAACTCTTTGTTCTCTGTCTCTGTTAGACATTGACCGACTCACTCTTTCGTTTGGGCATCTCAGAGTCTAAGATGCTGATTAAGCTGTCTGGGTCGCGATATGCGGGCTCCGGCGCGCTCGACTGTATGTGCGATAACTCCGTAAATATTTAATATTTTAATTTTTCCTCTTGCCAGTATACACTCAATATGTTATATTTGCGAAATATGATAAAAAAATCGATTTTTTGAAATCTCTAAAGGGATTTCCCGCCTTCAATTTGAACAGTATTGTATTATCACGAAAAACCCTATAACCATTTGCCAATTTTGTTAAAACTAGTACAAATATTTTTGTCAAAAACTTGTAATGGAATTGTTTCCGGCATTGTTTGTTAGTAGATACCGAACAACATTTTAATTAAAATAACCAGCAATGTACGTGTTTCGCCTGGAACAGCTATGGGACTGATTATGAAATCGTTGATTGGTTTTGAATCGGGAGGGAATTCGACCCAACGAGCATTAGAAGAGTTTTATTGACACAAACGTCGAAGGAAAATTGGACATTAAAAAATATTAAGGCCGCTCAATAGTTTAAGTATTTTAGTAGGAGTAGAATTTATTTAAATACATGTAGAAACGTGTTTAGAACTCGGATATGAAACGAATGAAGTGCTGATTTCAATTACAAAACTTCTAAATTTCTGTTTTTCATTATTTTCGAAACTAGAAACTGCATTATGCGATAAAACTATGCAAATAAACTAAAAATATTGTACGAAATATTCTCGTGATTTGATAGAATCAGTTTTTCAATTATTCTATTAAAACCTTCGGTGCGAAACACTAAACTCGAAGAGATTTACCACTAAACACGAATCACTTTTTTAAACTTCTCAAAGCGCGTTTAGTTAGCATCATCAGGACATAATTAAATCTCTTGAATCTTGAATTATCTTAGCATCATCAGAAAATAATTCAATCTTAAGAGATTGAATTATCTCTATCTCGAAACTTCTTATAATAAGAGATTGAATCATCTTCTGATGATGTTAACATGGTTAGCAAAACGTGAATCGAGAAGTTTAAAAAAAGTTATTTGATGCTTAGTGGTAAATCTCTTCGAGTTTAGAGTATTACAGTCTATTAATTGGTTAAGAAGGTGCTATTTATATTGAAGTGGTATTGTTTACTTTTAAAAATAGAATCGCTCGATTTTCGGATATTTGACGCCTCAAACTACGCGCGGCAATAAACTGGCACCCCTTTTGATTTATCTCTTTTAGTTTTCGAGATATGATTTTTTGAATATCGAACAAAATCTAACATTTTGAAAAAATTGCCCGATGAGTTTTCTGCGAATATCTCGAGAACCGTTCGATATATCAAACTGTGCTTTTCGCCATTCGATTCCTTGTAATTTTCTGCATCATATGGTTTACTTTTATAGAAATTGAGTGAGTTTTGCTTTTAGGATGTTTTCCTATGGTAGTACCCCCTTTGAAAAATTTTTGATCAAATTACAAAACTTTTAAAAACAGAATCGCTCCATTTTCTTGTGTTATTTTCATTTTCCTATGGTATTCTCAATTTTTTCTGTACTTTTATATTCGTTTCTGTTACACTTTTTATTCATTGACTAAAATTCTGCATAATTTAAGTTGCAATTCTGATGCAGTAATGTAAGCTATTGTCATGAAAAGTTACATACTGGACACGTGGAGAATATTAAAAATATTCATAAACAAGCAAATTTCTTCCGTACTCTACGCAAAAATGTTTTTGAATATTATTTTTGATGTCCTCCACCAGAACACTATGTAATGAATCACAGGATGGCATGAGCTGCATTTGACTACAGTCTACATGGCAGACGTTTATGGTCGTATTCTTGGTAATTCTTTCACTTGCGAACGTTCAGCAGAAACATTCAGTTCAGTGGCTTCATTTCCCAAAATGTCCATCAAACAGTGGTTTTTTTAATCAACGTAGAAATTTTTCGTGAAAACTACAAATATTTCCATCACCTTAAATATAGCAATGTTTTCATGAACGAATCCTTCCATTTTAAAAAGAAATTTCACTAAACGGAAGCCAGCTTGAAAACATAGATGTTTTTCATTATTCGATAACTTATTTCTCGAAATTGCGATGCGACAAATATAAAGCGTTGAATTTTTAACGATTTTTCAAGGTGAATATCATCAATGTGTTATAAATTACATGTATTTTTACGTGTAAAAAGATTTCCTGTAAAAATTCATGATACGCATATTTTTTGCTTGGCAAAAAATGACGTCATTCAAGTAAGTTGAGACAACGGTGTTTCTTCGGTTTTCGTATCCAGGGGTAATTTTATGCTTATAAATCTGGCAAAGCGTTTGCAATTCGGCACATTGCAGGAATTGTCAAAGCTGCTTTTTGCTCTTTTGTCTCAAAGCATTGTTAATAGATTCGAAGCAACGGTAATTTCACCCTTTAATCCGGATGTTTTTGTGGAATCCGACTGTATATAAGCCGTTGTCAGTGGTGAAAATGAGGTAGCTGTATCGACTGAAAGGGAAGGTGTCGATGGAGATGTGTAACGTCGTATTATGATTGGTGATGTTCCAGAAGAAGTTGCTGCCCATGAAGAGGTGACAACATCTGAGACACCATATATATCTGTGTCTCGTGCGTCAAGTCTCTCTTCGATTTTGAGTCAAATTGGTCCAGTGCAAGCAACTACATGTGCAAAAAATTGAACCGTCGGAGAAAGCCAATGAAAAGGGTCATTCTAACTTCGCCGTAAACGGTATTGAAGAAACGGAAACGATAATAAACGATTAATAAATAAAAACGATTAATACATATCTATATATAAGTTTTTAAGGTATCTCAAATTACCCCACAAAACATTTTTTTGGCCAAAATATACGCCATTGGAAAATTGGATATATTTTTTTGGGGTTTGAAAAATCGAAAAACGTTTATTATCGAAGTGTTGGTATGGCCTCTAGTTTTGCAGCGGTATAATAAACTTTTCGATATCTTTACCCAGTGAAATTTTATAACCAAAATACAAAAGGTGTCTCGACCTAGCCCACCTTCCCACTTTCTTACATACCTGTAATAAGTACATTAAAATTCACTACTAGATTTTAAAGATTTTTTTTAGATCAACAGTTTTATGCAATACTTGCATAGATTTTCTTTAAAATTAAACTTATAATTTGTTACTTTTTTGAAAGTATTACGTTTTTATGGTAGACTGTTTTATTTGTGACTGTGAAAAATTGGAAAAATTAATCGAACAAGGAATTTAACTGAATACGAGATAGTGCGAGCATCTGTTTTATAGGATGAGGGATATTGTCAGAGTTATGTTATCAATATGTTAGGCAAGCATCGTTCCACAATAAGTCGTATGGTAAGACGTTTGACAGAAGTAGAAACTTACTCTAGAAGACCAGAGCAAAGGTGAAAACCATGCACTAACGACCGAGATGAACGTTTTCTTAGATAATATGCTTTAAGAAACAGGACTGCCACTAGTTCTATAGAAGACGGTTAAATGAAGCTGGATTAGGCAGTAGGAGACCAGGCACTCCGCTCTTGCATACTAGAGAGAACAGAGTCCCCAGATTACATTTTGCTCGAAATCATCAAAATTTGTCTGTGAATGATTGGAAACAAGTTTTCTTCACAGCTGAAACTAGGGTTAGCCTAAAACATCCAAATGGTCGTGAGCGAGTATGGCGAAGACCAGGAGAGAGGCTTGCTACTTGCAATATATCTGTAAGGATACCATTTGGCGGTGGATTTGTTATGTTCTGGGGTGACATCTGCTTTGATGCTCGTACAGAATTAGTTCCTGTGCGTACGAGATCCATGAATGCTGATTACTGTCTTGAGAATATTGTAGTACATGTGATGTATTTCGGCATTTTTTTCGGATCCAATTTCTTGTTTGTGCCAGACAACGCTCGACCTCACGTGGCTAGGAAGGTACTCGATTATCTTAATCAAGTTGGTATACCAATTATGCAATGGCTACCAAAAAGCCCAAATCTGAATCCGATCGAACATGTATGGGATTACCTTAAAAGAAATGTGAAATGTCATATTCCTGTGCCTAGAAACCTGAGGAAATTTGAAAATGCAGTCATCACAGAATGGGAACAAATTCCTCAAGATTGTATCCAAAATTTAATTTGAAGCATATCTAGATGCATAAATGCTGTAATCCGAAGTAGAGGAGGCCACTCACGCTACTAGTGTCCCAGTTAAACCATTAATTTCTTTCCTTCGTCATTTTATAAATTCAACGATTTTGTTATTAGGTCTTAAGAATAATTTTAATTTAAATCTTATACAGACATATTGTAGCTAATATACTTTTAAAGTATCCGAAAATGTTTTTTTAACTTTCAATACAATCAATGACCATAGAAAATTATTTACATTAATTAAATATACGAATTTATTATGTTGTTGGGTTAATTTTGTCCAGGAGTATATATATATATATATATATATATATATATATATATATATATATATATATATATATATATATATATATATATATATATATATATATGCTTCACATTATGAGGACACACAAGATATTAAAAAGTTATGACTTCATTGAAAAGTTTTTTAAAATCTCAAAAATATTTTTACTTTCTTAAGCCAAAAATTTTTGACCTACCCCCGTTCTTTACATATAAATCGATTAAGTAAAGCATATAAAGTCAATTACGAATATTAACTATCATATACTACACCAATTCAAGGAATCTAAGATAATAATCTCACATATTTTGACATTAATGGAATTGTTTCTGTTACATGCCTTTGATCTTGACTGAGTCTTATTGCTCTATTTAATCGGATATTTTAGAAATACGCTGTCGCGTAACAAGTTCAAAAATCCCGGATTCTAATTATAACAGGGACATGATTGCGTCGGCCGAAATCATTGACTGAGCTCTGTGCCAACGTTTTTGAATAAATGTTATTGTGTCTGTCCGGAAGGCTGGATGCCAGACGCGTTTCATTACGTTCTTATTCTGTTGGGCTTAAAATAAATCTTATACATTTATCTGAAAGGTTTGTTGAGCACTAGAAAAATGTTGTTAAGATAGTATGAAAGTACTTATATATAATTAAATTTTAATAATATAATGGGGTTCTATCACGGAAAGATATTAACATTTATATTTAAACCTACATGTTTACAAAATTAATGTGCCAAACTAAAATTTTTTAACATATATACCAATTAACTGTGTATATATATAGAGTCGTTTTTTTAGTGCGTCTGAACTTCACGCAGTGCTCTATAAGTTTGGCGCACAGAACATGATTTTGATAAAAAATTGGGACCATTTGCAAGCTTGATCTTAAATATTCCATGATGATTTACCAGAATGTCCAGAACACCCTGTATATATATATATATATATATATATATATATATATATATATATATATATATATATATATGGGGGCAATCTTCCGGATTCAGATAGTACATATAAAAATAATGACAAGTTCCTATACACTTTTTTCCTATACCCCCCGCCCCCCATGAAAATACGGGTTCACGGCCATAATAAAATTGTTCCAAAAAAGCCATATCGAACAAAATTCATGTTTTTTTCGTAAGCAATTCATTTCATCGATGTCTATAAAGAGAGCTTTTATTTAGTTCAAGGTTTAAGCTATCCGAAAATATTAGTTAATTATAAGTAGTAAATATATATGGTAAATATTATTAATTGTGTGCAGATTTTAAAAAATAGCATTACTTTGTTAGGGCTGGTCCGTCTCTGGCAAAATAAACAAGCCCAATGTTATTAATAGGGTTAATTTTAAGGAAAATTACCTGGTAAGCATCATTTTCAAGCACATTATTAATTACATTAACTAATTAAATTAGTTCAAAAGTTATTTAAAAACAAACGAATTGCAGCGACGTCCGTTATAAACCCCTATCCCGTAGGGGAGACCTTAGGAAAAAGTATATATATATATATATATATATATATATATATATATATATATATATATATATATATATTACGATTTATCCTAAAGGCATTCGCACTCCCTCTAAGGACCGGCCCTACAACACAAGAACACACCAGGCAAAAGCCATATCCGGAACAAGACCCGAGTACAGCCCACATTCGGTACACCCCGGCACTGCAGAACCAGCCCCAAGGGGAACATTAACTTATCACAGATATGTTTTCCATGTTTTCGGGCCACACGGTTATAGTGGTGACGGTGAATGTCTGGTTTATTATTATTATTATTATTTACGTATAGGCTCTGGTGGGCCATGAGAAGTACAGTTAAAGGATTTGTTGTTGTTAGCCTTCCTTTGCACCCATACTGATTTCACTTTGAGTTTTTTTCCTTTCGTCAGACCAAGCTGTTCCGATCATCTTACATTTTTCTCTCTGGCCAACCTCCCAAACGTTAGCCATGTGTCTGAAACAGTTCTATCCTAAATTTCACTTTGTGTAATATGTGCTGATCTTAGGTCCTCTTTAATTGCAGCAATCCATTTAATTATTTCTATTTTAGCTCTACTCCTATTTTCATAAAATTCAATTATTTGTCTAGTTAGCCTACTCGAATTCGTCCGTTTTATGTGTCAGTAAAACTTAAGTCTTCTTTTTCTCATATCGCTATGAATACCAGTGTATTGTTTGATCTCTTTATTTTCTGGAAGTCAATCTGTTGTGCTATTTATTTGTTTGGGGCCTAAGATTTTTCTAATGATTTTACTTTCTTTCGTTTCAATCTCCTCGATGTCTTCCCTTCTATTCAAAATGAGCATTTCTGCGCTCTATAGACATTTTGGCCGTAATAGCTGTGTTGTAATATCTCAGTTTTGTGTTTTTAAAAATGCATTTTTTGTTGTAAATATTTTGTCAATGCAGTCTCAATGCAGTTTCCTTTTTTTGAGATCTATCATTATTCGCCCCTTTTTTCAATCCGTTTTCCCTGATTATTTCACCCAAATATTTGAATTGAGAGACTCGTCTGGTGTTACCATATTTTGTTTTTAGAAATGACTTTTTTAGTCTATTGCAGGTCGTGTATTTTGTCTTTTCAAAGGAAATCCGAGTCCTACCTTTCCTGCTGTATCTTTTAGGAATTCAATCTTTTTTTGTGCTTTTATATATATACACACACACACTTATATATATATATATATATATATATATATATATATATATATATATATATATATATATATATATATATATAAATCTCGGCCTGATACAAAGGTGGCCTCATCATGACTATAATTTGCTAAGTATAATTTGTTGGATGGCATACTGCGAAGTTTTAGACGCGTAAAATTATTAAATTTACATCGCTAAAAAGACGCTGCAAGATATGTATGTATATGTATGTGTGTTGCCTAATGTTAAATGTAGTATATAGTGTTCTAATATAAACTAAAGACGATGAAGATCTTAAGTTAGGTGATGTAGCATGGAATATATATATATATATATATATATATATATATATATATATATATATATATATATATATATATATATATATATATATATATATATATATATATATAAAAGACGATGCACAACGTAGAAAGGTTTTGTCAGTCTGATTAACTTCGAGCAATGTTTTGACGAATCAGTAGATTGATTAAGAAACTGCAGTTTATATTACACATCACTTATCCAATCGCTTCTGATATATACATAACACAATATACCTTAAATACAAATTAACTTTCCGTACAAAGTTCAAAGTGTACTCATACTATCACTAATGAGTTGTTTGAGGATAAACTGATATACATGGTAAATCATAAATTTTGATCGAAATGGCGTCCATTAAATAAAGGGTTATCATTTTGTGCTTCGGAAAGTAAAATTTAAAAAAGCACACAAATAACTGAGATTTCGATGTTTTTTTTATTTTATTACTTGAATTTTGCCATTAACTGTGGAATACATCATTTAAATGTCGTGTGGTATCTCGGCCATTACTTGACGAATGTTAGTTTTTAACTGCTCAAGACATTGAAGATTGTCTACGTAAAGACGATCTTTCACTTAGCCTCACAAAAAAAAACTCTAACGGCGTCAAATCGCATGATCTCGGCGGCCAATTGACATCACCAAATCTCGAAATTACGCGACCTGGAAACTTCTCGCGCAATAAAACCAACATGGGTCGTGTTGTGTTGCTTGTGGCACCGTCTTGTTGGAACCACATATCGCTCAGATCGAAATCTTCAATTTCTGTCCAAAAATAATTATCATACAGCTATAACGCTCAGAATTGACGTCACTTTTTCTCACCTTTTGCGGATGCAATGGATTGTCCAGAATCACTTGTGGGTTTTCAGAGCCCCATATATAGTAATTTTGCTTATTTACGTAGCTGTCGAGCGAAAAATGCGTCTCATTGCTTAAGAAAATTTTGTTGGAAAAATCAGGTGAATGTTCAAGCACCCAATCGGCGTATGCTCGGCGCATTCTATGGTCGGCGAGTTTCAATTTTTTCATTAGTTGAACTTTGTAAGAGTAAAGATCCAAATGCAAAATACGCCATAATGTGCCGTAAAATACGCCCATAGACTGTAAACAGCGAGAAATCGATAAATTTGGGTCTTCAGCCACACTTTCACTAACAGCAGCGATATTTTCGATCGAGCGGGCGGTACAGTGATGCACATGTCTTACCACATTCGTAACAGATCCAGTATTTTCAAATTTCTTGACTGTGTTGGAAACTGTGCGCTCAGAAGGACGACTATGGCGCCCACATTCTGTTCATAAGGCGCGAAACGTAGCTACGGCAGAATCAGCATTTTTGTGAAACGGTTTAACAATTCTAAAGCATCGTTCGGTGGTTAAACGATCCATATTGTAAAATAGCAAATCTCAAACTAAACATATCCCACTTTGGATGACATTTAAGTTTCACACCTTGACTCACCTTGAGTTAGTCACAACTTTAATTTCTACGCGATTCACTGTATGTAATAATAGATAGCCAAGCATCAAATGCATCGTTAAACTCAAAATATAAGGATAAATCCAATGGTATTATGATCAGAAAGTTGCGAGAAGTTCCTTCAACCTTCGATCAATCTATAATCATTAATAAATACTATATCAATGAGTGAATGAGTATCAAGTGATACACGTGTGTAGCTTTCTACCGCTTGCCTAAATCCAGATCAGATAATAATTATCGCTTATTGCCTGTAATTTTCGTTTATTCGGACAATCACTTTTGCAACATATATTAAAATTTCCAGTGATTACTGTTTTCCTGTGATCTGTTTGAATTTATAACCGGCTCATTGACCACATCTTCCCAAAAACCTAAAAATTCATTAATATTTCCATTTGGTGATCCATATATACATTAAAATAATATTTTCTGTATTAAAGTCAAAGAGATTAAATACCAAATTATTTGTTCTTAATTTATCGCGTTTCGCTAACCATGTTAACATAATCAGGATATGATTCAACGTGATAATATATCTTTAGTGGTAAATCTCCGTGAGTTTAGTGTTTCACGCCAAAGTGTTTCGCTGTAATAAAAAAATATATATTTTGTACATTTGTTAACATTTAGCATTTCACAGAAAAGCCTAGAGCTTACTGGTGAAAATGAAATTTCATCCAAATGATAGCGACAAAATGTAAATTTTAAAATAGAAATGATTTTATGTGCCTTCATGAAATTGACGACTCGTAAAAACAATTTACCGCTACCGAGCCCAATTTATATACCACCAATATATTTATGTATATTTTATGAAATATCAAGTATTATTTATGGCTGGAAAAGGTAAATATGCTTAGAATATACTCCAAATCGGGCAATTATTTGGCAAATTTTTAGATCTCTTCGATTGCTTTTTGTCATATTTAATGTTTTACTCTCACAAAAACTATTTTGTGTTTGCCTGGAGATAAATTTATTTGTTTTAAAAATTTATTTATAAATTTTTGTTTTGACCTCATTTGGGAATTCTATTACTCCTGTGAGAATTTTTGGTTGAAGGAATAATAGTTGCAAAACCATTAGAAATTGACTTGTTTCTCCTTAGAAATAACCCTAGCCTTAGAAATAATGGCTGGGACCATGTCAGGCAACCATTTTAATTATTTATAACTTTTAACAAAACAAGGCCGATGATGTTTTTTCTATATAGGTGTTTCGGTTAATAATGTCAACTTTTTCGCAAAATTTCCATAATATAAAAATTACCTTAATAATCAAAGTATTGGCCATCGTAAGCTGTTATTTTTTCCATCTTCCTGTGAAGGAATGGATTCTGTGCCAAAAGAACTATTGGTTTTTAAGTCCAATCGTTCATAAAGCCAAATTTTCACTTCTTCGTAAGAATCTAACTGTTCTGAAAGTCCGTGCTGCATCGATCGAAAAAAGTGGTACTCTGAAGGGGCTAAGTCCAATGAATACGGCGGGTGGGGTAGAATGTCCCATTTAACGTTTTCCAAATAATGTTTTACACATTTGGCAATATGACCGAGAAGTTTCATCAGTTGTTGTATGTATCGATGGCCAGTAATCGTTTTATCTAGTTTCAGTAGTTCATAATACACAGCTCCTCTACTATCCCACCAAATACACAGCAAAACCTTTTTTTCCATATATATTGAGCACTGATTGTGCTGTTGAAGGCTGGAGCGGTCTACCCATGATTTTTTTTGCACTTTGGCTTGTCAAAATAGATCCACTTTTCATCAACTGTCACAACTTAATACACAAATATTTCTTTTCTGTCTGGTAAGCAAAATTTCACAAGTGATTTTTCGCCTTTCAATGTCTCTTTATTTCAATTCATACAGAACCCATTTTCATTCCTTTTGGATCTTTCTCCATTCGTGTAGACATTCGGAAATGATGGATTAAACAACATTCAATGCTTTTGCCAATTATTGCAACGTAGTTTTTCGGCTGTTCTGGACGCTCCTTGTCTTTTATTTCAAATTACCACTTTTAATGATTTTAAAACATCGTTCGCAAGTTTCCTGGGTTAGAGTGTGTTCACCATAAGCTGAGTCGATAACTCGATATTGATAAGCACAATCAATAACTTTCAGCAGCCGTTTTCTTCAAATGAAAGAACGTCTTCTTTTTCCCCGCAAAACGGGGACTTTTACTGGTACATAATTCATATTCAAAGCATATTCAAAATTGCACATTCAAAGCTATAAAAAACTATTTAACTGAGGTAGCCGATACTTGATGGAAATTGATTTTAAATAAATAAGAAAAGATTAATATCTAAAAATTTCCTAATAAAAATCGACCTAATAATACCATAAAACATGATAGTGGGGAAATCCATTTTTTTGTCAACGTCTAGGAGGACAATTTAAGTTTAATAACGGTGAAATCAAGTCTAGGTGGTCATTTAGCAAAATATCCAAATTTTTATTTTATTAATTTCTAGGCTCTCTAAAAGATTTCATTTTTTGGATTTATTTTCATTATATAACATTATAAAATTATTAAAATTATTAGTATAACTTCTTGTAATTTCGTTAAGCCTCGTAGAGAAAGGTCTTCCATGTTTGTCCAACATAAACTTTTGAACACGACCCATACTCAATTAAATAAATTCCTGATTTATACAGTTTCATTGATTTTGATTTGATCTCTATTGTTTTTAATAATGCGTCCAAGACTATTATTTGTTTTAAAAGTAATATTTATATTGTTTGTTTTGGATAAATGTCTTTTTTTTACGTGGAAAATTTTATGGACAACTTAGAAAATAAAATAAATCAACATCAATTGTTGAGATCATCACTTTACTGGTACAGATATGTGGATGACATTCTAATTTGTTTTACAGGTTCTGATAAATAATTAAAGCAATTTTTAACGCTAAAATTATCTACATGAAAACATCAAGTTCACAGTTGAAGAAGAGCTACATAATAGTATTAACTTTTTAGACTTCACTATTACTAGAAAAGACAATAAACATGATTTTACAATTTTTCATAAACCATCACATACAGATTTAGTTATACACAATAAATCTTGTCATCCTTATTCACAAAAAATAGCCGCATTTAACTTTTTTGTACATAGATTATTAAATATCTCCATGTCAATCCGTATAATAATGGATACGACCCAAACATTATAAATAAAATAATTAATAAAAAAAAAGTTGTGATATAACCATTAATTTAATATATTCGGTCAGTAATATCAAAAATGCAGCGTTCAAAACAATTACATTTACGAGAAAAGTTTCCAAATTAGTGTGAAGATATTTATCCAAAACAAACAGTATAAATATTACTTTTAAAACAAAAAATAGTGTAGGACGCCTCATTAAAAACAATAAAAATCAAACAACTAAACTGTATAGATCAGGAGTTTATTTAATTGAGTTAGGGTAGTGTCGAAAAGTCTATGCTGGACAAACACGAAGATCGTTTTGTACTAGGCTTAACGAACATAAAAGAAGTTGTACTAACCAACAAAATAATTCTCATTATGTTAACCACTTAATGCGAAAAAAACATACTTTCAATGATAATTTTATGTTACATAATGAGAATCAATCCAAAAAACTAAATTTTTTAGAGCCTAGAAATTTAGAAAAGAAAAAATTTGGATATTTTGCTAAATGACTAGCTAGGCTTGAATGGTTCACCGTTATTAAACTTATATTGTCCTCCTAGACATTGACAAAAAAATGGATTTCCCCACTACCATGTTTCATCTTATTATTAGGTCGATAGACATTTTAGGTTATAATTATTTTTGTTACTGTTAATTTAGTATAGTTTGTATCTGAAAAAGGCACTGTGTGTCGAAACAATTGTTATACATACAATTTTAAATATAGTGGAAATTTTTAGATATTAATCTTTCATTATTTATATGAAAAACCATGTTTTTTTGAACAATGACTTTTAATAACAAACTGACTTTTATGGCGTATATTTACCCTCCAAAACGCCATAGACATCATTAGTCTATACTAACAAATGTATTAGTAACGCCATCTCTTAGCAAAATCGACATTATTAACCGAGACACCTATTATTATTATTCTTGGACTTCTAATGCTGAGCTTATCCCGAACTGTTCCGAATTCTTGAAAATGCTTGAATAATGGATAAATTGACGTTTTGTGAGGCACAGGGCGATTAGGATATTTTCGCCTAAATTGACGTGAAGGTGAAATAATTGAACTTTTTTATAAACATTATAACAATTTGGATTATTTGAGCGTGTATTTACCAAACCACACCCAAACTGTTACAAATTTCACAAAAAGAATGGCATTTAAACAAAGTAATATGCTTACTTATATTTTTTTCCTTTATTTGGGTTTTTCGCCACTATCTAAAACTCAAAAATACCTGTTCTTATGTAAAGAAAGAATCACTCAAACGGAGACAAATTTCTCAGTGATTCTTTTTTGTAATAAATTTGCCTAACGAACAAAATTATAAAGATATAAAAATGTTATAAAAAATTTTACAAACTTTTAACGTTAACGTTTCGGAGGGTCCTCTCCCCCCGATTTCAAAACTAAACTTAAAAATAAATTATATTGATTTGTAATATATAAAGTAACGAGTGTGAAAGTGAATATATTTTTTTATGTATGTCAACGATACTAACATTGCTAACAACAGATTTTCATAACAGTGACATACTACCAAAAAATATATATAGGTAATGTTTACTGTGTGATTGTTTATTGTAGTGATTGTGTATTCAAATATTTAAATGTGTTTAATTGTATTCTTTAGAATCGGGAACCATATTGAATTTAAATCTACCGAAGGCATAGCAATACAGTTATTTTTATTTAAATTAATTATAGCGGTTTCTTTTAATCTTCTATATTTTGTTACCGATTCTTTTAATACCGTTTTGGAATTATTCCAATTGATTTTATGACCCGATTCCCATGCGTGTTGACAAATTCTATATATATTAAAATCGCCCTTTCTAAGAAGGTTTTTATGCTCTTTTATTCTAACATCTAACGGTCTAGATGTCTCACCTATATAGAATTTGCCACATTCGCATAGAATTTTATAAACCACATTTTTATAATGTAAAGTATATTTACATTAATGTTAAGAGTATTTTTTGTTTTAAATGTCGTTCTTATGTTGTATTTATTTCCTACTCTTTTAATTATGTCAGAAATACCGCGGATATAAGGAATTGTGAGGTTAATTGTTTGAGAGTTATTATTATTGTTATTAAAAAATTGTCTATTTTGTCTGGTATCAAAAGTTTTAAACGATTTATCTATAAAATTTTTTGAGTAATTGTTTTTTATTAATGTATTTTATGTGATTTGTTTCTTTTTGTAGTGTATCACTGTCGGTACAAACAAGTTTTACTCTGTCATATAAACTTTTAATTACTCCTACTTTGACCGATTTTGAGTGATTGGAAAAGAAATTGAGATAGCTATCTGTGTTTGTCGGTTTTTCTGTAAACTGTAGTTTTTAATGTGTTGTTTTGTTTTAACATTAAAGTGTCGAGGAATGGCAATTTATTCTCCTTCTCCATCTCTAAAGTAAACTTAATTGTAGGCTCTCGAGAATTTATATCTTGTAAAAAAATATTTTGATCATCAATGTTATGTTGCCATATAGCAAAAATATCATCAACATATCTAAGCCATATTAATGGCTTTTTTAGAGATTTATTTAAGGTGTAATTCTCGAGTTCCTCCATAAAGATATTACTCATCAAAGGAGAAAGAGAAGAACCCATTGCCATTCCGAAATAATAATCATTTTCTAATTGAAAATATGTGATTTTGAAGCACAGAGTTAATAATTCCAAAATTGTAGTTATGTTTAGTTTAGTGCGGTCTTTTAATGTTGTGTCATGTTCTAATCTCTTTCTAACTATTAAAAGTAATTTATCAACTGGTACATTAGTAAATAAACTCACCACGTCAAAACTAACCATTAAATTTTTGTTTGTAATTTTAATGTTCGAAATTTTATCTAAAAAATCTGAAGTAATTTTAATATATGAATTTGTTCTACCCGAAAGTGGATTTAAAATGTTTAATAAAAAATTTGCTAGTTTATAACATGGGGAATCTATACTACTAACTATAGGGTAAAGTGGTATATTAGTTTTGTGTATTTTTGGTAGACCATAGAAATGAGGTGGTTTACTATAATGTGGTGTAAGTTGTGATCTTTCTAGATCTGTAAATTTACGTTTGTGTTTATTGTGTATATTATTGTAAATTTGTCTCTATTTTTAATGTTGGATCTGTAGGTATTTTAGTGTAATTTCCCTCATCAATTTAAGTTTTAATTTTATTATTATATTCTGTAGTGTCCAGAGTAACTGTGGCGATACCTTTGTCTGATGGCAATATTTTATTAGATGTCTTTTTTTTTAATTTATCTATAGCTAACCTTTCCTCATGGTATAAATTTGATGTGACTTTAAATTGTTTTTCTAAGATAAATTTTAACCTAATTCTGTATTCATTTGCACTTTCCAAAGGTAATTTTTGAACAGACTCTACTGCCGAAATATGGTCTAGTTTAGGAACATCTTTCGATGTAACACTAAAATTTAGTCCTTTAGACAGTACATACTTTTCAGAATCAGATAATATTCTATTTGAAAGGTTAACTACAGTTTTATTAATGAAATTTTTGTCTGTATGTGTATTAATGTGTTTTGTATTTGTTCCATGTTTTTCAATAATTGAATTTTTAAATTTCTTAATGTGAGTATGTTTTTGGATATGGAAGTGATATATGTAACTGGAATAGATGCTATTATAAATGTGATTAAAATCTACTTCAGTTACTTTTACGTATATATATTGCAATGTATTATCAATGTCAGTCTTTAATTGTTGTTTAATGTATATGTGATGTTGGATGCAATCTCTTAAAAGTACTAAACTAGCCCTATGTAATATATATATATATATATATATATATATATATATATATATATATATATATATATATATATATATATATATATATATATATATTTCCTTTATTTGGAAATATATTATTTTTTATATATTTTTTTTTCAAATAAACGAAAAAAATATATGAACAGGCCACAATCATTCAGGCGTTACTTATGCTTACTTCTTACCCCATTTTTATACTTTTTATTTATTAGTACTTTAGGAAAACTACACTACCCAAATATTATGCAAATTTCGTAGAATGTGAATATGTCCTGGGTCCTTGATCGCATTAATTTTATAAAATATTCTTTATGTAATCTAATCATACTTAACACGAAGATATTTACCACTAAACTCCAAATAACTTTTTTTAAACATTTCGACATATGTTTCGCAATCTATGTTAGCATCATTATGAGATGATTCAGCCTAAGGTTGACGATGCTAATATTGTTAGTGAACTGTACCCCGAGACGTTAAAAAAAGTGATTTGTGGTTTAGTAGCAAATCTCTTCGAGTTTAGTGTTTCACACCGGAAGTTCCAATTCAACACTTGATCAAATTATTGGTCTTCCTCTTAGTAAGCTTTAATTGCTATAAATATTGTATGTTTATTCTATTTATTATTCTATCGTATCGTATTCGTATTCCATCTAAAATTATATCCGCATTATCTTATCACAAAGTTTGTCATGGCGTTAACGAATTATCCTATTTATACGTTAACACTTCAAAGTTGGTCAATATATCTTAACGCTCCTTTACTAGAAATGATTTATGGTACAAAGTTTATTTGGTTTTATTTGGCGTTCAATATTAACCTTATGTTTTTTAATATTTCAACTCAGCTACCTTCATGTAGTAGTAAAATTAATTGGTTTCTAATTATTTTTTCTGTAAATAATGTTTAAACAATTTCTTGGTCGATATGAAATTATAGCAAACGTACAACACGTACATATACAAAGAAAAATCCCTTATATTTGTTTAATAATATTTAATAATAAGTGTCAAATATAATGCTAGATGGATATAAATGTATAGTTATAGCCAAAAATATAAGAGTGTTATTTAGAAATCATAAGTATATATATATATATATATATATATATATATATATATATATATATATATATATATATATATATATATATAAACTGCATGGAGACTTACACAAAATATTTACAAAAAAAAATGCATATCTATAAACACAAAACTGAAACATTACAACACTGTTATTAAGCCAAAATGTCTATATGGGACAGAAACGCTCCTTTTGAATAGAAAGAGAGGCATCGAGGATATTGAAAAGAAAGAAAGAAAAATCTTAGGCCCTAAGCAAATAAATAGCACAACATACCGACTTCGAGAGAACCAAGAAGTCAAACAATACACAGATATACATAGTGATATGAGAAAAAGAAGACTTAATCTTTACGGACACATAAAATGGATGAATGCGAGTAGGCTAACTAGACAAATAGACGGATTTTATGAAAATAGGAGTAGAGCTAAAGTAGAAATAATGAAATGGATTGCTGCAATTAAAGAGGACCTAAGATTAGCAAATATTATACAAAGTGAAATTAAGGATAGATGCTCTTTCAGACACAAGGTTAATGTTTGGGAGGTTGGCCGGAGAGAAAAATGGAAGAAGACCGGAACAGCTTGGTCTGACGAAAGGAAAAAAGCTCATACTGAAAGAATGAAAGCAGTATGAGCGCAAAGGAAGGCTAACAACAAATGCCTTTAACTGTACTTCGCGTGGTCCACCAGGGCCCATACGTGAATAATAATAATGAAAAGGTGACCTTATATATTTTCAAATTTATATGGAAATCTAACAGTAGAATTACAAAATATATGATTTATGATCTTCACACAGCGACCCTCGTTCCAAATGACCCAGTAGTTACACAAAGTGAATTTTTCTTATATTTGGTTCATGCCATGCTAGCGAATATTTTTGAAAAAGAGAGAACACGTTAGGCAAAAATGATAGGCACAAGGAATAAGAAGCATTTAACTTCCGAGAGCATCTCATTTCATTTTCTAACATATTTTTTTGTGAGCCGAAAAAATATATTTACTGTTTATCTATATGCAACAGCTCTCTCTTAGCCATGATACAGTTCCAACGCCATTTTCGAAGAGCAACACAATGAAAAAAAAGCAGAATATCGTGACAGAACTGCAAAATCTCTGAAGAACTTTAAGATGGTAAGAGAGACCCATAGAGAAGTTTAGGACGTTTTGTTAAAGGAAAATTTTCTTTTATATTTGGCATTATATCTCTGCAGTAATATGATGTAGCTGCTGATTAATCCAGAAGATTATCCTCAAGTACACTTCTATGCGAAGGAAAACTAGAAACATTGGAGGAATTTAAGTCCGAATAATCGAATTAATTTACTATAAATACGGAAGTACAGTGAAAAAAGGAAAGGATTTACGGTTACAGGCGCATCAGCATCTAAGGCTATTTAGCGACTGGACCTACAGCTTAACGTGGGTTCCGAACCACGGTCATTAGCTACCGACAAACCCCCCTCAGGCTATCAACCCTTGGTTATGTGCCCACCCATAAGTCTATCAGGAAGCCTACCGACTGGCGAGTGACCAACGTAGAACACTTCTCAGAAGGCATCCGCCCTTACCCAGCCTTTAATTGGCGTGACTGAGGGGTAATTCGTTGTCGGATTTTACACTCTTGCCTAGAAACAATCACAGACATTTAGGTGTGGATATGTGTGGGTGAGTGTATATAAGTGTGTGTGTAGGGTAGGAAGTAAGACGGATAGAAGAATTAAGTAAAAACACCCATTCAAGCGCTAGAATCGAACCAGGTACCTTTGGATTGCCAGGCTGGCGACTAACCCACCAGACTACCGCGGCCGGCGGAAGTACATTGAGCAGTATGCCCAAAATCTAAGCAATATTGCGGTTTCATACCTAACGGGTATAAAATTGCAAGTAATATTTCTTTTTGTACCAATAAATAGTTCTCGAATTAAAAATTGAAACAGTACAGTTTACTTCAAAAACGTCTGTTTCCCATACCCCCAATCTGTATTTGTATTCCTGTATTGTATATTTGTAACAGTTCAAAAATAACTGTCCGCCATGCGGCTCAAATACAACAAATAAAATCAACCCTTTTGTTGCTGATTGCCAAATAAATTCGTTGTCACACCAGGCCAAATTTAGGCTGAAAGAGAAAACAAAATTCAAATTCAGAACCGATATTTTCATGTTAGCTAACGAAAATATCGGGCCGTTTTGTCGCTAAAATGAATCCATCAATCAAATTCATCCATGTCAGGATTTGTTATCTTTTTAAATTATCTAAACGACAAATTGCTATTGATTCGTGTTAAAAAAGGATCCGAATAGTTTATAAAAATTCCTACGAGCTTTTTTATATGTCGTGCATCTTTTCACGTTGATTGCAACAAAAAGGATAAAAAGGCAATTTGGGGGTTTGATTTTGTGTAGGCGAAAGTTGTAGACTTTTTAGTTAAATACAAAAATTTTAAGGAAGTCGAATTATTTATTTAAGAGAGGATTTTTTCAATTAAATATATCACTACTAGCTAGTAGATTGATGTTACGATTTATAGCTATCAGAGACCGATTTTCGACAACTCAGTCTATCACTGAGTAGTAATTATAAGAAACAGACGATAAGGTAATGCCATTTAGATATTAACATTATTGACCTCATCTAGTGCTATCTCTGATAGCTCAGCATCGACGGCAATAATTACAGTGATGTAAAAGACGACAACCTTGTAACATATAATACCATAAAATCATATTCGATGATGAGTCTCTATTAATATGCCTATTCTCTCTATATCTCTAGATAAGATAGATAGAAGTCAGGCGGTGATGCGAAAAACAACATCAATCTTAATTTAACTATCCCTAAAGATTTCAATGATATGATTATACGTAAAATGATATGATGATATGATTATACGTAAAATGTGTATTTTTTTTATAATCTATATATTTCTTTCAGTTCGTGGAAGAGTTCTTGATATGTTGTTTTTTTTTTTCAGCCTTTTCTTGCTTATATTGTCATTTAGCGGTACATCGATGATTGTTCCTTGCTTGTCTTTTTTCTTAATTACTCACAATTATATCAGAGGAATTAGCTGTTATTTTTGTATCGGTTATTTCGTCAGTATTCCAGTAAATCCTGACATTACTTTTTTCCGTAACACACTCAGATTTATATTTATAATAAGGTTAGACCGTTTTAGTTAGGCAATATTTATGCCTAATTCTTGATGGATAATAACTGCTACTGCGTTATGCCTTTTAATATAATCTTTAGGCGGTAACTAACTGCACCCCGAAGATAAGTATTCAATAGATTCAGAGGTGGCTCCGCACATTCTACGACGGTCATCTGGAACTTGTTCTTTGTAATATATTTCCTACAATTTCTTGTTGGTATAACCTGATATACTATTGATCCAATGACCCCTTCACTTTCCGAACGAAGGTATCCATTCTTCAGTTAGAGGGTGGATACATTTTTATTAACGTCACGATTAATCAGAGATGCTGGATATCGCCCATATAGGGTTTTTTCCTTCATTCTTCCCTCCATGTTTCTGATCGATTTCTTTGCTTCGAGCCTCTCGAAGTCAACCATATTTAGTGGTGATAAGCCTTTATCTATAGACACGATTCCCTGACGTATACAGGACTGGACGTTTCTGTTTGTTTGTTTGTTTTATTTAAGTCACGTTAACGCTCCAGCGTTATTTATCAATAAATGAAGAGCTGATATTCTGGGCACTAGAGATCAAACAAAGTTGAGTTAAGTGCTGGATTTCATGGAGGCAGAAAACTAGTAAACATGGCTTTTGTTTTGACTGCTTTATGGGGTTATGTGACACATAGAGTATAAGGGACAAAGAATTGACAGAACAAGAACAATGACTAGATTTATAAAGGACAAAGAACTGCAAGTTGACTAGATTATAGGACAAAGAACTACTAAATGACTAGATATAAAGGAGTTCAAATCATTTTAAGGGTTAGATTCTGGAATAAAATCCAGATTCCTTTAGGAAATGTACGAGTTTTTCGACATTTGATGGAGTGAATAAGTCTTCTATGGAGCTAGGAAGGGCGAATCTAGAGCGGAGAGGAGTCATTGCTAGACATGAAGTTAAATTGGAGAGACAGATAAGGCGGAACCGCAAAGCGCGCAGAAGGGAGGAGGGCTCCCGTCCATGAGGTGTTGATGAGAAAAACAGCAGTGGCCTATCATTAGTCTATTGATTTTCGTTTGGGATTGTCTAGAGAGAGGAAAGGTGGAATGGGAGAAGAAGTCTTTTTTTATCTGCCATAGTTTATTGTTTTCGTCAATAAGATCCCATTCAAGTTGGATGAGATTTTGAATCTTGTTGGAGATAACCGGATAATAATCTCTGTGAATGGGGAGATGGGGATAGGGGGACCCAGAAAATATAGCATATTTTTCCGATTGATCTGCCCTGTCGTTACCCTCAATGCCCATGTGGCTAAGGATCCAGATGAAAGAGACTTATGATAATGAGATTAGGGAGTGGAGACGATCCCAAATTTTTGAATTATTGGGTGGATTGAGTATGGGTTGTTGATTAATTTTAAGGAGTTGAGGGAGTTAGAGCAGATTATCGAGAAGGAGACTGGCGCAAGAGAGATGTTTTTTAGAGCCTCATGAATCGCAAAGAGCTCTGCTGAAAGAATGGATGTATTGGAATGGAGTTTGTATTTATTTGAAAAATGGGAAAGAATGTGGCTGCGAAAACACCAGATAATGACTTGGAACCATCTGTGAAGACTAGAATGTAGGAAGGAAACGATGTGAGTAAGTTGCGAAAATGGGTCTGAAAGAAGAAGGAAGAATAGGATGATTTGTCAAATTTGGATAAGGAGAACTTAATGTTTGGAGGAGGATAAAGAGAATAAGTGGAAGGAAGATAGGGGGAAAAGAAGAAAGAAAGTGATCTGGAAAGGTTGGCTAAGGTCCAGTAGGATCCATAGGCTTTAGAGCCATAAATGGGAGAGGGGTATTCAATAGGTCAGAATAGCATTTTAGATACTGTAGAGTTAGGAGTTGAACTTGTTCTAGCATGAGCCCTAAGGAGAAATTTGGATCTTCTGAATTTTACAGGTTCAGTCGAAGAAAGACATTGGAGGCTCTTAAAAATGTGGAACGCTTTACGATTTTGCGTGCCATCCTTGCGTAGGGGCCATGTCAATCTTCTCTGTATCGTTCCAATTTTAGTATATGTACCGCCGAAGCGAGTACTTCATAGAATCTGTCTGTAAGATTGACCTCATAGAACTTCTTTTGAACCTGGTACTTCAAACATAAAATATTCCTCTCTTATAATACAAAAAAGGTGCTTCTTCTGTCTCTCCATTTTAAGCTAATGAAACAACTAACAGCTAATGAAAAACTTCGTCAAAGCCACGGACGAAGAAGGTAATGGTTTCAAGTGCCTAATAAAAATATCCTCAATTAAGTGATGCTAAACTAAAAGAAGACCTCAAAAAAGAAAGCTTCTAGGTAATTTCTGTTTTCAAGAAAAATAAAATGAAAAGGAATTGGCAGCTTGGAAGTAAGTGTAATGAAAGGATTTCTGGGCAACAAGAAAGATGGAAAGTGTAAAAACCTCATAGATGAACTCTTGAAAGCCTGTGAAATACTAGAGTGTCGCATATCCTGAAAATGTATTTTTTACACTTCCATTTGGATTTTTTCCGAAAAATGTGGGCGTAGTAAGCGAAGAACAAGGCGAGAAGTTTCACCAGGACATCAGGACAATGGAAGCAATATACCAGGGACGCTGGAACCCCTCTATGTTGGGCGATTACTGCAGTTTTTTTTTAGAGATGAAATATATTGTTTATTCACATAATGTAAAAATGTGTTGTCTCATTTTTTCCCCCCATCGACCCCCTGTAATAAATAACCTGTACTGGCTTATCATTTTCGGATTTAGGACTACAAAATACTTCATATTCATCTATTTTCATCATGTTGTCTCAAAAAAGTTTAAATTTGTTGACCTGTGTAATAGTTCCAACTGAAGAAAATGTCCAAAGAATGATTGAGATTGATCCACTGATTGGTTGAAATCCATAGTACATCTTATTTTAATGAAAATTATTCTTCACAATGAGGTTTAGTCTGATTTATCTCCGTGCCACTTTTAGTTATTTCCAAAACTCAAACTGGCCATGAAAGAAAAACATTTCGATACAATTTTAGACATCTAGAAGGAGAGTATTGTAGTGATAGAAGAGAGCTATAGTTATATTTTGTGTACCAGCGAGACCTCTAACATAACACTTTTGTTTAGTCTACCCCTTCGAGAACTGTTATTTATCATCACTTTTACTTTGTTTAGAATTCTTAGAACCCATTGAGAACCGTAAGTTTCTCAAAGGGTTCTAAAAATTGGTTAAATTTCGTTTTTGTTAAATAAATGTTTTTTTAAACTGATTTTGCTAATCGATTTATTTAACTCTATTGTATATAAAATATACAGAAAAATGTATATAAATGTCTAGTTTTGCATCAACCAACTTTTTTGTGCCCAGATATTATATCTTTGGATATTTCTAATTCAGCTATTCCTAAAGTAATGTGTTGTATATTCAAGTTATATACAACTTATCCCAGACATTAATAATTTTTGGCTATGTTGGTAAAATTGCTTATGATAAATCTAACTACAATATGATATATTACGCCTTAATATTAAGTTATTATTTAATTAAGGCTTTAATTAGATTTACAACTTTTTTATAAACTACCACTTTTTACAAACTTTCTAATACTTTGTTATAAACTACCACTAAAAATAACACCACTCAATTAAAATGCAAAATATATGAATATCGAAATAAAGAATCCAACAACAGTGTATTTTTAGATGTAGCTTATTTGCAATTTATTCCAATGTACACATTTTCGGTGCTGTATTTAGCTTCATAATTTCATTGTGTTATATTAGCTCCGCTTCAAATGCATAAATATTCAACAGAATCAGATGTAATCAACCTACACTGTTGACACATAAATAACTTTAGCAACTTACGCGACATTACACGTGAGCGAGTACTATTAAATACGATTTGGTATTCAACTAACAAACTTCGATTCTCATGTTAATAATGTCTCATGTAATTGAAACTAAGACACTTATTATATTATAATGATAAATAGAATATACCGCTACAGGGCATATAATACGAGATGTGGCTATTAAATAACGAGACTGGCTCCGATACAGAAGTAGTACGCATGCGCCAAACGCCAGCGACCAACAGCTGTTTAGCGTGAAGCCTTCTCTTCTGTAAACAAATCCATATAACCGTAGCCTTCATTAGCATTAAGCTGGGTCCGCACCAATGAAAATTTGCGTGTGTGTTGAATTGGCAGGAACAATTTGCCTGAATTATCTAGTGGACAAGAGATGCTTCGTGTGCGTGCTGTGCGACGACAAAATGATGTACTTTGAGGTACATTTTTACTCTTGGGAAAAGGAAAGAGTCGCACGGACTCAAGTCTGGTGAATAAGGGGACTGCGGAGCCATTCAATATTTGAAATCGCTGAGATGCATCTACAAACAATTAGTTTCCCCATGCCTTATAGTTGTGATGATGTTTTGAATCTGAAGACCCATTTTGGATTTCCGCCGACTGAAATGTCTTGAAATGTCTGAAAAGTTTTCCAGTAATTATATGTTTTTTATATGTAAATTTGGCCAAATGACAAACGTTTTATAGTGTTTCTTTCACTTATGAAGAATTTTTTACTTGCTGATCTCCGTCTTATTGAATTTTCATTTATGAAGAACATTTCGTATAGTTTGAGCTCAAACAATCTTTCTAGAAGTTTCTATACTGGTAAACGGTCATTTTTTACTTGATTGACGATATTTCGTCATGAGCGTCCAGAACGTCTTTCATTTTCCACAGTACCTTTTTGATCTTTTCTTTTGATGAAATGCACCATAAAACTATTCAACTTTAAGGTAGTACCAATTTTCCTATGAGTCAGAACTGGGTTATACTGGAAAAGTTATACTGGGAATGTATGTAAAAATATTTTGTTAACTAATTGAAAAAGACTTGTGTATCTCCCTTCGTTAATTGGTTTATTGTTGCCTTTTTTAGAAGCTACATTTCCAACACAAATAAGCAACAATAAAATCATATTTTTAATTGCAAATTACATTTAAAATTAAATAAATAGCCCTTAATAATACCTCACCGAAATAAACATACACCTCAGAATGCATATGTACATACCACATAAAAAATATTTTACAAAAAATTAATGCTTCCTTAACACTACTTTCAGTACTCGTAACCGCTTGACCATTTGTAATCTTCTATAAATTGACATGACTAAATTTTCCGTAACGTCTGGGGTGATTTTAGCTAAAGTCGATTTCAGAACATTTTTTAAAGATACCTTATTGGAAATGTTGCATTTTCACCAGAACCGTTCGTTTCGAATATATTTCAACAAGAGAACGGATCGTTCTCTTGTTGGAATATTCATCGATTTCCCAATTCTAAACGTTCACCTGGTGGTAATAAATTATGACGCAAAATTTACAAGAACATGCATATTACTCCAAAACAAAACGTCCATATTACTCTCAAAAAAACCTACATTTTCCACCGGAGTCGCTGCCATAGAGCCCCACACCATCACATTACTTCCACTGTGCGTGCCTAAAATGAGTTATAAAAAAAGAAAATAAACGGAAATAAAATATAGTGTTGTGCTCTGAAAAAATTATTTACTGTGATAAATCCAGGAAGGCGCCCCAAAGCCCTCCCTCACGAGCCGCCACTGTTAAACGTGTAGTATCACAGCTAAATAATATTTGCATCTTTAACTGCGATTGAAAATTTAATCTATATTCAACTATATAAACAAAATAAAAGCATCATATTGTTTTTAAAATACTCGACAGGTATATGTGTCTAGACCTTCCTCTATTTCCTGCACTGCATTTTTTATTTCAATGTTTTTATGTGGACTGATTGGTTTTATCAAATTGAATGTGGTTCGATTTGGGTTTTGTCTGAATATTTATTCCTAATAATTTTAGTTGTTCGTTGAGATATGTTGTGTCGATTGGTGGCTTGAGAAGTAAAGTAAATCAATTAATAAGGTAATTTGGACACAAAATCTTTTACATTACAACATTTTTGAAAATTATAGTTATATTAGTATATTCTTAACTGAATGTTAAAAGTTTGTAGATATTTGATTCAATTAATATAGTTAATTAAATATTAATATAGTTAAATTTATTTTCGAGTTTCACTCGTTGATAGATAGAATTAATAGAATACTTATATATACTTATATATATAATATATATATATATATATATATATATATATATATATATTATACATATGCTTATATACTTATACATACATATGGATATGTTTAGCCCTAATATGGTACAAATTTTAGTAAAATTTAATTACTGTGGCGGAAAATGGCATATACGAATGTTAATACTATATTTTTTTTTTTTCTGTAAAGAATATTTAGTTACTTGAATAGTAATGTTATTGTAAATCTTATATAATAGAAGAATTTACTTATCCACATAAGTAAAAAGAAATAGTCAGTTTTTACATATATAATACATTATTATTAGTCTTATATTCTCTTTATTCTCTTGTCATTTCTGACAAGTTAACGGTTCCATCCTGAATTTATGTAGTTTTGTTGTCTTTGTTCTTTTGAGTAATCTTATGTTAGTCGCATTTAGCTTTTATCATTGTATATATATATATATATATATATATATATATATATATATATATATATATATATATATATATATATATATATATATATATATACATGTATATATATATATATATATATATATATATATATATATATATATATATATATATATATATAGATTCACACATATCATTTCCTGCATTATGTGATCTATTGTCATCTCCACATTCATTAATTTTTCGTTAATTGTTTTTTCATGTTAAAAATAGCATTTTTATAATTTTCTGTATATTATATTCAATCGATCCATTCATCACATTCTCATGACGTTGCCTTGTTTAGCCGAACTGTCACTTGTTTCTACATATTAAGTCGTCGCTTGCTCTAAATATATACACTGATGTATTTTCATTTTATCTGGAGCACGTGAAGTTAAACGAAACGTAAAATAAATTGTTTAGGCTGGTTAAGTTTTGTTATCAAAAGTCGTCAATTTTTATATTATTTGTTGTAGTTTTTTCCGGATATTCCAATGCCCTTATTGATAATTAGGTTACAGAGTGTTTATATCTGTTGCGTTTGTTTTTGTGAACAGTTTCTTTTCAGTTCCGAGAGGTACTCAGATTTTCACAATGCTTTGACGGATCGCACTCGTTATTTTCAAATGTTCAAGTTGCAGATTCCAAAAAGACAACCGTAAACCCGGAAAAAATCATCATCATCAGCTCATGGCCATTCAACATGCTTCTTGCAATTTGTATCGAATATACTAATATACTTAATGAAGTCATCTATCCAACGTGCTTTCGGTCTTCTTCGTGGACGTTTGCGATCAAGCGGTATCCACTCAAGAATTGTCTGGATCCACCTGTGGTTTCATCGTCTCGTCATATATATATATTTATATATATA